>OX637701.1:5000-466564 GCA_951802165.1 Adalia decempunctata
CTAACCTAACCTAACCTAACCTAACCTAACCTAACCTAACCTAACCTAACCTAACCTAACCTAACCTAACCTAACCTAACCTAACCTAACCTAACCTAACCTAACCTAACCTAACCTAACCTAACCTAACCTAACCTAACCTAACCTAACCTAACCTAACCTAACCTAACCTAACCTAACCTAACCTAACCTAACCTAACCTAACCTAACCTAACCTAACCTAACCTAACCTAACCTAACCTAACCTAACCTAACCTAACCTAACCTAACCTAACCTAACCTAACCTAACCTAACCTAACCTAACCTAACCTAACCTAACCTAACCTAACCTAACCTAACCTAACCTAACCTAACCTAACCTAACCTAACCTAACCTAACCTAACCTAACCTAACCTAACCTAACCTAACCTAACCTAACCTAACCTAACCTAACCTAACCTAACCTAACCTAACCTAACCTAACCTAACCTAACCTAACCTAACCTAACCTAACCTAACCTAACCTAACCTAACCTAACCTAACCTAACCTAACCTAACCTAACCTAACCTAACCTAACCTAACCTAACCTAACCTAACCTAACCTAACCTAACCTAACCTAACCTAACCTAACCTAACCTAACCTAACCTAACCTAACCTAACCTAACCTAACCTAACCTAACCTAACCTAACCTAACCTAACCTAACCTAACCTAACCTAACCTAACCTAACCTAACCTAACCTAACCTAACCTAACCTAACCTAACCTAACCTAACCTAACCTAACCTAACCTAACCTAACCTAACCTAACCTAACCTAACCTAACCTAACCTAACCTAACCTAACCTAACCTAACCTAACCTAACCTAACCTAACCTAACCTAACCTAACCTAACCTAACCTAACCTAACCTAACCTAACCTAACCTAACCTAACCTAACCTAACCTAACCTAACCTAACCTAACCTAACCTAACCTAACCTAACCTAACCTAACCTAACCTAACCTAACCTAACCTAACCTAACCTAACCTAACCTAACCTAACCTAACCTAACCTAACCTAACCTAACCTAACCTAACCTAACCTAACCTAACCTAACCTAACCTAACCTAACCTAACCTAACCTAACCTAACCTAACCTAACCTAACCTAACCTAACCTAACCTAACCTAACCTAACCTAACCTAACCTAACCTAACCTAACCTAACCTAACCTAACCTAACCTAACCTAACCTAACCTAACCTAACCTAACCTAACCTAACCTAACCTAACCTAACCTAACCTAACCTAACCTAACCTAACCTAACCTAACCTAACCTAACCTAACCTAACCTAACCTAACCTAACCTAACCTAACCTAACCTAACCTAACCTAACCTAACCTAACCTAACCTAACCTAACCTAACCTAACCTAACCTAACCTAACCTAACCTAACCTAACCTAACCTAACCTAACCTAACCTAACCTAACCTAACCTAACCTAACCTAACCTAACCTAACCTAACCTAACCTAACCTAACCTAACCTAACCTAACCTAACCTAACCTAACCTAACCTAACCTAACCTAACCTAACCTAACCTAACCTAACCTAACCTAACCTAACCTAACCTAACCTAACCTAACCTAACCTAACCTAACCTAACCTAACCTAACCTAACCTAACCTAACCTAACCTAACCTAACCTAACCTAACCTAACCTAACCTAACCTAACCTAACCTAACCTAACCTAACCTAACCTAACCTAACCTAACCTAACCTAACCTAACCTAACCTAACCTAACCTAACCTAACCTAACCTAACCTAACCTAACCTAACCTAACCTAACCTAACCTAACCTAACCTAACCTAACCTAACCTAACCTAACCTAACCTAACCTAACCTAACCTAACCTAACCTAACCTAACCTAACCTAACCTAACCTAACCTAACCTAACCTAACCTAACCTAACCTAACCTAACCTAACCTAACCTAACCTAACCTAACCTAACCTAACCTAACCTAACCTAACCTAACCTAACCTAACCTAACCTAACCTAACCTAACCTAACCTAACCTAACCTAACCTAACCTAACCTAACCTAACCTAACCTAACCTAACCTAACCTAACCTAACCTAACCTAACCTAACCTAACCTAACCTAACCTAACCTAACCTAACCTAACCTAACCTAACCTAACCTAACCTAACCTAACCTAACCTAACCTAACCTAACCTAACCTAACCTAACCTAACCTAACCTAACCTAACCTAACCTAACCTAACCTAACCTAACCTAACCTAACCTAACCTAACCTAACCTAACCTAACCTAACCTAACCTAACCTAACCTAACCTAACCTAACCTAACCTAACCTAACCTAACCTAACCTAACCTAACCTAACCTAACCTAACCTAACCTAACCTAACCTAACCTAACCTAACCTAACCTAACCTAACCTAACCTAACCTAACCTAACCTAACCTAACCTAACCTAACCTAACCTAACCTAACCTAACCTAACCTAACCTAACCTAACCTAACCTAACCTAACCTAACCTAACCTAACCTAACCTAACCTAACCTAACCTAACCTAACCTAACCTAACCTAACCTAACCTAACCTAACCTAACCTAACCTAACCTAACCTAACCTAACCTAACCTAACCTAACCTAACCTAACCTAACCTAACCTAACCTAACCTAACCTAACCTAACCTAACCTAACCTAACCTAACCTAACCTAACCTAACCTAACCTAACCTAACCTAACCTAACCTAACCTAACCTAACCTAACCTAACCTAACCTAACCTAACCTAACCTAACCTAACCTAACCTAACCTAACCTAACCTAACCTAACCTAACCTAACCTAACCTAACCTAACCTAACCTAACCTAACCTAACCTAACCTAACCTAACCTAACCTAACCTAACCTAACCTAACCTAACCTAACCTAACCTAACCTAACCTAACCTAACCTAACCTAACCTAACCTAACCTAACCTAACCTAACCTAACCTAACCTAACCTAACCTAACCTAACCTAACCTAACCTAACCTAACCTAACCTAACCTAACCTAACCTAACCTAACCTAACCTAACCTAACCTAACCTAACCTAACCTAACCTAACCTAACCTAACCTAACCTAACCTAACCTAACCTAACCTAACCTAACCTAACCTAACCTAACCTAACCTAACCTAACCTAACCTAACCTAACCTAACCTAACCTAACCTAACCTAACCTAACCTAACCTAACCTAACCTAACCTAACCTAACCTAACCTAACCTAACCTAACCTAACCTAACCTAACCTAACCTAACCTAACCTAACCTAACCTAACCTAACCTAACCTAACCTAACCTAACCTAACCTAACCTAACCTAACCTAACCTAACCTAACCTAACCTAACCTAACCTAACCTAACCTAACCTAACCTAACCTAACCTAACCTAACCTAACCTAACCTAACCTAACCTAACCTAACCTAACCTAACCTAACCTAACCTAACCTAACCTAACCTAACCTAACCTAACCTAACCTAACCTAACCTAACCTAACCTAACCTAACCTAACCTAACCTAACCTAACCTAACCTAACCTAACCTAACCTAACCTAACCTAACCTAACCTAACCTAACCTAACCTAACCTAACCTAACCTAACCTAACCTAACCTAACCTAACCTAACCTAACCTAACCTAACCTAACCTAACCTAACCTAACCTAACCTAACCTAACCTAACCTAACCTAACCTAACCTAACCTAACCTAACCTAACCTAACCTAACCTAACCTAACCTAACCTAACCTAACCTAACCTAACCTAACCTAACCTAACCTAACCTAACCTAACCTAACCTAACCTAACCTAACCTAACCTAACCTAACCTAACCTAACCTAACCTAACCTAACCTAACCTAACCTAACCTAACCTAACCTAACCTAACCTAACCTAACCTAACCTAACCTAACCTAACCTAACCTAACCTAACCTAACCTAACCTAACCTAACCTAACCTAACCTAACCTAACCTAACCTAACCTAACCTAACCTAACCTAACCTAACCTAACCTAACCTAACCTAACCTAACCTAACCTAACCTAACCTAACCTAACCTAACCTAACCTAACCTAACCTAACCTAACCTAACCTAACCTAACCTAACCTAACCTAACCTAACCTAACCTAACCTAACCTAACCTAACCTAACCTAACCTAACCTAACCTAACCTAACCTAACCTAACCTAACCTAACCTAACCTAACCTAACCTAACCTAACCTAACCTAACCTAACCTAACCTAACCTAACCTAACCTAACCTAACCTAACCTAACCTAACCTAACCTAACCTAACCTAACCTAACCTAACCTAACCTAACCTAACCTAACCTAACCTAACCTAACCTAACCTAACCTAACCTAACCTAACCTAACCTAACCTAACCTAACCTAACCTAACCTAACCTAACCTAACCTAACCTAACCTAACCTAACCTAACCTAACCTAACCTAACCTAACCTAACCTAACCTAACCTAACCTAACCTAACCTAACCTAACCTAACCTAACCTAACCTAACCTAACCTAACCTAACCTAACCTAACCTAACCTAACCTAACCTAACCTAACCTAACCTAACCTAACCTAACCTAACCTAACCTAACCTAACCTAACCTAACCTAACCTAACCTAACCTAACCTAACCTAACCTAACCTAACCTAACCTAACCTAACCTAACCTAACCTAACCTAACCTAACCTAACCTAACCTAACCTAACCTAACCTAACCTAACCTAACCTAACCTAACCTAACCTAACCTAACCTAACCTAACCTAACCTAACCTAACCTAACCTAACCTAACCTAACCTAACCTAACCTAACCTAACCTAACCTAACCTAACCTAACCTAACCTAACCTAACCTAACCTAACCTAACCTAACCTAACCTAACCTAACCTAACCTAACCTAACCTAACCTAACCTAACCTAACCTAACCTAACCTAACCTAACCTAACCTAACCTAACCTAACCTAACCTAACCTAACCTAACCTAACCTAACCTAACCTAACCTAACCTAACCTAACCTAACCTAACCTAACCTAACCTAACCTAACCTAACCTAACCTAACCTAACCTAACCTAACCTAACCTAACCTAACCTAACCTAACCTAACCTAACCTAACCTAACCTAACCTAACCTAACCTAACCTAACCTAACCTAACCTAACCTAACCTAACCTAACCTAACCTAACCTAACCTAACCTAACCTAACCTAACCTAACCTAACCTAACCTAACCTAACCTAACCTAACCTAACCTAACCTAACCTAACCTAACCTAACCTAACCTAACCTAACCTAACCTAACCTAACCTAACCTAACCTAACCTAACCTAACCTAACCTAACCTAACCTAACCTAACCTAACCTAACCTAACCTAACCTAACCTAACCTAACCTAACCTAACCTAACCTAACCTAACCTAACCTAACCTAACCTAACCTAACCTAACCTAACCTAACCTAACCTAACCTAACCTAACCTAACCTAACCTAACCTAACCTAACCTAACCTAACCTAACCTAACCTAACCTAACCTAACCTAACCTAACCTAACCTAACCTAACCTAACCTAACCTAACCTAACCTAACCTAACCTAACCTAACCTAACCTAACCTAACCTAACCTAACCTAACCTAACCTAACCTAACCTAACCTAACCTAACCTAACCTAACCTAACCTAACCTAACCTAACCTAACCTAACCTAACCTAACCTAACCTAACCTAACCTAACCTAACCTAACCTAACCTAACCTAACCTAACCTAACCTAACCTAACCTAACCTAACCTAACCTAACCTAACCTAACCTAACCTAACCTAACCTAACCTAACCTAACCTAACCTAACCTAACCTAACCTAACCTAACCTAACCTAACCTAACCTAACCTAACCTAACCTAACCTAACCTAACCTAACCTAACCTAACCTAACCTAACCTAACCTAACCTAACCTAACCTAACCTAACCTAACCTAACCTAACCTAACCTAACCTAACCTAACCTAACCTAACCTAACCTAACCTAACCTAACCTAACCTAACCTAACCTAACCTAACCTAACCTAACCTAACCTAACCTAACCTAACCTAACCTAACCTAACCTAACCTAACCTAACCTAACCTAACCTAACCTAACCTAACCTAACCTAACCTAACCTAACCTAACCTAACCTAACCTAACCTAACCTAACCTAACCTAACCTAACCTAACCTAACCTAACCTAACCTAACCTAACCTAACCTAACCTAACCTAACCTAACCTAACCTAACCTAACCTAACCTAACCTAACCTAACCTAACCTAACCTAACCTAACCTAACCTAACCTAACCTAACCTAACCTAACCTAACCTAACCTAACCTAACCTAACCTAACCTAACCTAACCTAACCTAACCTAACCTAACCTAACCTAACCTAACCTAACCTAACCTAACCTTTTTTTTTTTTTTTTTTTTTTTTTTTTTTTTTTTTTTTTTTGTGCCCCCCGAGGAAGGAGGAAAGCATCATGCCTTCTCCGCAGCGGGCTGTTCAATGCTGGGATTCGTGTGGGACTCTAACCCAACTAAAACCTCCTCCTCGCCATCTTAGTCGGAATCCCAAGGACACCGATTCCAACTATGATGGTTTGCGCAGGCACTATACCGGGTCACCAAGACGATTGGTATTTCACGGTGTAGTTTCTGCGTGGTAGTTTCAGACTCTTGCCCCCCTTGGATTTAGGGATCGAGGGGAAGAAACCTGTACCTCGACTGACGGGTCTCACAGTTTGCGGTCTCACAAAGAACTTGTGAGGGGTCCACTGACTATTGTTGACCTAGTTCCGTATTTTCACCTGGCTTTTTCGCAACGGAACTCAAACACCAGGGATAGATCCTCAGGAGGTCTTGGCCGGCTCACTATCAGTTTGTCAATTACTGACTCCCCGATAGCAAGCTGTTGGTCCTGGTCCCTCGGGGATTGAGCTTTGAGAGTGCGGTTTCCGTCAGACATTAACGTTACTCCTTGGGTCTGCCCCGAGTCCGCGGATTCGGGGGGCCAAGTGGGTCATAGTTACTCTGATTCATGCAGTGGCCTTCAGCCCGAGGGGAAAAGTGAGTCGTAACTCCTTGTCCGCGCCCGGGTTGCCAGTGTGGCGTAGGCCAGATGCAAGTTCTCCGCGTTCGAAACACTAACGTTACTCCTTGGGTCTACCCTGTGTCTGTGATTACAGGGGGCCAAGTGAGTCATAGTTGTTCCCTGCATGTGGTGCTAACATTACTTCTTGGGTCTACCCCTCGTCATTGGACCGGGGGGGCCAAGAAAGCCATAGTTAACCACGCCACTCTCCCATGCTCATCCCTCGAAGCCTTTTCTTGATAGCTCGGTCGCCAGCGTCTTCTAGGTCGTTTAGCCTAGGGGTGGATCGCGAAGATGTCACAATCTAAGCGCACGCTTAGACTCGAGCCCTTGGATTTGAAAGGAGTTTGGGTTCGGGAAGTGTGTTGTGAAGTACTAACGTTACTCCTTGGGTCTACCCAGAGTTAGCAGTCTCCAGGGGCCAAGTGAATCATAGTTACTTGTGAAGCACTAACGTTGCTCTTTGGGTCTACCCCGAGTCCTCAGATACGAGGGGCCAAGAGAGCCATAGTCACTCCTTGGTTTTGGTCATACTTGGTTTTTCGCTCTTCCTCCATAGGATTCACAGCTACTTAAGCCCGTACACCACGACAAGGTGATGACCACGTACGGGAACCTAACCTAACCTAACCTAACCTAACCTAACCTAACCTAACCTAACCTAACCTAACCTAACCTAACCTAACCTAACCTAACCTAACCTAACCTAACCTAACCTAACCTAACCTAACCTAACCTAACCTAACCTAACCTAACCTAACCTAACCTAACCTAACCTAACCTAACCTAACCTAACCTAACCTAACCTAACCTAACCTAACCTAACCTAACCTAACCTAACCTAACCTAACCTAACCTAACCTAACCTAACCTAACCTAACCTAACCTAACCTAACCTAACCTAACCTAACCTAACCTAACCTAACCTAACCTAACCTAACCTAACCTAACCTAACCTAACCTAACCTAACCTAACCTAACCTAACCTAACCTAACCTAACCTAACCTAACCTAACCTAACCTAACCTAACCTAACCTAACCTAACCTAACCTAACCTAACCTAACCTAACCTAACCTAACCTAACCTAACCTAACCTAACCTAACCTAACCTAACCTAACCTAACCTAACCTAACCTAACCTAACCTAACCTAACCTAACCTAACCTAACCTAACCTAACCTAACCTAACCTAACCTAACCTAACCTAACCTAACCTAACCTAACCTAACCTAACCTAACCTAACCTAACCTAACCTAACCTAACCTAACCTAACCTAACCTAACCTAACCTAACCTAACCTAACCTAACCTAACCTAACCTAACCTAACCTAACCTAACCTAACCTAACCTAACCTAACCTAACCTAACCTAACCTAACCTAACCTAACCTAACCTAACCTAACCTAACCTAACCTAACCTAACCTAACCTAACCTAACCTAACCTAACCTAACCTAACCTAACCTAACCTAACCTAACCTAACCTAACCTAACCTAACCTAACCTAACCTAACCTAACCTAACCTAACCTAACCTAACCTAACCTAACCTAACCTAACCTAACCTAACCTAACCTAACCTAACCTAACCTAACCTAACCTAACCTTTTTTTTTTTTTTTTTTTTTTTGTGCCCCGAGGAAGGAGGAAAGCATCATGCCTTCTCCGCAGCGGGCTGTTCAATGCTGGGATTCGTGTGGGACTCTAACCCAACTAAAACCTCCTCCTCGCCATCCTAGTCGGAATCCCAAGGACACCGATTCCAACTATGATGGTTTGCGCAGGCACCATACCGGATCACCAAGACGATTGGTATTTCACGGTCTAGTTTCTGCGTGGTAGTCTCAGACTCTTGCCCCCCTTGGATGTAGGGATTGAGGGGAAGAAACCTGCACCTCGACTGACGGGTCTCACAGTTTGAGGTCTCACAAAGAACTTGTGAGGAGTCCACTGACTGTTGTTGACCTAGTTCCGTATTTTCACCTGGCTTTTTCGCAACGGAACTCAAACACCAGGAATAGATCCTCAGGAGGTCTTGGCCGCCTCACTATCAGGTTGTCAGTCTCTAACCCCCCGATAGCGAGCCGGTGGCCCTGGTCCCTCGGGGATTGAGCTATGAGAGTGCGGTTTCCGTCAGACATTAACGTTACTCCTTGGGTCTGCCCCGAGTCCGAGGATTCGGGGGGCCAAGTGGGTCATAGTTACTCTGATTCATGCAGTGGCCTTCAGCCCGAGGGGAAAAGTGAGTCGTAACTCCTTGTCCGCGCCCGGGTTGCCAGTATGGCGTAGGCCAGATGCAAGTTCTCCACGTTCGAAACACTAACGTTACTCCTTGGGTCTACCCTGTGTCTGTGATTACAGGGGGCCAAGTGAGTCATAGTTGTTCCCTGCATGTGGTGCTAACATTACTTCTTGGGTCTACCCCTAGTCAGTGGACCGGGGGGGCCAAGGAAGCCATAGTTAACCACGCCACTCTCCCATGCTCATCCCTCGAAGCCTTTTCTTGATAGCTCGGTCGCCAGCGTCTTCTAGGTCGTTTAGCCTAGGGGTGGATCGCGAAGATGTCACAATCTAAGCGCACGCTTAGACTCGAGCCCTTGGATTTGAAAGGAGTTTGGGTTCGGGAAGTGTGTTGTGAAGTACTAACGTTACTCCTTGGGTCTACCCAGAGTTAGCAGTCTCCAGGGGCCAAGTGAATCATAGTTACTTGTGAAGCACTAACGTTGCTCTTTGGGTCTACCCCGAGTCCTCAGATACGAGGGGCCAAGAGAGCCATAGTCACTCCTTGGTTTTGGTCATACTTGGTTTTTCGCTCTTCCTCCATAGGATTCACAGCTACTTAAGCCCGTACACCACGACAAGGTGATGACCACGTACGGGAACCTAACCTAACCTAACCTAACCTAACCTAACCTAACCTAACCTAACCTAACCTAACCTAACCTAACCTAACCTAACCTAACCTAACCTAACCTAACCTAACCTAACCTAACCTAACCTAACCTAACCTAACCTAACCTAACCTAACCTAACCTAACCTAACCTAACCTAACCTAACCTAACCTAACCTAACCTAACCTAACCTAACCTAACCTAACCTAACCTAACCTAACCTAACCTAACCTAACCTAACCTAACCTAACCTAACCTAACCTAACCTAACCTAACCTAACCTAACCTAACCTAACCTAACCTAACCTAACCTAACCTAACCTAACCTAACCTAACCTAACCTAACCTAACCTAACCTAACCTAACCTAACCTAACCTAACCTAACCTAACCTAACCTAACCTAACCTAACCTAACCTAACCTAACCTAACCTAACCTAACCTAACCTAACCTAACCTAACCTAACCTAACCTAACCTAACCTAACCTAACCTAACCTAACCTAACCTAACCTAACCTAACCTAACCTAACCTAACCTAACCTAACCTAACCTAACCTAACCTAACCTAACCTAACCTAACCTAACCTAACCTAACCTAACCTAACCTAACCTAACCTAACCTAACCTAACCTAACCTAACCTAACCTAACCTAACCTAACCTAACCTAACCTAACCTAACCTAACCTAACCTAACCTAACCTAACCTAACCTAACCTAACCTAACCTAACCTAACCTAACCTAACCTAACCTAACCTAACCTAACCTAACCTAACCTAACCTAACCTAACCTAACCTAACCTAACCTAACCTAACCTAACCTAACCTAACCTAACCTAACCTAACCTAACCTAACCTAACCTAACCTAACCTAACCTAACCTAACCTAACCTAACCTAACCTAACCTAACCTAACCTAACCTAACCTAACCTAACCTAACCTAACCTAACCTAACCTAACCTAACCTAACCTAACCTAACCTAACCTAACCTAACCTAACCTAACCTAACCTAACCTAACCTAACCTTTTTTTTTTTTTTTTTTTTTTTTTTTGTGCCCTGAGGAAGGAGGAAAGCATCATGCCTTCTCCGGAGCGGGCGTGCAATGCTCCAGATTCGTGTGGGACTCTAACCCAACTAAAACCTCCTCCTCGGCGCGATAGCAGAGTCGGAGGACACCGACTACTACTATCACACCTTGTTCAGGCACTACTGGCTCTCCAAGGCGATTGGAATTCAACAGTGTGCATATTCAGGCCGACCGGTATCTCCTCCCCAAGGAGTTGTTGGGTGATAGGAGGAGTATCCCGCGCTCTATGAGGTCCCACCGCTGTCTCACATTGTGAGGACCTGCGAGACTGCAGCTGACCACCGTTCCGAAGTTTCACCTGGCTTATTTCACGGAACTATTAACAACAGGTATAGATCCCCGGAGGGTCTTGATACATTTGTCGGTAACTGCCCATCCAGACAGTCACCGTGTACCCTGATCAATTAAGACCTTTACTGTCTGAGAGGATTTTTGGGAGTGGGATGGGGTTACATGAGGTACTAACGTTGCTCACTGGGTCTACCCCGAGCCGTCCTCAGGTTCGAGGGGCCAGTTAAGCCATAGTTGTCATGTATATTGAGCGCTCAGGTTGCCTAACCTAAACTACCCTGTGTTTTGCTTTTGCGTGGTTCTGGTTACACAGGGTACTAACCTTGTTCTCCGGGTCTACCCCGATCCCGCTTTCGGGTTCGAGGGGCCGGTAGAGCCATAGTTACCCTGCGTGTCTTATTCTTGTGGTAGCCTTGGTGTCTTCTCGTCCTCCTTCCCCCCCCCCCCCCTTTTTTTTTTTTTTTTTTGCCTGGGTTGTGGATTGGGGGTCCTCTGGGTCGGTTCTGTAACACATCTAGTCTATTTTGTCGTCTTAATCATACCTGCCGTTCACTTCTTTTTCTCGCTCTTCCTCCGCCTTGGCTTTCATCACGTACCGAACCCATTCGGCGATGAGGTTCCATTTCTCTTCGCTTTCGAGCATCTTTTCCACGAGGTTGTGTCTGCTCAGAGTGAAGTCCGGATCTCTTTCAATCTCCTCCGTGAGCTTCTTTCTTGACTCCTCCCATTTCGCGCAGGTTAGGATGTGGTCCGGCTTGTCGAGTCCGTCGCAGTCCCAGCATTTCGCGGTGTTGCTCTTCCCGATCTTCTTTCTGAAGGTCCCGAAGCATCCGTTACCGCTCAGGAGTTGGACCATCTCATAGTCCAGGTCTCCGTGCTTACGGTCCATCCACTTCAGGGGGTCCTTTATCATCGTCTTAGTCCATTTTGCGCCTCTGTGGTCTCGTATTTCTCTGGTCCATTTTGTTCTCGTAGATTCCCTGGCTTCTTTCTTCTCCACCTGGTTCTGGTATATCTCCATCCTCTCCTCGGCCAACAGGTCGGCCGGGAGCATACCAGCGATGATGAGTGCTGCGATACCTGAAACACATTTGTATGCTCTGATTGAACTTACTACTACTCCTCGTTGTGCTCTTCGGATCTTCTCTCTGGCCGTACTGAATTTCTGTAGACACTCCGCCCATACTTCTGCGCCGTATAGTAGTCTGGACATCGCTGCGGCTGCTAGAACTCTTCTCTTCCTCGTTGCTGGTCCGTCTGTCCTCGGCATGATTTTTCTGAGCGCGTTCGTTGTATCCCTCGTCCTTTCCATTGCGTACTCTACGTGCCTCAGGAATCCCAGGTCCTTGTCGATTATCACTCCTAGGTACTTCAGCTGGCTCTTGGCTTCTATCTCGACTCCTTCGATTGTTACCCTGGTTCTTTGTAGTGGTCTCCTACCGGTGATGGTCAGCACCTCGGTCTTGGCCGGTGCGAGCTCCAGTCTTTTGCTTCTTAGCCATGTCGCTATTTTGGCCGCCGTTTTTTCAGTCTTCTCCCATGCCTCTTTTTCTGTTCTCCCTGTTGTCACCATTGCTAGGTCGTCCGCGTACGCCACCAGTTTCGTTCCCAGGTCGTCTTCCGCTAGTTCTAGCACTCCGTTGTACAGGATATTCCACAGGGTCGGACCTAGAACAGAGCCTTGCGGTACACCGCACGTTAGTTTTACCTTCTTGTATGTTGTCCTCAGGGTCCTGTCCTTGAAGTAGTTCTTGATGACGTTTCGCACTTGCTCTGAAATTCCCTTATTCTTCATCTCTTGCAGAATCTCTTTCCATCCAGCACTGTTGAAGGCGTTCTTCACGTCGAAGGTCGTGAGTAGTGTTATCTCTTGCGTCCTGTGTGTTCCTCCTTTGGCCCATTTTGCGAACTTGGTGACCTCTTCGATGGCAGTTATAGTGGATCTTGCTTCCCTGAAACCGTGCTGGTTATCTGCGAACGTGGACTTACCTGCCATCTCCTTGTGTAGTCTTCCTCTGATCAGCTGCTCGTATAGCTTCCCGGCGACACTCAGCAGGCAGATCGGTCTAAAGCTCCCCGGCTCGTTGGTTATTTTTCCTGGTTTTCTCGCCAGCACCAGCTCTGCTTCCTTCCAAATTTCCGGGAAGTCGGCTCCTTTCCATACTTCGTTGTACATCTCGAGGATCTTCTCGCTGTTGTTTTCCAGTAGCATCTTCATCATCTCTGCGGTGATCCCGTCTGGTCCTGGTGCCCTCTTCTTCTTCATCTTGGCTGCAGCTTCTTGCAGTTCTTCCATGGTGAACAGTTCTACTGTGGCCCCCGGGCTGATGTCCTCCATGTCTGAAATGTCCCTGTTCGGAAAGAGCGTACTTACGATTCTGTCCTCAGTTTCTTCATCTAAGTTCTCCCGTGCGTTGAGTCCGATCCTCTTGACCACTATCTTGTAGCCTTGTCCCCAGATGTCGTTGTCCAATTCTTCTATGAGGTCCCTCCACTTTTCTCTCTTGCTTCTCCTGATCGCCTTTTTGAGGTTTCTTCTTGCTTCTTTGTACTCTTCCTGGTTCGTTCCGGGATATCTCTTGGTATTGCGTCTCTCCGTTTTGCAGATTTTGTTCAGCTCTCTGACTTCTTCGTTCCACCAGTAGACCGGTTTTTTTGGTTTGACCTTGTTTTTCCTGGAAGTAAATTCGTTAAGTGTGCTACTTACCAGTTCGGTGAATTCGATTGGGTCCAACTTGGGTGCCTCTTCTTTTAGTCTCGGGTGGTTGTTGAACTTCTTCTTCAGCATTACGATGGCGGCTTCGTCCAGCTTCCATGCGCCTTTGTCTTCTGTTCTTCTCTTGCTTCTTTGGACTTTAATTTCAAATCTGATGTCGGCGTGGTCTGACATCGTCTCCTGGTCCGACACTCTCCATTCCAGTATTCTGTCTGCGAGGTCCTCGGTCGATAGGGTCAAGTCGATTCTGCTTCTCTGGTTTCCTCTGATGAAGGTTGGTTCGTTGCCTATATTGTGAATTACCAGTCCTAGGTCTTCTATCCATTCCATAACTATCTTCCCTCTGTCGTCTGTGTGATCTGAACCCCATTGTTCGGATTTGGCATTGAAGTCTCCTGCTATGACGGTGGGCTTTCCGCTCTGGATTGTGTCTCCTATGTCCTTCAGCCATTTCTTAAGATTCTTCTTGTCCTTGTCGTTTGGGGAGAAGTAGCAGCTAATTACTCTTATTCCTTCTGCGTCTATCCAGCAGAATCCTTGGCCACATCCGTTTATTCCTTTCCTAACGTCGTTTCCTGTAACAATCGCACTTACCATCTGGTCATCCGTCTGTAGTTTCTTCTCTTTGGATATTTTCTCGTTGGGTTCCTGCAACAGAGCTAAATCTATGTTCTGTGTGGTGAACTTGCCCCAGAGAGCGTCGTGTGCCTTCTTGCATCTTTGCAGGTTGATCTGGATTACTGATATCTTCTTCTCCTCTGTTTCTTCGCTCTTCTTGTTTTCACTTAATTGGTTGGGTTCTGTTCCGTCGTCTATCAGTGCGTTGCGGAGTCTTCTACTCGCCTTCTTTAGGACAGGACAGGTTGGGTCGTCGGCCTCGTGTTTTCTGGGTGTGAGTTTTGCTTCCTTGCACTTGTAGCAGTTGACCTTCATTTGTGGTCGGCAGTCCTCTCTCTTGTGTTTTCCCCCGCATCTTTTGCATATTTCCTCTTGTTTGCACGCTGTTGGTGGGTGTCCTAGCTTGTGGCATCTGTAACATATTTTGTCGTTGTTTGCGTTGTGTGGACTAACCTGAATTTCCCTTTTCTTCAGTTTGATCTTTTCAGCCTCTGTAAGGTATCTAGCCAGCGTTGGTTCTACCTCCATTAGCCAGTCCTCTTCTCTTTCTTCTCGAAATCGAGTTATGATCCTGATGGATTCCCACTCTCTTCTGTGTCTGGTAGCCAGTTCCTGGTTGTTTTCGATGCCGGCTCTGATCACGTACTCGCACGTCATGCTGGTTCCTAAGTTCCTGAAAATGATCTTAGTTTTGTTATGGCTGTGTGTTACCTGACTGTTGTCTTTTCTCTGTCTTTTCTTCTTCCTGGCTGTCTCTTCTTGTTCATCTTCTTCTTCGCTTCTTGCTCTCTTGCTGGAACTGGCTGTCTGTTGTTGTTCTTCCCGAGTAGTGATATTAGCTTCCACGGCTCGAGGGCTCCGTGGGGCTACGCAGTCGCTTGATTTCGGTCGGTTGGTGCCTGCGCTGCACACTACGCCTACCGGGCTGAGGTATCCCTCCTCTGCTCCGTAAACTTTGTTATTGTTCTGTTGTGCTTCCATCTCGTTTTCATGTTGTTGGGCAGTGCGGGGCACACATCCCTTGTGCTAGGTCGTCAACGTGTTATCCATCCTGTGGGGTTGGGAAAGGATTTGGGTTGGGAAAGGATTTGGGTTGGGAAAGGATTTGGGTTGGGAAAGGATTTGGGTTGGGGGTGCGGGGTTTTGGCCATTCTTAGTTTTCATTGGAAGTTCTCCTAAAATTGATTTTTAGGATTCCTTCCAATTACTTAAGCCCGTACACCACGACAAGGTGATGACCTCGTACGGGAACCTAACCTAACCTAACCTAACCTAACCTAACCTAACCTAACCTAACCTAACCTAACCTAACCTAACCTAACCTAACCTAACCTAACCTAACCTAACCTAACCTAACCTAACCTAACCTAACCTAACCTAACCTAACCTAACCTAACCTAACCTAACCTAACCTAACCTAACCTAACCTAACCTAACCTAACCTAACCTAACCTAACCTAACCTAACCTAACCTAACCTAACCTAACCTAACCTAACCTAACCTAACCTAACCTAACCTAACCTAACCTAACCTAACCTAACCTAACCTAACCTAACCTAACCTAACCTAACCTAACCTAACCTAACCTAACCTAACCTAACCTAACCTAACCTAACCTAACCTAACCTAACCTAACCTAACCTAACCTAACCTAACCTAACCTAACCTAACCTAACCTAACCTAACCTAACCTAACCTAACCTAACCTAACCTAACCTAACCTAACCTAACCTAACCTAACCTAACCTAACCTAACCTAACCTAACCTAACCTAACCTAACCTAACCTAACCTAACCTAACCTAACCTAACCTAACCTAACCTAACCTAACCTAACCTAACCTAACCTAACCTAACCTAACCTAACCTAACCTAACCTAACCTAACCTAACCTAACCTAACCTAACCTAACCTAACCTAACCTAACCTAACCTAACCTAACCTAACCTAACCTAACCTAACCTAACCTAACCTAACCTAACCTAACCTAACCTAACCTAACCTAACCTAACCTAACCTAACCTAACCTAACCTAACCTAACCTAACCTAACCTAACCTAACCTAACCTAACCTAACCTAACCTAACCTAACCTAACCTAACCTAACCTAACCTAACCTAACCTAACCTAACCTAACCTAACCTAACCTAACCTAACCTAACCTAACCTAACCTAACCTAACCTAACCTAACCTAACCTAACCTAACCTAACCTAACCTAACCTAACCTAACCTAACCTAACCTAACCTAACCTAACCTAACCTTTTTTTTTTTTTTTTTTTTTTTTTTTGCCCTGAGGTAGGGGGAAAGCTAATGCCTTTCTCTAACGGCTGGGCTGTGCAATGCCGTGAGTTCGTGCGGGACTTTCACCCTGCTAAAACCCCCTCCTCGTTCACTGACCTTATAGCTGGAAATAGACGTCTATGTCCGTTCATCAGCTATAGGCCGTTTGTTGTTGTTGTCACCTCCTCGCTGGCCGGTTTTCCTTCTCCCTATCCTCCTTTTCCTTCATTTCCATCACTGATGTGACATACTGGTACATCGCTGTCCAGTAATTGGTGTTCTCCAGCATGCGTGGTATTACCTCATCTATGTCAGGCAGACTCTGAATTTTTGTCAAGAGCAGTGCTCTTTCCTGCTGCCATCTCCTACATTCGAGCAACACATGCTCCGGGCTGTCCCTCACCCTACACCTCGGACAGATGTCCGTCGTGGTCTTTCCAATTTTTTTTGTGAAAGTGCCGAAAGACCCGTGTCCCGTCAGGAACTGGGTGAAATAATACCCCGTTGTCTTGTGTTCGCACTCCACCCATTTTTGTATGTCGGGTATCAGCCGCCGAGTCCACTGCGCCTTATCGCTCGCCCCCGACCATCTGTCCTGCCACTTTCTGATGGTTCTCCTCCTCGCCATCCTCCTGTGTAGAGGAAACACACCTCAGCGACCATAAGATCAACCGGCGGGAAGCCCGCGATCACCTGTACCGCCTCCGCCGATACCGTTCGATATGCGGAGGCAACCCTGAGGAGGCCCTTCCTCTGCAGGCTTGTGAGTTGCATTCTTTGCTTCCCCTTCTTTAAGACCTCACGCCAGACTGGGGCAGCGTACATGATGACGCTGTGCATAATAGCGCACAGCACCCGGCGGCGGCAGTATGCAGGCCCACCGATATTTGGCAGCAGTCTCCCCATTATTCCGACCTTCTCAGAGGCTTTCCTCACAACCTCGTTAATGTGACCTGCGAAGTCCATTCCCCTCCTCAGGACTACTCCCAGATATTTGATCTCCTTAACCGGTTTCACTTCGTTTTGGGCCACATTTATTCGGAAGTCCCCAATCCGTCTGGGTCCCTTCATAATCAGCACTTCGGTCTTCTGAGCCGCCACCTCCAACCCCCCCAACTCCATCCATGCCAGGATCATTTCCACTGCACGCTCTGCCCTCCGCTTCGCCCCCTCTCCGTCCTCCGCCTCCACCGTCAAGACAAGGTCATCGGCGTAGGCTAATGGTTGCACGCCCTCCTCATACGGTAGCCTCAACACACCGTCGTATCCTACGTTCCACAGGGTAGGTCCGACCACTGATCCCTGTGGGACTCCTAGATGGCACTTGTGCTTGACGCTCCCCATCGTAACGTACCTGTCCTTGAAGTAGGACTCCACCCACCTCACCAGATATTTGCTCACCCTTCTTTTCTTTAGTTCTCCAACTATATGGCTCCATCTTATGGTGTTGAAGGCATTTTTCACGTCTATGGTGAGCACAATGCACCATTTAGCCTCAGATGCATCAATTTTTTCCTTGAGAGCTCTTATGGCGGTAGTTGTTGACCTCTCCCTTCTGAAGCCATGCTGACTATTCGATAACTGACCCCCCTCTTCCAGCTCCTCGATAAGCCTGTTCGTCATCACCCGTTCGTACAGCTTTCCAACCACGCTCAACAGACAGATCGGTCTGAATGACGAAGAAAGGGAGAGGTCCTTGTCCCTTTTTGGTATAAGCGTCAGACGCGCCACCTTCCATTCTTTCGGGAACACTTGCCCCAGTAGCAGGGAGTTAAACATTTCCTTCAGTTTGTCGGGGATGGTTTTCACCGCCAGCCTTAGCGCCTCAACCGATATTTTGTCGGGTCCCGGAGCCTTTCCACTCTTCATTATGTTCACGGCCTCGGCTATTTCCCCCACTGTAACGGGCTCGAACCCCTCAACACACTCACTAGTCCGATTCCATTCATCCTCGGCAGTCGGAAAGAGGTCACGCAGGATCTCCCTTCTCCTCCTCACTGAAAGGGAGAAGGGCATCTTCCCCGCTTTCAGCTTCTTCATTGTTATCTGGTACGCTTCGCCCCATATATCATGCTCAAGATCATTTAACAGTTCTCTCCAGCACGATCTTTTGGCAGCATTTATGCTGTGTTTTAGTGTTTTCTTTGATTGCTTCACTCTCATTTCTAAGGCTTTCAGATTTGATTCTGAGTAATTCAGATGTCTACACCTCATCAATTTCCTGTTCCAATGGAAATATGCCCTCCTCCCTTCCTGGATCTCCTCGTTCCACCAATAAGGAACCTTGGCTGGTTCGTTGTGACCAACTACATCGGAAGACTCTTCGAACGCCCGCAGAATGCTGCTGTATATATTCTCCGGGGGTGTCTGCCCCATTTGGTTCAGAATTCCTATGAATTTATTTTCTTTAAATGCGTATTTCTTCACTTTGGCGTTTTTATTTCTGTCCTTGATGGCTAAAGTGAAGTATATGTGACCGTGGAAAGTAAAAGGGTTCTCATTCTGGACTTTCCAGTTTTTTATGTCGGACACGAGGTGGTCTGGCACCATCGTGACGTCAATGTGGGATCTTGACGTCCCTCTTATGAAAGTTGGGGCCCCGTTGTTCACTGCCGTCCACCCTGTTTGAGAGAGCCATTCCTCGACGTATTCCCCCCTTGCATCGGCCGAGGCTGACCCCCACGCTGGCGATTTGGAGTTTATGTCCCCCAGTATGATGGAATTTCTGTGGCGCCCGGCCCTCTCAAAAACTAAGTCCATGTGCCTCTTATACCTTGTGATGTCCACGTTTGGTGAGATATATGTGGTAATTATGTGAAATTTTTCCACGTGGATATGGACGTAGCCTTCTGCCATTTCCACCTTCTCTATTTGGAGGCTTTTATTTTTTATTACTACAGCAACATTACCTAGCTTGTCCGTGATCCATCCCTGGGTCGTGCAGAGTCTTTTGTTTGGCTCGGAGATGATTATAATATCGGCGTTTTTTTCTAGTGCCATCTTCCACATCATGTCGTGAGCACTTTTTGACCTGCCTAGGTTTGTTTGCATTATCAAGAGCATTGTAGATTAGGGACACCCCGCGCGATCCTCACCCGACCCCCGATAATAGTGTTCCACTTGCACAATTAATAAATTAACAAAAATATAGATAAAATAATAACTTAATATGTACATGATTAAAAACAGTTGTAGATATAAAATGAGTAGTTCAGTAAGAACAAACAGTTCAATACAACGCTCGGGTGTAAAAGGCCCATGAAATAAATTAGGTGTATAAATAAAAACATAAGTTATGTTATTTCCGGTGTAGAAAGCCAATAAAATTGTACACTCAGTTAGAGGAGATACTAAATTTCTGTGCACTTGGTGTATAGGGCCGTAACAACTCGACAGATGATAAAATGTACCCAGGCATAAGTTAATTAGTATATACGATACCAACGAGTACCTTACCCCGCTGTGAACTCCGTCAGCTGCCGTCAACATTATGGATGCTTTCCACCACTTTAGCTCCCATTTGTTCAGGAGTCCCCTCCTTCGCTTCCGCGGCCCCCTTACATCTGCCACCTCCCGTTCTGTGTCCCACCTTTTTGCACACCGCGCAGAAGGGTTTATTCTCACATTCTTGAACCTTGTGTCCTGGCTCGGCGCAGTTTCTGCAGAGGTCTCTCCTGTCTTCGCCTTCGCAGTCCTTTATGTGATGCCCCTCCATCCAGCATTTGTTGCATTTGGATATTTCCTTCCTCTCTTTTATTTGGGCCCGGGATAGCCCAATTTTAATTGTTCCCATGTGCAGGAGTCGCTTAATATTTTCGGGCCTTGCTAGAATCGTAGCAGCCTGTCTACCCGCCATCATCGGTCTCAGGGCTCGTAGTTCCACTTCAGAATCCGTTTCCTTCATGTTTAATTCTTCTTTCATTCTCTTTATTATTTCCTTTTCCTCAACGTCTATGTCAATTCCATAGACGTTGACGGCCTTCTTTGACGCTGCTCCCGACAGCCTCCTCACATTTCCTAATTGCGTTGTGGTTTTTATTTTTTCGTAGACTTCGCCCCCCGCATTACTTCCCTTTCTTATTTCGACAAGAAGATGTCCATCCCTTGTCTCCCTGATGCCATCTATATTTTTGGCGATCTCGTCGTCCTCCTTGACGGTTTTTTTCAGGTTATTCACCATCTGGGCATACGTAAGGTATCCTGGCCTTTCCACCAGTACCGCCTCCGATCCGAATTCTCTTCTATTTTCTTTTTCTCCTATTTTTGGGACATTTCTTTCATGTAGGGTTATATTTCCCCTACAGTTGGGGAACATGCATTCAAGCATTTTTCTCTTTGTCTCCAAGGAGAGTTTGTTCAGAACAACAAAGTGCCGCTCGACAAGGTCCTCCCCAGGCCAGTTTTCTTTTATTTTTTTGCAGACCTTGTACAGGCTCTGGACCTGGTCCTCTTCGCTCGCATCCTTGCCTGCTAACCCCGCTAGGTACACGTTATTCGTGTCGTTGTAGTCTTCCCCGTTTATGAATGCGGTTCCTTCTGTTGTATGCCTTATTAGGTCATTCTCCTTCATTTTTCCCTGCTTGACGTGGTGAAAAACTCTTTTAGAGTTTCCCAACAGGGGTCTCACCAGTCTGATCTCCTGGAATTGATCGAACGGAGCCAACACCAAGATTTCTCCTTCGACATCTGGGCTTGTGACACTGGAACTGCCTACACGGTGTCTGAAGGCTGCTTCCGGCCAATCGTGGCTGATCAGGTCCACCACTTTCTCCAACTCCATATCATCCTCTATCCTACTTCTGATGGCATTTATAGAGATGTTATTTTCTATCTCTTCCGGGGTTGCCTGAGTTCCGAAATCTCGAGTTTCGATTTCTTTCTTATCCTTCTGGAGTCCGTAGATTTCTGTTTCCAGTTTCATCTTCCATTCCCTTAATTTCCCAGCCACCTCCTCACTGCATCCTTTTTCCATCCCAAGCACGGTGACCATACCCGATAATACTTCCTGCAGTGTCTCCATCATTTTGTTATATGTCCCCGCATCTATACTCAGGTTCGGTGGGGTCTCCTCTCTTTTCCTTTTCAGTGGTTTCTGCTCTAAAAGCCACTCGAAAAAGGTTCCGTCGTTATCTTTTGGAGTACTTGTTTTAATCTCTACTCCCACTATGAGTTCCTCTCCCTCATTCAGATTCCCTATCTGCTCACTTTCGCATGCTCCTTCAAACTCACTTTCTTTGGATGCTTCCTCCACTTCTCCGCCGTCGGACTCCATTTTGTTGTATTTTTGTGGAGTTCTCTGAATTTTCAACGATTTTTTGAAGGGATTTATGTCGTCCCCGGGCAACTCCTTCTTCTCTTCCTGCTTCTGAGGAATTGCTTCCTGCGAAGCCCATTTCCTCTTCTTCTTTCCTCCTCCCCTGGTTCCAGTAGTCTTAGACGTTCCGACCTGGTTCCCTGTCGAAGACGCCCCACAGTTGCTGGATTTCGATCGAGGTTGGCCTGCTTTACCACCTTCCCCGACCGGTACTGGGGTTTCCCTCCCCTGCACCGTAGACCTATTTTCGTTATTTCCGTCCATTTTTTCATAGTTGTGTAGAGGCAGTGCAGAGCACACATCCCCTAGTCCTAATTCATGCTGTGTTCGTGCCGGGTAACCTGTCCTTGGTTTTCTGTCGGGGTTTTCCTTCCCTTAGCCTTCGAGGTCCGTTCCTCTATGCGCAAGGCAGCGCAGATTTGGTCCGCCCCGGGTATTTGATTTCCCCGGTACCACCCATATCTGGGAGGCATCCCCCTATCCGCCACCTGGGGAGGCGCCCGATGGGAGTTTTCTCTCCTCACGGGAACCTAACCTAACCTAACCTAACCTAACCTAACCTAACCTAACCTAACCTAACCTAACCTAACCTAACCTAACCTAACCTAACCTAACCTAACCTAACCTAACCTAACCTAACCTAACCTAACCTAACCTAACCTAACCTAACCTAACCTAACCTAACCTAACCTAACCTAACCTAACCTAACCTAACCTAACCTAACCTAACCTAACCTAACCTAACCTAACCTAACCTAACCTAACCTAACCTAACCTAACCTAACCTAACCTAACCTAACCTAACCTAACCTAACCTAACCTAACCTAACCTAACCTAACCTAACCTAACCTAACCTAACCTAACCTAACCTAACCTAACCTAACCTAACCTAACCTAACCTAACCTAACCTAACCTAACCTAACCTAACCTAACCTAACCTAACCTAACCTAACCTAACCTAACCTAACCTAACCTAACCTAACCTAACCTAACCTAACCTAACCTAACCTAACCTAACCTAACCTAACCTAACCTAACCTAACCTAACCTAACCTAACCTAACCTAACCTAACCTAACCTAACCTAACCTAACCTAACCTAACCTAACCTAACCTAACCTAACCTAACCTAACCTAACCTAACCTAACCTAACCTAACCTAACCTAACCTAACCTAACCTTTTTTTTTTTTTTTTTTTTTTTTTTTTTGTGCCCTGAGGAAGGAGGAAAGCATCATGCCTTCTCCGGAGCGGGCGTGCAATGCTCCAGATTCGTGTGGGACTCTAACCCAACTAAAACCTCCTCCTCGGCGCGATAGCAGAGTCGGAGGACACCGACTACTACTATCACACCTTGTTCAGGCACTACTGGCTCTCCAAGGCGATTGGAATTCAACAGTGTGCATATTCAGGCCGACCGGTATCTCCTCCCCAAGGAGTTGTTGGGTGATAGGAGGAGTATCCCGCGCTCTATGAGGTCCCACCGCTGTCTCACATTGTGAGGACCTGCGAGACTGCAGCTGACCACCGTTCCGAAGTTTCACCTGGCTTATTTCACGGAACTATTAACAACAGGTATAGATCCCCGGAGGGTCTTGATACATTTGTCGGTAACTGCCCATCCAGACAGTCACCGTGTACCCTGATCAATTAAGACCTTTACTGTCTGAGAGGATTTTTGGGAGTGGGATGGGGTTACATGAGGTACTAACGTTGCTCACTGGGTCTACCCCGAGCCGTCCTCAGGTTCGAGGGGCCAGTTAAGCCATAGTTGTCATGTATATTGAGCGCTCAGGTTGCCTAACCTAAACTACCCTGTGTTTTGCTTTTGCGTGGTTCTGGTTACACAGGGTACTAACCTTGTTCTCCGGGTCTACCCCGATCCCGCTTTCGGGTTCGAGGGGCCGGTAGAGCCATAGTTACCCTGCGTGTCTTATTCTTGTGGTAGCCTTGGTGTCTTCTCGTCCTCCTTCCCCCCCCCCCCCCCTTTTTTTTTTTTTTTTGCCTGGGTTGTGGATTGGGGGTCCTCTGGGTCGGTTCTGTAACACACCTAGTCTATTTTGTCGTCTTAATCATACCTGCCGTTCACTTCTTTTTCTCGCTCTTCCTCCGCCTTGGCTTTCATCACGTACCGAACCCATTCGGCGATGAGGTTCCATTTCTCTTCGCTTTCGAGCATCTTTTCCACGAGGTTGTGTCTGCTCAGAGTGAAGTCCGGATCTCTTTCAATCTCCTCCGTGAGCTTCTTTCTTGACTCCTCCCATTTCGTGCAGGTTAGGATGTGGTCCGGCTTGTCGAGTCCGTCGCAGTCCCAGCATTTCGCGGTGTTGCTCTTCCCGATCTTCTTTCTGAAGGTCCCGAAGCATCCGTTACCGCTCAGGAGTTGGACCATCTCATAGTCCAGGTCTCCGTGCTTACGGTCCATCCACTTCAGGGGGTCCTTTATCATCGTCTTAGTCCATTTTGCGCCTCTGTGGTCTCGTACTTCTCTGGTCCATTTTGTTCTCGTAGATTCCCTGGCTTCTTTCTTCTCCACCTGGTTCTGGTATATCTCCATCCTCTCCTCGGCCAACAGGTCGGCCGGGAGCATACCAGCGATGATGAGTGCTGCGATACCTGAAACACATTTGTATGCTCTGATTGAACTTACTACTACTCCTCGTTGTGCTCTTCGGATCTTCTCTCTGGCCGTACTGAATTTCTGTAGACACTCCGCCCATACTTCTGCGCCGTATAGTAGTCTGGACATCGCTGCGGCTGCTAGAACTCTTCTCTTCCTCGTTGCTGGTCCGTCTGTCCTCGGCATGATTTTTCTGAGCGCGTTCGTTGTATCCCTCGTCCTTTCCACTGCGTACTCTACGTGCCTCAGGAATCCCAGGTCCTTGTCGATTATCACTCCTAGGTACTTCAGCTGGCTCTTGGCTTCTATCTCGACTCCTTCGATTGTTACCCTGGTTCTTTGTAGTGGTCTCCTACCGGTGATGGTCAGCACCTCGGTCTTGGCCGGTGCGAGCTCCAGTCTTTTGCTTCTTAGCCATGTCGCTATTTTGGCCGCCGTTTTTTCAGTCTTCTCCCATGCCTCTTTTTCTGTTCTCCCTGTTGTCACCATTGCTAGGTCGTCCGCGTACGCCACCAGTTTCGTTCCCAGGTCGTCTTCCGCTAGTTCTAGCACTCCGTTGTACAGGATATTCCACAGGGTCGGACCTAGAACAGAGCCTTGCGGTACACCGCACGTTAGTTTTACCTTCTTGTATGTTGTCCTCAGGGTCCTGTCCTTGAAGTAGTTCTTGATGACGTTTCGCACTTGCTCTGAAATTCCCTTATTCTTCATCTCTTGCAGAATCTCTTTCCATCCAGCACTGTTGAAGGCGTTCTTCACGTCGAAGGTCGTGAGTAGTGTTATCTCTTGCGTCCTGTGTGTTCCTCCTTTGGCCCATTTTGCGAACTTGGTGACCTCTTCGATGGCAGTTATAGTGGATCTTGCTTCCCTGAAACCGTGCTGGTTATCTGCGAGCGTGGACTTACCTGCCATCTCCTTGTGTAGTCTTCCTCTGATCAGCTGCTCGTATAGCTTCCCGGCGACACTCAGCAGGCAGATCGGTCTGAAGCTCCCCGGCTCGTTGGTTATTTTTCCTGGTTTTCTCGCCAGCACCAGCTCTGCTTCCTTCCAAATTTCCGGGAAGTCGGCTCCTTTCCATACTTCGTTGTACATCTCGAGGATCTTCTCGCTGTTGTTTTCCAGTAGCATCTTCATCATCTCTGCGGTGATCCCGTCTGGTCCTGGTGCCCTCTTCTTCTTCATCTTGGCTGCAGCTTCTTGCAGTTCTTCCATGGTGAACAGTTCTACTGTGGCCCCCGGGCTGATGTCCTCCATGTCTGAAATGTCCCTGTTCGGAAAGAGCGTACTTACGATTCTGTCCTCAGTTTCTTCATCTAAGTTCTCCCGTGCGTTGAGTCCGATCCTCTTGACCACTATCTTGTAGCCTTGTCCCCAGATGTCGTTGTCCAATTCTTCTATGAGGTCCCTCCACTTTTCTCTCTTGCTTCTCCTGATCGCCTTTTTGAGATTTCTTCTTGCTTCTTTGTACTCTTCCTGGTTCGTTCCGGGATATCTCTTGGTATTGCGTCTCTCCGTTTTGCAGATTTTGTTCAGCTCTCTGACTTCTTCGTTCCACCAGTAGACCGGTTTTTTTGGTTTGACCTTGTTTTTCCTGGAAGTAAATTCGTTAAGTGTGCTACTTACCAGTTCGGTGAATTCGATTGGGTCCAACTTGGGTGCCTCTTCTTTTAGTCTCGGGTGGTTGTTGAACTTCTTCTTCAGCATTACGATGGCGGCTTCGTCCAGCTTCCATGCGCCTTTGTCTTCTGTTCTTCTCTTGCTTCTTTGGACTTTAATTTCAAATCTGATGTCGGCGTGGTCTGACATCGTCTCCTGGTCCGACACTCTCCATTCCAGTATTCTGTCTGCGAGGTCCTCGGTCGATAGGGTCAAGTCGATTCTGCTTCTCTGGATTCCTCTGATGAAGGTTGGTTCGTTGCCTATATTGTGAATTACCAGTCCTAGGTCTTCTATCCATTCCATAACTATCTTCCCTCTGTCGTCTGTGTGATCTGAACCCCATTGTTCGGATTTGGCATTGAAGTCTCCTGCTATGACGGTGGGCTTTCCGCTCTGGATTGTGTCTCCTATGTCCTTCAGCCATTTCTTAAGATTCTTCTTGTCCTTGTCGTTTGGGGAGAAGTAGCAGCTAATTACTCTTATTCCTTCTGCGTCTATCCAGCAGAATCCTTGGCCACATCCGTTTATTCCTTTCCTAACGTCGTTTCCTGTAACAATCGCACTTACCATCTGGTCATCCGTCTGTAGTTTCTTCTCTTTGGATATTTTCTCGTTGGGTTCCTGCAACAGAGCTAAATCTATGTTCTGTGTGGTGAACTTGCCCCAGAGAGCGTCGTGTGCCTTCTTGCATCTTTGCAGGTTGATCTGGATTACTGATATCTTCTTCTCCTCTGTTTCTTCGCTCTTCTTGTTTTCACTTAATTGGTTGGGTTCTGTTCCGTCGTCTATCAGTGCGTTGCGGAGTCTTCTACTCGCCTTCTTTAGGACAGGGCAGGTTGGGTCGTCGGCCTCGTGTTTTCTGGGTGTGAGTTTTGCTTCCTTGCACTTGTAGCAGTTGGCCTTCATTTGTGGTCGGCAGTCCTCTCTCTTGTGTTTTCCCCCGCATCTTTTGCATATTTCCTCTTGTTTGCACGCTGTTGGTGGGTGTCCTAGCTTGTGGCATCTGTAACATATTTTGTCGTTGTTTGCGTTGTGTGGACTAACCTGAATTTCCCTTTTCTTCAGTTTGATCTTTTCAGCCTCTGTAAGGTATCTAGCCAGCGTTGGTTCTACCTCCATTAGCCAGTCCTCTTCTCTTTCTTCTCGAAATCGAGTTATGATCCTGATGGATTCCCACTCTCTTCTGTGTCTGGTAGCCAGTTCCTGGTTGTTTTCGATGCCGGCTCTGATCACGTACTCGCACGTCATGCTGGTTCCTAAGTTCCTGAAAATGATCTTAGTTTTGTTATGGCTGTGTGTTACCTGACTGTTGTCTTTTCTCTGTCTTTTCTTCTTCCTGGCTGTCTCTTCTTGTTCATCTTCTTCTTCGCTTCTTGCTCTCTTGCTGGAACTGGCTGTCTGTTGTTGTTCTTCCCGAGTAGTGATATTAGCTTCCACGGCTCGAGGGCTCCGTGGGGCTACGCAGTCGCTTGATTTCGGTCGGTTGGTGCCTGCGCTGCACACTACGCCTACCGGGCTGAGGTATCCCTCCTCTGCTCCGTAAACTTTGTTATTGTTCTGTTGTGCTTCCATCTCGTTTTCATGTTGTTGGGCAGTGCGGGGCACACATCCCTTGTGCTAGGTCGTCAACGTGTTATCCATCCTGTGGGGTTGGGAAAGGATTTGGGTTGGGAAAGGATTTGGGTTGGGAAAGGATTTGGGTTGGGGGTGCGGGGTTTTGGCCATTCTTAGTTTTCATTGGAAGTTCTCCTAGAATTGATTTTTAGGATTCCTTCCAATTACTTAAGCCCGTACACCACGACAAGGTGATGACCTCGTACGGGAACCTAACCTAACCTAACCTAACCTAACCTAACCTAACCTAACCTAACCTAACCTAACCTAACCTAACCTAACCTAACCTAACCTAACCTAACCTAACCTAACCTAACCTAACCTAACCTAACCTAACCTAACCTAACCTAACCTAACCTAACCTAACCTAACCTAACCTAACCTAACCTAACCTAACCTAACCTAACCTAACCTAACCTAACCTAACCTAACCTAACCTAACCTAACCTAACCTAACCTAACCTAACCTAACCTAACCTAACCTACCTCTTGACCTCTCTGGATGACCTCTTGACCTCTCTGGATGACCTCTTGACCTCTCTAGATGACCTCTTGACCTCTCTGGATGACCTCTTGACCTCTCTGGATGACCTCTTGACCTCTCTGGATGACCTCTTGACCTCTCTGGATGACCTCTTGACCTCTCTGGATGACCTCTTGACCTCTCTGGATGACCTCTTGACCTCTCTGGATGACCTCTTGACCTCTCTGGATGACCTCTTGACCTCTCTGGACGACCTCTTGACCTCTCTGGACGACCTCTTGACCTCTCTGGATGACCTCTTGACCTCTCTGGATGACCTCTTTGAACCTAAATAATGACCTCTCTGGCCTCAAATATGACCTCTCTGGCCTCCAATATGACCTCTCTAGTCTCCAATATGACCTCTCTGATGACCTCTCTTACCTCAAAATATGACCTCTCTTACCTTAAAATATGACATCTCTTACCTTAAAATATGACATCTCTTACCTTTAAATTGACATATCTTGACCTCTAGGCGGGCCTCTCTGGACCTCTAGGCGGGCCTCTCTGGACCTCTAGGCGGGCCTCTCTGGACCCCTAGGCGGGCCTCTCTGGACCTCTGGGCGGGCCTCTCTGGGCATATAAGCGGGCCTCTCTGATCATAAGGCGGGCCTCTCTGATCATAAGGCTCTCTGACGAGTCTCGCGGGCCTATTTCAAGAATTACAATTTTTCCACTGTTTTTAATGCTCGTTTTTTTTAATCGCCATTTCAATTTCTGTTTTTTTGAATGCTTTTTCGTCTTCATTCACTTTTTTTAGAATGTTCTATTCGATTTTCTTCACTTAGATTTTTCTTTACTTCCTATAATCTTTAACATTCACTTCATTCACAAAATTTCTTGTCTATTCATTTTTGTTTATCAGTGTTCATTTCTAAATCTTCTCTTTTCGTGTATTGTTTTATTTGTTTCATTGGTTTTTAGATTTCCTCTTATTTCAATATTTAAATCTGCTATTATATTTATAAGAATGTAATTCAATCCTTATTTTCTATTCAAAGAAATAGATGATTTGATGTCTCAATCTGAAAGATTTATTTTCTTTAGTTGAAAATAATACAAACAAACTCTTCTAGCTAAAAGGAATAACTTACGAACCTGAAAGAAATCAAAAACAATGCTATTTCTTAAGGTCTCAATTTACAATATTTGAAATCTAAAATGACGTTAATAAACAATTGACAAAACAAAGCATTCTCTAAGTTAAAATTAAATGAAACATAGAAAAGGAAATAGAATGTGGTTTCTTAAATAAAATGATACTGTTCATTTTTACATATTAATAATTTTTTTGTCTTGGTCATTATTTTTTTTTTTTGGAATATATAACTACTACAATTACATTTTGATGACAGTAGGGGGACCTTTTTGGATTTGTATTTAAAGTATCAAAGTATATCTTCTTTACTTTACAATTTTCTTTTTTTTAACTGTCATGTTTAACGATTTTAACGTGCTTTTTCGCATTTTGTCTTAATTTTTTAACGTTTTTTCATTTTGACTTCATTTTTTAACGTGCTTTTCGCATTTTTCAACATTCTTCATTTTTTTTACGTTCTTTTAAACGTTTTTCTTTCATTTTTCAAACAGTTTTTCATTTTTACACGTTTTTTTTTATTTTCTATTGTTTTTTCTATTTTTAAACGTTTTTATTCATTTCCTAACGTTTTTTTCATTTTAACTTAATTTTTTAATTTAAATAAACGTTCTTCTAACTTCTTTTTTTTTATTCAACCTTTATTTATTTTTTCCCTTCATTTATTTACATTTTTCCTAATGGGGAAAGATAAAACTGCATCTCTCTTCTTATTTATTCATATCAATCAAACACAATATTACAATATTTTCACAAATTCATCTTTCTAATTGCATTGACAATTTTTACATCATTTTATCATTCTGGGGTCTCAATTTACAATATTTCAATCCTAAAATGACGACGTTCACGTTCATTTACAAAACAGTTCAAATTGAATCAAACAGAAAAGAGAATACAAAGTGGATTCTTAGATTATACCGTTCATTTTTTAAATTATACATCTCATATGAACTAAACTTCACTTCATTCTAATACAAAAATTAAAATTAACGTACGTCATCAAAAATTCAATAACAATCACATCAAATAAGAATCATCGACAAGTCTATTCAATACAAATCGAAAAGAAAGCCTTATAATCAAATTCATACTTTTTAAGCTCCAACTGTCTCATTCAAGCCAAAATAAAATATTCAAATCACAAAACACCCTAAATTACAGATTATTAATATTAAGCAAACTACATTTCTTACAACTGTTTCAATAAACTGATTTATTATCTGTTTGTTCCATCTCCCATTTTATTATATTAACCCACACATAGACAGAATTTCGAAACTGCACAATTATATAAATTTAACACTAAAATACACAAAAACTTTACTTCTTCACCGTGAAATTTGCCTAATTTTCACAAAATAACTGTACCAAATCGATGATTGGATAATGTACACATCCGCCGCTCTCTCTACATCTATCATGACGGAGCACCACCCCTCACAGATGGATTGATCGTTGCTCGTGGAGACCCTATCGCTTAGCTTCCAAGATCGCCAGATTTAAACTCTTTATATTATTTTGTTTGTGTGGGACATCTGAAAACAAAACTTTATATTATATATATTAGCAGTAGAGAACACCTAGAGTTTATGGAATTTTCACGAGGAATACTGGATATATTTTTTTGACCCAAGGAACCATGACTCTATGCTATACTCCTTTCACTTTCATTAACTATCGACCCAATGACAAATTCTGACACATTTCACCATATATTTTCAAAATGTTACCTTATACTTTAACTTTCTACATTCAACTCGTACTCATCAACTATTCATCTAAATGTTTATTTACTTTGCAAAGTGTATTTCATGTTGCTACTTGATGTCAACACCAGGGGGCGTCGGTCCTAATTTCGACTGTTATTATGTTCTGTGGTTGCAAAAGAGGTTCTGTGGTTAGGAGATTAGAGGTTCAAGTGATGAAGATTTGAAGAAATTTATCCTCTCACGAGATTCATTTTTGCAAAATTAGGGAAATACAAGAAAAGCGGTACTTTTATTTTTGTCACGCCCGATTATTAATACATCTGGGAAAATAATGAATTTGACAAAATATTATTAGTTCAATCATTCCAAAGACCTCTCAGTTATACTATTTTCTTGTAGGGAAATAAGGAATGAATCGATAATTTCATTAAAGAATAATGGACAGAATAGTCCGTTAGTTAGCCAAGTTTATTCGAAAACCCGACAGAAATACTTTTGCACAAATATACTCCGGGTACTCCTAAACCTGAGTCACAGTTAAACCACAAAAGAAATAACAACAACTTCAAAAAAGTGTAAATAGTAATTATGTTATTGCATTGCCTCCTCTCAGATTTATTTTACTTTTACTGCAAACCTAAACCTACGTCTTTATAAACCTTAATCATGGATATTTAATAAAAGTGAATGGAGAGTACAAATCAATTTTCGAGGAATGTAATATCTTAGAGCAAATTCAATCCCTCAGTAGAAGGTCAAATGGAAATTAATAAAAAAGGTCACGAGTATTTGTTCAAAATAAATCATTTCCAACATTCTATGTAAATTTTGTATTAATCTCAACTTTTGCGTTTCATAATATGTTTCCAATATTTATTCCCAATTATTTTTTTGGTTTACTTACAAAGATATTTTCTGAATTGAATGATTTTATACATCTGAGTGATTAAAAATTGATTTCGAATTTGGAAAAACCACTTCAGAGCTTTGTCTCAATCGACGCTTCACTTTCAGAATATTCTCACTGCCTTCGAGCGAAATAACGATATTCTTCATTCATCTTCAAAAAACTGGAAAAAAATAAAAACTCTCTCCACTAATGTTAACTTAGAAGGAAGAATCTGAAGCAGGTAGCGAATTTTTTAAAACAGAATGTAGAGGGTGTTTTTCAACTTGCAAATTTAATCTGATCTCATCATAATTTCCACCCTGTATTTTTGAAAAAGTATCGGATAGTAGACAAACATACATGTTTCCATTTTATGAAAATATATTTCAGTATAAATCCTAAAGCATGATCTACGTTCACTACACAAGTCCACCATTCCTTCCGAAAAAATAATCACCACATAAATTGTAGGAGACCTCATCAAACAGGATCCAAAATTAATTCCAATTTCATCAATTATGCTGTTAAAAATTTTGGCTGATCCACATTTCAGTGAAACATTACTCAATAATTTTAACCATAAACTAAAAATCTTAAATAAATACCTGTATCCCTTGCCGCCGCTCTGCTTATAAACAGAAAGAGCTAAAGTTTAATGGTTAATAGTATAACGACATAGGATACCTTATCATTCTAAAATATTTTCTCTTTCCAAGTGGAAGTTGCCTTCTTGAATCATTTTTCATTTCCGCTCCTTTGTCATTTCAGACTACCTTGAATTTCTTCTTGTTAATCGGCACTAAAAAATGCAAATTAGAAAGGAATATAAATATGAGGAAGTGAATACACTTTTCTTCTTCTTTGGCACATTTTTGTTGGCTTAGGACCTGACTTACAGCTCCTCGTTTTCCTCCAGAAAGCTAGTTGAACCTCGAAATTTTAAACTCAAAAATTTATTTCAAGAATGAATAATGCTAATATATCCAATACATACCTTTCAGTATGGCTACATCAATATTTGACAGTCAGTTAATAATAAGGTAATTATTCAGAACTAAATAATATTATTATCCCTTGCATCTACATCGTACATAATCTGAAAAAAGATGACAACTCAATTTGAAACATTCAGGAAATGGAAATGAAATTATAGCTGTCTTGGTCAGACTAACTAAATCCTCCTGAATTTGCTTTCAAATCGTACCGAGCTTTCATCTTATCACTTGCCAGTATAAGTCTCTTCCGAGCGGTTTCGTGAATTTTCAACAAGCTTTCCTTCAGTTTATCTGCATAGTCCCACACGTCAACCTCTTCGGTGCTTGGTGATCCGAACAACAAGTCACAGGGCAATCGAAGTTCCCTTCCGAAGATAATGCTAGCCGGGGTAAGTTTGGTGGAGTCGTGGACTGCCGCTCTGTAAGCCATAAGAAATAATGGAAGGTGGCTGTCCCAGTCTTTCTGATTTTTTTCCACCATCTTGGAAAGATGTTCTTCCATGGTTCGGTTGAACCTTTCAACCATGCCATCCGACTGAGGGTGAAGAGCGGTCTTGTTGATGCCCATCAGTTCGCAAACTTTCTTGAATAACTTGGACTCGAAATTCCTTCCTTGGTCGGAATGTAACTCCATCGGTACTCCGAACCTCGAGAACATGTTATCCACCAATAGCCTGGCTACTGTGGATGCTTCCTGGTCTGGTATGGCATAGGCTTCCACCCATTTACTGAAGTAGTCCATGGCGACGAGGATGTATTTGTTGCCGTCATTCGTCACAGGAAAAGGTCCAGCTACATCAATGGCAATCCGCTCGAACGGTGCACCTACGTTGTATTTCTGCATTTGGCCCCTGGATCTTGTCTTGGGACCTTTTGTGGCGCCGCACTTTTGACATCTCCTGCACCAAGTTTCTACATCGTCTCGGCATTGGACCCAGTAAAATCTCTGTCTGATTTTTTCCAAGGTTTTGTTGACTCCAAGGTGTCCTCCTGATTTCCCTTCATGAATTTCCTTCAAGACTTCATCTATCCTCTTCCTGGGCATAACCAATTGGGAAATTGACGACCTCCCATCTGCTGATTCCCAAACCCGTTTGAGTAATCCATTTTCCAGAACCAGGGAATCCCACTGAGCCCACATTGCCTTGAAGATGGGATCTCTATCCGAAATGTCACTCCAGGAGGGTCTGCCTGTTCCATTCTCTTTCCACTGTAGAAAGTCCTTGATGTTTGGATCGGTTTCCTGGTCCTGTCTCATATGTTCAGTAGTCCAGTCATCCTCAGGTACCAGTGCCGTACGTCTTATATCGGCGACTCCTTCATGGCGTTCAACACGTTGGCAATGCTTACAGGTTCCTGGACAAGGTCTTCTAGATAGGGCATCCGCATTGTTATGCAGCCGTCCTGGACGATGTTTGATTTTGAAATGGTACTGGTTCAGTTTTTCTATCCATCTAGCTATCTGTCCTTCCGGGTTTTTCATCTCCAGTAGCCACCTCAGGGCCGCATGATCAGTCCTGATGAGAAACTCCCTTCCATATAAGTACTTGTGGAAGTGATCTACCGCCTTGACTATTGCTAACAGTTCTTTCCTGGTAACACAGTAGTTTCTCTCTGGCTTAGACATCACTCTGCTGTAGTATTCGATGACTTTTTCCTGGCCATCCTGCACCTGTGATAATACAGCTCCAAGCCCAGTATTGCTCGCATCTGTGTCCAGTATAAAAAGTCCTTCAGCGAAAGTTTCTGGTTCTGTTTTGACTTTTGCATCTTCAAAAAATTCACCAGGAAGACGAATAGACTTGCCATAAGTCATCTGTGCAATCGAACATTTTGAATCTTCACGAAGCGATGCACGTAAACCAAGCAACACAGTAGGCAATGTTTCTGTCCATTTAATCCTATTATGAGCTTTCAATGCAGTTTTTAGTGTTCGATGTAGTCTTTCAATTTTGCCGTTACACTGTGGATGGTAGGCAGTTGTATGAAGAAGTTTCACTCCACAAATGTCTGTCAAGTTTCTGAAGAGTTCAGAAATGAATTGACGACCTCTGTCTGTTATTACTGTAATTGGTACTCCAAATCTTGATATCCAATTATTGTAAAATGCTTTAGCGACGGTTTCAGCAGTCATATTGCTTAAAGGTACGATTTCCATCCAGTTCGTAAATCTATCAATCATTGTAAGGCAATAAATGTTACCCTCCGATGGAGGTAAAGGACCAATCAAATCGATGTGGATAATGCTAAATCGTTCATCAGGCTCTGGAAATCTACTCAACTGAGATTTTGTGTGCTTGGTTATCTTGTTCTTCTGACATCCAATACAAGATTGTGCCCATTTCCGAACATCATGTCGAATACCAGGCCAGACGAATTTCGTCGTCATCAATTTCACTGTAGACCTGACTCCAGGATGTGCTAAGCCATGGATTCTCTTGAAAAACTGTATTCGGAGTTCTTGTGGTATATAAGGCTTTATGTTGTTAGTCGAAACATCACACCATAATATTTTACCAGAAGCAAGTTGGTAGCTTTTGAAAACCAATGACTGAGGATCTATTTGTAAAGTTTTGAATTCCTCATCATTTACTTGCAGATCAGCCACTTCATCATAATCTATAACTGCTGACAGAGCCTCAATTCTAGATAAATAGTCTGCAACCACATTATCTGAACCACTAATATGTCGAATATCAGTGGTGAACTGGGAAATATATTGCAATTGTCTCAGCTGGCGTGGCGATGCTTTTTCATTTTTTTGCACAAATGCATTAGTGAGTGGGGAATGGTCCGTAAAAATGTAGAAATTTCTTCCTTCTAAGAAATGTTTAAATTTTTTTATTCCTTCGTAGCATGCCAGAAGTTCTCGATCATAAGTAGAGTAACCAGCTTGAGCATTGTTCAATTTCTTGGAGAAAAATGAAATAGGTTTCCAGCCATCTTCTTCATATTGCTGAACTACACCACCAATAGCGGTTTGGCTTGCGTCGACAACCAAGGACAATGGATATTTAACGTCTGGGAAGGTCAACAGCGAAGCATTAGCCAAATCCTGCTTACATTTTTCGAAAGCTTTTATGGATTCTGGGGTCCATTCAATTTTACGTCGATCTTTCTTCTTTGCACCTTTCAAATATTCGTTTAATATTGCTTGTGTATCGGCTGCGTTTTTCAAATAGCTTCTGTAATAATTCAGCATACCCAAGAAAGCGCGAAGATCATGCACGGTCGTTGGACGTTGATGCTCCATTATTACTTTCACCTTCTCTGGCATGGGCTTAGTTCCTTGAGGTGTTATCTGGTAACCAAGAAAACTTAATTCTTCCACACCAAAAACAGATTTGGAAATATTTACTCGTAAACCATAATCGTTGAGTCGTTTGAAAACTTCTTCCAGATGACCTTGATGTTCTTCTAGTGAAGATGAAGCAATCAATATATCATCTAGGTATGGAAAAATGAAATCTAATCCAAAAAATACTTGATTTACAAAACGTTGAAATGTACTCGGAGCATTTCGAAGTCCCATGCTCATCACATTGAATTCAAATAGCCCGAAAGGAGTTGTGATTGCTGTCTTTTCGCGATCTTCTTCTGCCATTGGTATTTGGTAATAGGCCTTAAATAAATCAATTTTCGAAAAAATTCTTTTATCTCTTAAAATAATTTGAAAATCATCAATTCTTGGGATGGGATACCGATCAGGAACAGTTGAATTATTCAATCTTCGGTAATCACCACATGCCCTGTAACCTCCGTCTTTTTTAGGCACAAGGAGTAATGGACTTGCCCACTGGGATTTTGATGGTCGAATGATTCCATTATTCAACATGAATTGGAATTCTTCTTTCGCTATCTTTAGTTTATGAGGATCCAACTGGCGTGGACGGCAGTATACTGGCTGACCTCTAGTAACTATTTGATGACGAACTTCATGTTTAACTTCACTAGGCAACCAGTTCGGCTTTGATAGATCAGGGAATTTTTCGAATAGGTCTGCAAATTTTTGACCTTTTGACATAGTGCTCACCATACAATCCTTTTCAATAGCTACGACATTCCCTCGAATACAGAGGTTAGTGTCACCGTCTACTAATTTTTTGTTCTTCAAGTCAATCAAAAGGTTGAATTGTTTCAAGAAATCAGCACCGAGTATTCCCTTAGATGTTTCAGCAATAATAAATTGGAACTGAAAATTTCTTCGTAGGCCTAAATTGATGCTCATAGTTGTAGTACCATAGGTTGGAATTTCTGTGTCATTAGCTGCATATAATTTGAAATCTGATTTTTTCTGCTGAACGGCATTCTTCAAAACAGGGATTATTGAGACATCAGCACCACTGTCAACAAGAAAACTCAAACCAGAATTAAGATCTCTCACAAAAAGTCTGGATGTGCAGCAATCAGGCTCAGCAGGCGCAGACGAATTTGCTGCTACTTCGCCTGCGGAATCTCGTTTCCCGATTTCACATTCTTGCTATTCCACGCACATGGAGGCTGGCATTTTTCAGGATAGCATCTATTTCCATATCGAAAATGGTGGTAACAAAATTTTCCATTTGGATTAAAATTTCTGGATCGAGATCTGCTGCATTTTCGACCAGTATTCCTTTTTTCATCGCGCGATTGTCTGGAGAATGCGAGAGCTTCAACTTGTTTTGTCAGTGCAGCGACTTGTTTTGTTAAAACTGACATCTGATCATCCTTAGTATTTTCGTATGATTTTGGTGTCGCGTCTTCCTCAACTTTTCTCGCAGCGTATAATTCACTATGAGGTTTCATTTCTGCTATTTTATCCGCTAACTTATGTAATTTTGAAATGTCCCTATCATCATCCACAATAACAAGAGCACTTTTCATAGATTCAGGTAATTTCTCCATCCAAAGGGTTTTTAGAACCTTCTGTGAAATATCTGTTCCTGCTAAGCTAATCATTTTTCGATACAGTTGACTGGGGCGAGAATCACCCAATTCTATTCCTGTTAATAATCTTCTTATTTGTTTGTCACTACTTTCCACGTATATCGTTAATAAACGGTTCTTTGCTGCAGTATATTTATCAGTAATGGTATCATCTTTGATAATATCCATGATATTATCAATATATTTACGATCTAGATCACCAATCAATTTATCAAATTTAGAATTTTCATTTTTTATTTTTTCATTCCGGAACTGTGCTTCAATTTGGTAAAACCATAATTCAGGTTTGTCATCCCAAAATGGTGGAAGCGGTCTTTGCGAAATTGTCTGTATTACTTTTGAACTAGAGGCAGAGCTTTTCCAGGTTTTCTTGTATTTTATTTTCTGCTTTTTGGAGTTACCTTCACTATATTCCTGGCCGGATTCCAATAATTCCTGTACTTCGGTCTCGGTACTGACATCGTCTGACATGTTATTTTATTTGCAACGAAAACTAATTCGGGGTCACCAATTATAGCTGTCTTGGTCAGACTAACTATTTCTGATGGAGATCAGTAATCTAAATCTGAATTTACGAAGAAAATATATTTTGAAGCTTGTTCAAATTTTATTATTTTTTTATTGACAAATTGTTACTAGGGTAACTTTATATCTTAGCACTCTATACCCCTACAAAATACAAATATATTCAGTTTTTTTTCTCAAATAAGATAATTATTGCTCACCCTTCAGTCTTAGTATTTATATTAGCAATGTGATTAAGATAGCTCGCAAACAGCGTATGTATAGGTCCAGTGTATTGACCTAGAATATCTACGGATTCTACTGTCTACATCAGGTCCAGAGGTCCAGTGCCACACTCAACTAATTTGGGATTTTGTATTCGACGGAATTGTATACCTAAAACAAAAACTATGAGCGTAAACTCACTTTTAGAAGGTGGTTTTCATTCGTATCAACAACATAACCACAAAATATTCATATTTTCACATAAATTATTTCTGGATAATCCTGTTGTTTAATCAAGTGAGATCTGGGACATGGTAGGAGTTAAATTCACGAGAAGATTGTTATTTTCAATTTTCATAATCTAATGAATAAATTCATTCACCTTCTTTCAGAATGATTTACGCTGGAGTAGATTCCTGTAATTATATCGACTATTAATCGAAAGTACAGATAATTATCATTACATAGATTCCTTGCAAAAAGTTAAGTTTTGTGCAAGAAATTGGACAAATTACAGAACCCCCTAACCGCCCACAACGTGCCATCTAATGGTAGTAGAATGGACAAAAGGTGGTTGAGAATAAATTAACTACCTGATATAAATATTTAAATAAAAGCCATTTTTAAAATGGGTGTTTTGTTTGCTTCTAATTTTTAGTTATTTTTATTTTAGATATTTTCTGGATTAAATGATGTTATACGATATTTAATATGAGTGATTAAAAATTAATTTCAAATTTGGAAAAACTCAGAAAGAGCTTTGTATCATTGGAGGATACAACTTTACTATCTAGTTCAGAATATTCTCACTGTGTTCATTTTTACACATTTTTTTTTCTGAACGTGCGCCAAAAATATAAACAAATCACCCTGTAATAAAGTCCATAAACCAAACATTGTCTAGTGTGAACATCTCCGGAATCACCCTGTATAAGAAGCCATGGAGTGTAAAAATGAAATTTTTCAAAGTAATGATAACAGATTTCGTGGATGCATGGAACCTAAAAACTTCTATTCATTTTTTAAAAATGGCCTATCAAAGAGTTCATCGAAAAAAGCAAGTTTGTGAAGCCGAGGGATCCAAATATGGGCTTACAGGGTCGTCTCTACTAAGATTTACACTGAACTTTGCCATTAAATTCTTCATCAAGCTTAAGGTCCGATAGACTTGGGGAAGGCACTTTTAACTTTCATTGTAGCTGTGCAAAATTTGATCTATAATCATCTACGATATGAGACCAAGAAGCAACTTTTTAACTTTTTGAATTAACAAAAGTGCATATTATCTTCTGTTCTTTTGTCAAGAAATACCCTGGAGGATCATATAATAAATGAACAATTTCCTGTTCATTCACCAAACATCCTTTGAATTTATTCTCAAACAATGTTCTCATGTTTCTCTCAGGAGTTTATTGATTGCAGCTACATTTGTTGATTCTTGGTCTGATATTGAAGTCACAATATCTGAAAATGTGTTACTACTTCCTTTATCATGTATACCATGTCAACAGTTCACAAAAATAGTTACATTCTTTCAGCATAAATACTAAAGCATGATCAAAGTCCACAATTCCTTCCAAAAATTATCACTAGAAAAATTGTAAGAAATGCCAGGACTTAATTTCTCAACTGTATTACGCTGTTAGAAATTTGAGCGGATCCACATTTCAGTGAAACATTACTCAATAATTTTAGCTAAAAATCTTAGATAAATACCTGTAACCCTTACCGCTCTGCTTGTAAACAGAAAGAGCTAAAATTTTATCGTTAATCTTACAACGACTTTAGATTTCTTATCTGCGACAAAATATTTTGTGTTTTCAAGTGCTTCCAACTGCTTCTCTTTTGTGTGGAAGTTGTCTTCTTAAATAATTTTATACTTTTTTCTCTGCTCAATTGTCATCTCAGTTTCAGATTTCTTCTTGTTAACTGAAAAAATGTAATTAGTAAGGATAATAAATACCTTTTTGGTTTCTTCCAATATTAGACCCTTCAGTATCCATTAATAGTCATGAATTGATAACTGATCTGAGTTTACTTCAAGAAGACCTACCTGGGTCTTTGCTGAAAACAAAGACCAGTAACGGTTAAACTTAATGGTATTGGGTTTGGTACAGATGTCAGCATCAACATAAATTATGATATATGATCTGATGAGGCGTTGATGAGATTTGGTACGTTTTTTTTGGCTCAGCTCCTCTTTCTCCTGCAAAAAGCAAGCTTGTTGAACCTCAACATTCTAACCTCAAAAATTTTATTTATGCACTGATTAATATCCAATAAATACCGAACGATGCTAAATTGATAGTTCTATTTGATGGGTCCTTAACAATATAATCCTTTCATCTACATCACGTAGCATATCGCAGTGACATCACATTTCCAATTGAATGTTTGATTGTTATTGTTATCTGAAAATTGAAGATATAATCATTAAAAGGTGGTTTTCTTTTCATTTTGTACATTTCCAATTGAATGTTTGATTGTTATTAAAAGGTGGTTTTCTTTTCATTTTGTTCGTAACTCAAAATCACTATATAACATATATAATACTGGTCCAATACCTACCTCAAACATACGATATACAAGTTAAAAATGTTAAAATCACGATTATTGATTATTTTCAATTAATATTTTCATTCATGTGAATGACTGCGTAGTAACTTCAGTAACTATAATAGCAAAATGCAAATGCAATGCAAAAACCCCCTACCGCAGGGCGCACCCCCTGCGCATAAGGGGGGGGACACGGCACCTAGAAAAAATCCCAAATGATGCGATCTCAAACATGGTTCCAAACCTCGGACGGACCGGCCTCGGCCCGAAATCATGTTCGACGATCACACCAAGTGTGAAGTCAACTAAGGCATGCTCCACCATGCTCTGCCGTGTCCCCTCTTACGTAGTCTAGCTTTAAAATTTGTATATGAAGCTAACACACTGTCGCAGTGTTGAGTATTATGTAGGGCAGATTATTTGAGATTTATGCACTTCAACACATTTATTTGGAAACTTATTGAAGAAAAATGATTAAAAATTACTTTTTCTACAATTAAAAAGTCTTTTTTTGTCTGTTTATGGTCTTTTGACGACAAAAAAACGAAAAAACGCGAAATTAAGATCGTAGCGCCACCGGCGAGAATCAGAATTACTCTCCTTGGGTAGGCAATCCAATATACGCCTTCGGTGCAAGGCAAGTTGCAACATTTTATATCACATACAGTGACTCTAACAAGACAGTGGCGACAATGGAGTGTCTCGTTTTTGATTGGTTCACGTGACGAAATCCGCCATTAAATTGCTAAATTTCTTTGTTTACATCTTGGATAAATAACCTAGCATTCTCGAGGCTCGAGCACGCTCAAAGACTTATAAACTAAACGCTGCATTATCGTATTTCTCGTCCCTCGTGCGTTCGATGAGTTTAGTTATTTTGAAACTTTTGATTTCTTGTGAGTGAGTGTAATTTCGATATTAGAAACAGACATTATTCTTTTCAAAACTGTTTTAGTTCTGTGAAAAGTGTGAAATCATTTCATTATTTTGTGGAGACCGATTTCTTTTCATTGGTGAGTTACATGATGATATCATGATACTTTTCTTCATATTCAAATATGAACATCAAATATACATTGTTGAATACTGGAATTGAGGTATCAGAAAATTTATTTCATATAAGCCTTTGCACTTGTTAACAGATCGTGCCAGCAATTCTGCGAAGAATGGCTTTTTAATGAAACATTTCCCCAAAGATCCATTGAGGAGGCAACAGTGGTTGATAAAAATGAAGAGGGAAAATTGGAAGCCTACGGATTATTCTTGTTTGTGTGAGGTAAGATCTTAATTTTATTCTCTGTCTGTTCTGAAGTTACAAAACATACATTTTAGGTTCATCTTGCTCCAGAAATGTGGGAGAAAACTAGAGTAGACGGAAAACGGGCTTTAAAATCCAATGCTGTACCTACTCTCTTTTTATTTACACAACCTGCGAAAGTTAGAAAATCACCAAAAATAAGAAAACCAATATCTCCAGAAGAACCAGATATTTTACATTCAGGTGAGTACTGAAACTTACGAAGGTAAATCAGGTCATAAAAAGTTGCATGTATAATCATGATAATAAGAGATTTCATTTTATCCCCAGATATGTCATCAGAAATCCCTGATACGATCCAATGAGGATAAAAATAATCCATCTACTTCTCCGGTGGATTTGAACAAAAGTTCTTCGCCTCAGACTACTAGCGATGATACTCCAATACCAAACATAACATTGGATTCCTCCGAAAAATTAAAGAAATTAGAGAAAATGTACTTACGAGAAAAGCTCAGGGCTAGGAAGTACAAAATGCTTCTCAGAAATTGCACAAAAAAATATAATTTATGAGATGGCGAATTTGAAATTTGATATTCCAAATTGCCACAATTTAAAAGATAAAATCATTAAATGATTTATTTCCTTTCGATTGAAAATAAATTGGAAGAGGAAAAAATCACAATCGAAAAAATATAGCAGCAAGTCAGTAGCTGGTAATTTACTTTGAAGAGGGTTGAATTTTAATCAATGTATGTAAATACTCAAACAACATTTATATTGTCTAATTTTGTATATATATAGATATATGTATTCTATATGTAAATATTACAATATAAGTTTGAAATTTTGGTGTACTCTCTTTATTTTACAATGAATCGATATCATATCTTGGATAGGTATATGATAATGTATGAAGTAGTTAAGTTAGTTCACAGGTTTTCGACCAGGGGCAAGATATTCAAAACAAAGTCAAGTTGTTATTGGCTCTATATATTTTGTTACGAATTGTAACTTCTTCAGGAGCACAATTTGTAACGAATTATATAGATCCAATAACAGTTTGACTTTGATTTGAATATCTTGCCCCTGGTCGAAAGCCTGTGAAGTATCAACTTCAAATATCAAAACCGTGAAACATCTAATTCATAATGTATGTACATATCTATAATGATGGACTTGGTGAATCATTTAAATAATGAAATAAATTTGTCATATTGAAAACTGTGCTTGAATATTGCTAGGATATTCTCCAGTTTTCACACTGATTTTTCCTTCAAATGATACCTTCGTTGATGGGGCAGTCCTGCAAATCTGTTGTTTATATAGAAATTTCAAATAATAAAACCTGAATTTTAAGGGATGTTATATTTCTTATACCTCTGAATAAAAAATGATTATTTCATTTTTTCTATTATCGTTTCAAACATTCGAAACTATTACTTTCCACGAGCATTCACGTTTCGAAAGTCGTATTTTTCCAAATTCCCATGCATATACGTGTAGAAAAAGAATAGAATGTCATTTTTCCGCACGCAAATAATGAATATAATCAAAATATATTCCAAATAAAATAGAAAGTCAAACGTCAAACTAATCAGCTGATTCTGATTTAGTCCGCCATTAAATTGCTAAATCAGAATGGGCGGGGCTTAGAGGCCCAATTGTCGCCACTGTCTTGTTAGAGTCACTGTAATATCACATATTTCACTTTTCGGTTACTTCTTCAAACAGAAAGAAGTTTTCTTTCAAATAGTAGTTTCCTTCCAAATGATTTAAGCGATTTCTGTACTTTGAAGGATGCTAACATCAAAGTTCGGTTCTTGTCTAATAGATGGCGCTGTCGTTGCAGTGATCTATACAAAGCGTAATCACCGGTGATTCGAGCTTGATCCCGGAATCATTGACACTTGACACTCTTGACAGTTCAAAAATCTAATTTGAACATCGTTGATTCGATGTCTAAATATTTACGTTGATTCGCTTTTTCAAATTTTGATTCTCGATCAACGTCCCTTAACAGAAGAAGAAATATTTGGATTGTAGAATTTTGGGCGATCAAGCTGATTTTCCATGGAATTAAAACGATATTGTGAGCAAGTTTTCCAATGATGCCTATATTTTCTACAATTTTCCCACCCAGAAATCATCAAAATGAAGGCATATCCTCGTTTTATTCGAAAAAAATCGAATTCAAACATCGCTGACGGAATTCTTGAGAGAAATATATCTACGCTCATACAAATAGGGCAATCAGGAATCACATGGATAGAATGCAATGTATATTGTATGCAGAATAATACAAGACATCAAAATCAATCAACTGGAGTTGATTTATATTCCTGCCATAATATGTATCCATCCTCTTAAAATTGGGCAAGTTGAACAGAATTTTTTCTGACGAGACAAGTAAAGGACATAATGATTGTTTAATATCTTCAACGAAGGGTGCTACATGAACTATTACCTATTGCTTTCATTAAAACATTAAATACAGTTCCTACTGCATACAATTATGACTAGATTTCTACCGGATAGTCTATCAAAATGTATTTCAGCCATGTGATCCAGAAATAAATTGACATTACGTTACCTGTATTGTGACCTGTGCTGGACTGTACTGTTCTTCAAAACAATGACTTTGATGAATCATTATCATTCCAATATAAGCAAACTGTATGTTATGATTAGTATTTTTCTATTCAATATGTGTGGAATTAAAAAATCCTCAATAAAAAAATGAAGCCTCATAATATTAATTCAAAACGAGTGGGTAAATATTCAATACTGTCTCTATTATCGAATTTACATTCTTCGTATTGCAATTTAATTATAAACTCGAATCGAACAAAATCCAACAAAAAATAAGCTTCATTAATTAACCGAGAAAATCATTTCCACTGCCTTTAACCATACCATCCAGTATCGTTGGCCCCTTATGATTATTTCTTGTAAATCAATAATAATAGATTTAATTATGTATATTGAACACTTGTCCATATATTATGACATTATGACTTCTTTTGATATAATCATGAGATTTCCATCAAAATAGTTTGTTCTCTCACTTCGGATCTCAAAATCTGAAAACTATAAAATGAGAATACTAATTCTTCCATGCAACTACCTTCATTTCATTTAGCACATTTCTTTGTGAGCAATTACATTGTGCTGTGAATGTAAACAAACCATAACACAGGAAATATGTTTGTTTACCACAATTCATAATAGATATTTTCTGGATTGAATGATTTTATACATCAGAGTGATTGAAAATGAATTTCGAATCTGGAAAAAATACGTTAGGGAAGAGCTTTGAATTTGAAAAAAAACTACTTTAGAGCTTTGTTCCATTGAACAATATAGCATTTTACTATCTAGTTCAGAATATTCTCACTTCCTTGGATCCTGAAATCTGACGTTCTACTCCGGAGTCACCCTGTATCAAAAGCCTACTTTTTTTACAATTAAAAAGTCTTTTTTATTTGTTTATGATTATGATCTTTTGACAACGAAAAAACAATCAAACTGCATTGCGTAGGCAACCCAATATACGCCTTCGGACTGGAAGTTGCAGTTGCAACATTTTTTTTATCTAACACTCTAAAATTGATGAAGGGTGTTTCGGAATTTCGGGTGGTTCACTTTTCGGTTACTTTTCAATATGCGACCAAAAGTATCAGTGATTTTTCTTGAACTTCTTCTTGAGACAATTACATTTCGCGCGCTGGATAAATTTTGATTCCTGTAATAATATCGAGTATTTTGAAAGTACACCGATAGATGACGGCGCCAGTCTCGATAATTATAATTACAGACTTGTCACGAAATTTTTTTTAATTGCAGATTTCTGGTATTTAATCGGTATTTGAAGGTGAGTTTTCGGTCTATCATCGAAGACTAACGTATGTTTAAACTTTTTAGCAAAGGTTTGAAGAGTCAGGAAGTTTTTCGAGAGCATGCTGAATTTTTACATTTTGAAGGGTTAATTATTTAGAACTGAAGGAACCGTATTGGAGAAGTGGAATAATTAATTTGTACTGACCAAGTTTGGGTACCAGATTACGAAAATGTGAACGAGAAGTTTGCAATCCTCTCAGTTTTTCCGAAAAAGATCCCAAAGTTTCCGTTTGGAAGGTAAGGATATACTTAGTTCTGGATTGTTTTCTCAATCAATACTCATAGGAAATGTTTTATTTATCAATTTCTGAGCGTATCCTGCAAAAAAAAGCTTTCATTTCGTCGAAATCGACGATTTTAATCACTGTTTTCTATGGAGATCTACCCTCCATAGTACAATGTGCACCATACCAGGGGGGTGTAACTCTCTAAGAAACTACTTGAACCGTGCAGAAGTGCTGCCATCCTCACGTTTTTCTCAAGAAGCTTAGAAGCATCACCGGACTATTGTTAGGATTCCTGTAATAATCCTTATGCGCTTGCGTTCCATTATACATGTCAAATTCCTGAAATTCCATAGACGTCAAATTACTCGGAAAGAAAAATAAACAAACTTATTTTGAGAAATGTTTCTATGCCCAAAATGCACGTTAAACGAGAAGGTTTAATTTTCTTCCTTTTTCATTTTGTTGTTGGAATCGAGATAGTTCAGTTTACCAATATTTTCAAGATGTCCAGGTATTGTTGTGTACCCAAGTGCTTCAACAGGAATGATAAAAAAAAATGGTAAAGTACTCAGTTATTCTAGATGGATTGTACAACTACTAACATGTCTATGTATTTAGTGATGAAATAATGCTGATGGAGCAGTACCTGGAAGTTCAATTAATTCGGTACCTGCAGATATCTGCGTGAGTAGGTTGTTGATGTAGAAGGTATGTCTTCTGATTATTGTGTGCTAATTATTAATGTTATAATCTCAATAGCTTTCATATACCAACCAATAAAGAAGTCCAGAGAGTATGGCTACAGAGAATTAACAATAAAGATGTATCCAACTCCTCTGCAGTCCATAAATATGTTGTATGTGAGGAGCATTTTGATAAGGAGTGTGTGTGGCCAATTAAAAAATTGAAAAAATGTTCCTTACCAACACTCAACTTACCTGGTAATGAAGCAGCATCTTGTGATTTATTCCCCTTTCAAACTTGGGTTTTTGTCTTTACAGATTATAGTGCCGATCCAGACAAGGGTGATATATTTTATTCGGAACCATCTACAGGCAAAGCAGTCAAAGCACATGATGGAGGAGGTATGTACTCGATATTTAATATTGGTTCATTTTTTAATTTTTTGAAACAAATTATTTACAGAATCTTCCAGTGAATGGCAAACTACCTGTTCCCTATTAGAAGATTCTCCTGAAGCCTTGAGGGTACTTTTACCAGAGAAGGTATACGGGAGGAGAAGAGAGATTTCTTCAGGATTACCTTTGGAAGAGATAGATATTCCCGAGGATATTCCAGAAGGTACAGAGTGATTACTAATTCTTCGTTCCATGTATAACTGTTTGCATTATTTTACAGAATCTCAACCATTGGATGGTCAATATCCTTATGCTGATGGAAGTTCCCAAAGGGAAGATATTGAAGAAGGTATATAGTTTTCAGTAATTGTTTTTCAAAGTTTAATGATTGGCATTATTTTTCAGAATCTCAACCATTGGATGGTCAATTTCCTGATGCTGATGGAAGTTCCCAAAGGGAAGATATTGAAGAAGGTATATAGTTTTCAGTAATTGTTTTTCAAAGTTTAATGATTGGCATTATTTTTCAGAATATATACCGTTTATTCAAGGAACTTCTGGAGAACCATCAACTTCAGGAATACAGATTCAAAGACCATCAAGTTCAAGGACGCCTTCCAGGAAAGGTATAGTTCTTGATGAAGTTAAAACATTTTTCCTCATTCAAATTATTTCAGCTTGCATGGAGAGGACATGCAGCAAGGAGGTGTTTCTGTTCAGGCAACTTAGGACTATGAAGCAGAAAGTTAATAGATTGCAGAACAGAAACAGAGCCTTGAAGGAGATATTGGGAGCCTTGAGGAGTTCCAACATGGTGCAGAACCTGAACAATGTGAACAAAACAACAATACAATTTTTCATCTCGCAGCAAGTCAACTAAAAATTGAAAAAGAGGGGTCGAAGGTTTTCTCTTGACGACAAAATTTTTGCCCTTTCATTGTATAAACAAGGTAGAGGTAGAGGATATAGATATCTGTCCAAAATAAGTATTATGCATATTTTACTATTTGAATTTACATTGTCTCGGCCACTTGGCCACATGGTACGATGTTTTATGTCCTATGTATTACAGATAATAATGTTTACAAAATATGATGATTTACAGAAAAAGGAAACGTATTATAGTCACATTGATCAAATATGATTGTACAATTGGCATTTTTTCTATTGTTATTAAATTATTTTCTAAAAACTACAAATTGTTATTACTTTTTACTAACTAATTTTCCATTAGATTTGGAGAAAACATTTCAAGTTGGAACTTGGATATTCCATTCAAATTCAAAATTGAAATGTTCTCGACAAATTCAATGCAAGGCCGTAGCTAGAAAAAAATTTCGGGGGGGGTCCGTCCGAGGCCGTAGCTAGAAAAAAATTTATTCGAAGAATTTTCGGTGAAATGATTATCTGGCATTTCTGAAAAAATAAATTTCGGGGGGGGTCCGGACCCCATCGGACCCCCCCCTGGCTACGGCCTTGATTCAATGGAAAAAGTCTAAAATTATTATGTTCCGTCTTTGGAATCAACTATTCTCATATGCATTCCGATGTGCAGATGGCGCCACCATACATTATTCATTATAATCGCGAATAGTTTCAAGAAGAATAATAGATGGCGCTGATACTTGTCACAAATTTTACCCGAGAGTTTCCTATCTATAGGTTATCTATGCACCATACACCACTGTGTCGCTACTGCCGCACAGTGCGTCACTCCGGTGGAATCGCACCTTGACGACGACAAGACATGACACACGGCTGGTCTCTACTGGGGTTCCATTTTTCCTTCATTTGGCGCTCGGCAATAATCAACTCCTAACACACTCTTGTTGATAATTGTGGTATTAACCTTTCTCATCAGTTAAAACTGCACCAGAAAATCAAACTCAAACAAGACGCTTAGTAACCTAAAACATGATAACTTTGTGAATAATATTTTAAATGAATAACACTGATATAAATACCTTCTCAATAATTTTTATTTCAATGTTGATTAATCTGCTCAGAACACGATAAAAACTTCTAAATATTCCTCATATGGATATGAAACAAAATATTATAGCTCAAAAACACGCGTAATATACAAGATCTCAAAACAGTACTCATTTTCCAGTTAGGAATTTTTGCCGAAAGAGGGCGTTTTGATCATTGAATTCGCCATAAGTGTTGCGCGATCTGGTGATCGTTTTTCGCAAAATTTTCTTGTACCTTGTAAGTTTATTTAAATCAGCCGAATACGTGTTATGACCTGATTTTTCGAATACTCGAAAAGACGTCGTTTCTAAAATGAAAAATGTCCGCAAACTTGTTTCCGGCTCCGACCACCATGGTGCTGCTATATGTTCTGTGGGTGCAGCCACAGAACATATATATATGTTCTGTGTCTGTTATCTAATTTCTTGTTTTCTTGACTGATTCATGGCCTACTACATTATTCAGAAGGCCGTGACTGATTGATGTTCTGTGTTCGAGTGTCAATGTTTCAAAATTGAGATATGAATTTTTTTTTCATTTCAAAATGATATTTGATTGTATTGTGTTTCATGTATATTGCAGTGTTTCGAAAAATTGAAACTTATTGTTCGAATTCTTGGTGAAAATGAATTCAGTTCAAAATATTCAATTTCATCCCGAATGATCATTGATAGTTTTCGGATATTGTGAAATAATACGATGGGTTATAATAATTCAGCTGCACAAGTATTGCAGTGAGTAGTAAATGATATGAGTAGACATTCAATGTATAATTGTCTGTTTGTAGGCAAGCTGAAGATTTGAAAATTAAAGTTCTGACTAGGTGTGACTTATTGAACGAATCTCAGGCATGGACAGAACAACAGAAACTGCAGTCAGTCTATCAGCAAGCCTTGATACTGGATCTGGAATATTCACTGGATAAAAAAGTAGAAGTTGATTTATGGAATATCGGATTTAAGAACCACATCAATGCATTGCAGGAATTCATAAGAGATAAGAAGGTGGATATCAAGAAAATTATCTTAGTATATACACTATTGCCTTTGTTTGCTTTAGAATCCGCAAAGATCAGAATGTCAAGCTCTTTTGACATGGTGTTTGGAATCCGCTTCGGGATTCTACATTTCCCTTTTGCAAGAGTTCTGCAACAAGTTTGAAATGGATTTACCCTTTCGTAGGCAAGGAAGAATATACGGTCAAACCAGAGAGTTAGTAGGAAACGATCCATGCAATTTGCCTCAATCTTCTTCTTGCCTTTATATTTGCCAGTATTGTTTGGTGCATTTAGGGGATATCGCCAGATACAGAAACCAGCGGAAACAAGCTGAAAATTTCTACAAGTATATCCCGTCCAATGAAATTGTACAAAGGGCCTGCATTTGTGTTTCTGTTGCAGACAAGCTATCCAGGTATCTCCAAATAGCGGCCATCCTTACAATCAGCTGGCGTTGTTAGAAGCCAGTCTTGGTGATAAATTATCCACAGTTTTTTATTACGTTAGGGGTATCGCAGTTAAAAATCCATTTCCTGCCGCTACCACCAATTTATTGAGCACGTTGAGTTCAGCAATCGAAAAAGAAAGGTACGTTCCGTAGACTGGAATGAATGGTAGTTGTAAATCTTTTTTTACCGGTTGGAGAAAAATGGTGAGTAGAATTCGGATTTTTGCAGGTTCGAGGAGAAAGTACAGAGCAGGATGACGGTCGGCGAATTCATAAATTTGTTCATCGTCACCCACGGCTATTTGTACACGACGACCGAGCTGGGTCGAGCCGAGACCATCGTTAGGAACTTGGGTACGATAATGACGGCCCTGGTGGCGACCCAGAGTTTCACGAAGGACAAATTGTTAAAGATGACCGTCATCAACTTGTACGCGCTGGAACACGTGGCGGGCGACGGCAGGAACGAAGAATTGACGCAGGACGAGAAAAAAGCGAGAATTTTGATATTGGACCTCCTGGCCAGCTCTCTCAGCGCTTTTCTCGTCCCCATTCACACTCTGCAAGCCGACGAGAATTTGATCTCCTTCTATGCGTTACCCGCAGGTTAGGATCCAAGACCTGTCAAATATTTTTCGAGGTTAGTTTTTTACATTATATAAAATCGAAATTTACGTCTGAAATGAACTGAATACTGCTTATTTCTACGTATCTACGAAGAAATATTCATTTGAATTTTTCATCTTCGATTTTGTCAAGTCTTGATGGCCTAATTGTACTTGATTTTTAAGATTTTCACTGGTTTGTTATTTCCGAGATTGCTTTGAAATATCTCGCGAATCCCCGATGTTCAACCATCAGCTCTAACCTCAAAAAATATTCGACCATATTAGTTAGGTTAGGCGGGAATGGGGCATTCTAATGACCTGTCAAAACAAATTCTCAATATGGCGGCTGAGGGCAAACCATAGAACTCATAGTACATGTACTATAAGTTCTATGGGGCAAACAATACTTTGCATCTTAAAAAGTCTATCAACAACAACAAATACACACAACTAATTTATTCACCAGGTTCCTTATGACTTGTTATGACACTTCAGAAAGTTGTTTGCCCCATAGACAACTTGTTGTCTATGGTTTGCCCTCAGCAGACGCCATTTTAGGTCACGTGATTTAGAATGCCTAATTACGATCGACGAGTCGCTTTTTCTTCCAGTAAAAATAATTTTCCAATGGATACAAGATTGTCCGACGATTCTGTCCGAAAGCGTTTTCATGAAGAGGCTCCAGATATGGCCGAGTCTGTGCAAGCTGCTCAACAACATCCAACCGTTCCTGAAAGATTTTCCCTACGGAGACTGTAAGTTCGGACGTCTCGGCCCGTTTAGACTTAGGTAGACTAAAAAAAAAATGATTTATCGTCTTCAGACGCAGACGTTCCCCTGAAAGAAGACAAAGATCTCAAGGGTTTCTCGCCCTTGTCCGAATATCTGAACAAGTTTCGATTCGAGAAGCTCGAAGACGATCCCGACGTTTCGCAATTGATTCGGATCGGAAGAATCTTGGATTTTGGCTTGTGGTTGACGGATTTCGAGGTCAACGGTACCAAACTGATAACGAAGTGAGTGAATCTCCTTATTTCAATTATTTGTTCCGCCTTGTAGGCAGATTCGCGGTCAAGATTTCAAACCTTTTCGACAGCTGTCAAAAAACTTTGACAGCTGTCAAAAAAACTTTGACAGCTGTCAGAAAAGTCCTCAATGATCCCGAATCGGATAGTACAGTTATTTCCGTAATTGTGGAACGAGCGCCCGAAAACCTTGGAATAATTTCCTCAGGACGGAGACAGAGGACGGCGTCAAGTTCGAACCCGGATGCATCCAACCGGACCCGACCAACGAACTGCTGGAAGAGATAAAATCGTTCAGCATCGAGCAGCGACCGGAAAGTGCGGGGAAGACGGAGAGAAAAGGGGGCATCTTGAAACCGCAAGGGTCCCTGGAAAAATACAGGGAAGAGAGGGAGTTCATGACGAGTCTGGAGACGAACGGAACCTCGGAAGCGGGGGGCGTCGTCTCGAACCAGGCGAGCGCAAAGCAGGAATCGGCCAAGATGAAGAGGGCCAAGCAGAACGTGGCCCTGCAGTCCATTTATAAGAAGATGGAGGAGAATAAGCAGGTAGGCTGGCACCGCGATAACGATTTTTTTTCGAGTTAACTCGGTCCGTTAGTTTCGTAGATGTTGATTTCATGAATATTTCTCGTTCCGATATTCCTGATTATATCCTAGGAGCATAGAATAACTGGAGGGAAGGCTTCATACGCTCGACAGATCATTTTGAACTGCCAATAACGGCGGAGGTTAGAGTTTCGTGTGACGGCCGATAGATAACGCTGAGATCCTTTATTCTGTAACATGTCAGATATTTTGTTCTATGGCGCTACAATTGCAAAGAATATAATGTGGCTGTCATTTATGCTTCTTTTTAATTGAAAATGGCCATTAATCATAACATAGACAATATTAATGACATATCATCGCTTTATTCTAATCAACTTTTTATGCGCAATTTTATGGGAAGTCTGTGATCCGTAATAAATTTGTAAAAACAATATCCTTATCGGAAAAAGCGAACATTCAGGTAAGTATTATTATTATTATACGGGAAGACTGAGGTTTTATCTGTTCTCGTGTATTATACGCAGAATTGTATGGTACCCCGTTTACATTCCCTCTGCTAACACTTAGATTCGGAGCGGGAAACAGATTTTTCTTCCTATATTCAATCTGATCCTTGTAGCCATTTCTTTACACGTGCTATATACATTATATTGTCGGATTTACGAAAAAAGTATGTATTGCTTTCTTTCAAAAGAATATATATTATGATATAGTTATAGATGGGACCTAATAAGTAATAACAACTAATAACCATTAAAGATAATTTTATTAAGGATAGCCATGTTGTAGGAAGAAACGACGTTGTCGCCATCTCGCGACCTTGCGGCGAACTGACAAGTTCGGACGTTTTTGGCAGTTCATTTTCGTAGGGGAGCCTTCTCTCCAGTTATTCTATGCTCCTAGTTATATCTGAGCGATTCCCGACAAAATTGAAGCATAAATCAAGTGGCATCGATAAAAGTTCTATGGAATAGATGCATCAACGAAAAAGATCTAGTAGCCGCGGAAAATAAATGAATATTGTTGTCAAAATTTCTCGTTAAAGACTTTCGTATTTTTATAAATCGTCAAAATTCCAAAGTATTAATCGTTCCTAGGCGAGTTCCGAACGAAACAGCAGCGTTGGCATTGTCTTCCGTGGACGTGTAGCGAGAAATTCAAGTTGCGTCGTGATTTCCAGGTGAAATTCAGCGTAGAGGACAAGGAGAAACTCGTCAAGTTCGAACAGAAAATCGTACCGGTCGGCAAGAACAGCAACAGCGCGACGACCGCGACCAACAATCCCCAGTTCGGATCGGCGATCAGGAGTCCGCAGTACGTCCAGAACCCCGCCTTTCAGGCTCCGATAAAACAGCAGCAGCAGCACCAACACCAACAGCAAGATTATCTGACCAATCTGAGAAACATGGCCAACAATTACGGAGGAATGGGAAACAATTATCCGATGCCGAACGTGTACGGCGGCGGAGGAATGAGAGGCAATCCCATGGCTAACCCGGGTTGGGGAGGCGGACAGCAGGCGCCGCCCAAGAACAGTTACACCCCCATGAACATGGGCACCGCCACGTACAATCAGCTGCAGTCGACGGGGTTCGACGGGAACGCCGCCGCCAGCTGGTGGAACGGACAAGGTAAGTCGATCCGCGTTTAAATTCGATCGGAATAGAAATCGTTTTTATTTAAAACAGGTAACAACATGATTCCGCCGGCTGGGGGAGCTTTCAACAATTTCAGCAATCCGCCGCCGCCGCCGTTTGGGGGTCCCCCGATGATGGGAGGTGGTCTCAAGATGGGGGGCAACAATCAGGCCAGCGGCGATTCCTTCAATTCGCCGTGGAACTTCGGAGGCGGCTTCGAACAGGGCGGTAACCTGACCATGAGGCAGCAGATGCTGAAGGAAGCCAACAACATCACCAGCAACGTGAGTTGAAGGTTTTTTCTTTCAGGATCGTCGTGTTACACGGGGTGGTCCGCATTGACGATCTACCCGACCTAACCCGTCCCTTGTAAACCTTTTAGCTGAACCGAATCTCCCAGCCTTGTCCCGACATGGAGCCCATTTCCTACTGTCGATGTCACCAGTGAAAACCGCCAACAGCTCCCCACCCCGACCATGCTTAACCGTTGTCCGTCTTTGTATTTTACGTTGATTTATTTCCTTTGTCCATGTGGTGAGTGAGTTTAAGTCGATTCCTCCACGATTGTTACGGAAATGCGAGTTTCCACTTGTCCCCCTTCTTTACTTGAACAGGAGACACGATCCATTCAAAAGAGAAAATCTGTTCAATCGATTAAATTTTACATGACTTGTTTAAATAATAATTATTCGATAAAGAATTCACATAACATTTTATGAACGAATATTTTTATAAAATATAGATGGGTGATAAATTTGCGCCGAATCACCACCTTCTTCACCACCACCAGCAGCAGCAGCAACAACACAACAACGTCGCCGCCTCTTCGTCCGGTTATTCCCTCTTCAATACAAACAGCTGGAATCCCAGCAGTCTGGCCCTGAGCCACCTAAGAAATCAGCAGCAGCAGCAGCATCACATCCGCCATCAGGCGCCGCCTTCCGACAACTCGTTTGGCTCCTCCCTTTTCGCCAACCAGAGACCTCCGCAGTCGTTGGCGCAACTGTTGGAACAACAAAATCAGATGCAAAAGAACGATTTCCACTGAGTCCTGTTAAACTTGCGGATTACGATTGGTTTTTGTCGTCAAGCCTACTTTTACCCCCCACCATCCGAGACGAAAGGAACGGAAAAGATGGAAGCGTCCGGAGTAGAGTGGGACGAAACTTTCGAAAGAAGGCTCGTTTTCAACGACGCTGCATCATTTATTGAAACGCTATTGTTTTGTTGTTTTCATCGAAATAAAACAATATTACTTCGAGCTTTTTATTTTTTACCCGTTTTTTTTTTCATATTGGTAACGAAGGTACAAGTGCCGACATATCCGTCAAATAGCGTTACTTAGAGAAATGCTGTTCGTAAACGTCTTTTCATCTCTCGGTGGGAGAGAGTGATTGGCAAATGGGTAAGATAATTTTGGCATTGAAAGCTTAATTATCCGATCAACAACACCTGGTGGAACCAACGGGTAGACAGAGGAAGGGTGAAATACCTACGAAATAAACTTGAAAGTAAAGAAAACCAAATTACAGAAAATTTCAAACTCGTGAACAAATTCTTATTAAATTTCATGTTCAATTCGAAAACCGAATAACATTTAATTTATGGATCATGGGCCAAAGTTGTTTGAATTGGGTCAAAATTCAACCTGAAAAAAACAGTCTGACAAATAATAAACTAAAACCAACAATTGAATGCGAACGAAGAATAAGATTGAGAAAGTGGCAATCAAAATAAAGAAAAACGAATACTTATTTATTCAAATCAAAGTACTAAAAATAACAACTGAATCGCTGCATCTGTCAGATTCTGAAGAACGGAACTTCCCATCTTTCGTCGACAAAAGTATAACAATAAGGTTTGTTGTTTATTGTATCCTTAAGTAGGTTGGAAATGCACAAGTTTCATCAATTCATTATTGTGTAAGTTATAATTTCAACAGAAAAAATAAAAGTGTTACTTTAACATGTTCCTCCACAACAATTCTTTCTATTACAATGTTTACATACAATGAATCTAATTTTAGCGTTTACCATTATTGAAGTTTCTCAGGGGGCATTTAAAGGTGGCTGCAGCCTGTTGCTGTAACTGATATGCCAGCGGGTGGATTTTAAAGCCGAATAATCTGAAATTCAAACAAAGAAAGCCATTTTGTAACTAAAATATCGGAAACAATTATAACTTGAAGATGTCAGAATATCATTAAAACAACTCCTTTTGATCAAAGAAATTCCTATTCCCTGCCTCTACTGAAAAATTAATATAAAATGTACTTCACGATAAACAACACAGCAATTTGAGTTTTCCCAGTAATATTAAGGGTTAACCATTTTAAACATTTTGTTGCTTCGGAAAACTACACTGCGACCAAACCAATCATAGTATTTTCACTTATTCTTTCTCAGTGGTTGCAATTCCTGCTGACCAATTGGTAACAGTCATTTCAAAAGAAATATGTCCAAATCCAAAAACCGTTGTCTATTGTTTTATAAGATTTATTTCATGTTAAATCTTTTCTTTCATGATCCACTAACATTTTGACTGTAAAAACATTAAAAGCGAGATTATATTCCCGCCAACTGTCAAATCATAGAACAAACGTTGGCCTGTGATCAAATACACAGAAGAACTTGCAGAGAACACAAACGTTTATTTCTATGTTCTGACCATAGACATAGAATAGAGATTATTATATCTGTGATTCTGACACCAACGTCATTCAAAAATGCTGCGATATGATTGGTCAATTTTTCATTCTCCTCATGTATGAAAAAATAAATTATATTCTTATTCATATTTTATTCTTATCTTTTTACTGCAAAAAAAACGGTATTTGATTCATCAAGATAGAAAATAACTAAGCAAGTGGCTATTTTCCTCTTTCTATATGTCCTTTCTCAAAAGAAATGCGTCTTTGAATGAGTTGTTCGGTAAAAGTTTACATAAATAGTTGATACGATGAGACAAAATTTGAAATTGATCAAGTACTTATTAGATTTCGAAGAGGCAATAAACTAGTAGCATCCATCTTGCAGAAGGAAAAAATCAAGACTCACCTCGGTACAAATTGATTAGTTGGGCGTTTGGGCCTGTATTCAGGATGCACCATAAAGAGCATATGGGGAAAGCCAGTACCAAAATACGCCCCGTCAGTATGATGATGACGGGATGACTTTGGTGTATAAACATCCATACATTTGGGGCAGTATGTCTTTACCATAGCTTCTCCGGGAACATCAGATAAACCTACAATATTAAGATCGATCAGTTTGAAACCTGCGTTCACATTTAGTGTACGTACCAAGGGGAAGCATAGGTTGCGACTCGCAATAAACACGTGGACAGAATCCGAAATCTCCTGCTTGATATTTCTCAATCATCTGAGCGATCCCTCGGTTTGTTAAGATATATCGAGCATGGATCAAACCATAAAGCATTTCTGCGGCCTGCTCGATGAGATCAGATTGATTTGGATTATCATCTAAATCATCATCTACAAATTCAAAGAACATACAAGCGTTTTATATGAAATTAAATATGCAGGTGGCTATCAAACAACCACAAACCTGGTTCTAAATCCAAAATCATATCCAATGCTTGTCTATAATGTGGTACTTGCTCATTCAACCCAGTTAAATTAAATTTATCCTGTATGTAATCCTCATCAACCTGAAACATAAATTTCTCGTTAGAGAAGACAATCGTTAACAATTTTCGATCTTCCTAACCTCACAAAAGAACTCATTTCCTCTGAGTCCGCAAAACCAAGAAATCCAGGAAACCTCCTCAGAGCTGCTCATTTTTCTAAGAAAGTAAATCAACAAATGATGGTGAAAACGAGAATTTTTGATAAAATGGAAAGACGACAGACTTATGTTTGTTGTAGGGGGTTTATTGACATTTGTCTCAATTGAAACGTCAATTGAAATACTTTTTCGTCAAGTTGGAAATGAAAAATACGCTTACATATAAGAAAGTTATGGAATTATAATATTCAAGCTGTTCGTCAACAATAATTTCATGGAAAAATTTACCTTTTCGTGCCTTGATTAGCCACGCTTACGTTACTTCATTTACAAAAATAAAAAGAAGGCAATACACACAGAACCATCTAGCGAACGTTTCGTCAACTAGAAAGTCAAACTCCCACAGAGCAATGTGTTCTGTGGTCTCAACTAAACCACAGACTGTGACTAAACCCACCAACATGTTCTGTGCCCCCCTCCCTATTAACTCTCAGTTTGATCTATCGTAATAACAGAGAGAATTATAAATAAAATCGAATTGCCGAAAAACGGAATTTATAATCAATTTTTCTATTTCTCATTCAAAAACTTTTTGTCGAGTAAGACTTATCTGTTGCTCAAGGCTCGTGTATTTTGGGTTGCCTACTCAATGTCAACTAGCTGCAATTTTTTCCACCAATTTGATTGGAATACATTGTTTATTCGAGTATTTTAGGGAATTTTAAGAAGTTTCTCCCATCTATAGGCGTTTACCGTCAAATTACTATAATGAATAATTCCTTGAGAGTTATGACGATATCTCTACCCTAATGAAAGTTTCTCGAATATAATAATAAAACAAACATAGTAGTTATAGGTGAAATGAGTGGAGGCAATCGCAAAGATATACATATACTCATGTTTATAGGCAAAGCCAATAATTCAATGTTATCATATCATTGTTTAAAGAATTATCTTCCACATATCGCGAAAATATCAACTTTGCTAAAATGACTACAGGGATCGCAGTCTTGGTCAATTAGGTACTTTTCGAGAGACCTTGAATAATTTTCCTGTGACTGATGTGGCGAAATATTACTTAAATGGTTACTCCAAATTCCCAACAATGCAAGGTCAGTTGGCGTAAATAAGTGAATGAATGACTCCTCCGCCATTGACGCGAGGATGGGCATTCATTTTGCAGGAATTGGAAGCTTTTGATCTTCGAATGAAGTTCTTTATCAGTAGAGGAATGGAGATTAGGTACTCTAGTCTCGTCAGATATCTTTGCATGTTGATATCGTTTCTGAACATACAACGATATGAGAAACGAGTTCAATACCTCCAAACATGAGCTTGAAATTTAGTAGAGACTAATAGTGTTCCTTATTTAGGCGAAGTGACTAACAAATAGTTGAGTGCCTACCTACTTCATTCAGTAAGTACCTAAGTATATCAATTAACTGGAATGAACATTGTATCTTTTGTTATCAACAAGACATGGTCGCACCAACGATTAAATATCGGCATGGGTAACGCTCACTTAACGAAAATATTTCATAATCGTTCCATTAAAAGCTTAGTCGATTTTTTTATTGAAAAGTCAGCTTATTTCACGATTAGCAGTCGAAGCCATTGACATATTATCCCAAGTCTAAGATAACTGCAGACCCTTGCCCAACGTCCCCCTGGTGGATGCGCCGTTGAGTCAAAGACTGGTCTGTGGTTGAGTCTAGAGATGTTTTCAAAGAACACATTTATGCTTATCGAATGAATGAGCGTTTATTTTTTATCTATGGTATGTCCAATGCGAAGAAAATCTGTCTATGGTGTAGTGTACCACAGAACAATAATAGTTTACTGGCAGATATTTATTAGATGTTCTGTGAGATATTCTGTGTGTCATAGTAGGTACACATGAAGGTGGAATCAAAAAATCAAATCAAACATTCCTCTTAGGTAGAATATGAACAACTACTGTTCATTTTCCTGGGTTTATTGTTTATTTGAATATGACCACGGATTCTTGATCAGTAAATCGGACCTAATCAATTGAGACCATTTTCTGCTTATTTAGAAAAAATACAGACATCAGAACCAGCTCTCAAAAAAAGACAGGCCATCGCTGATTTTGTCTTATCCGAGAAGGATTTTCCAAATATAGTTCCATTAATATTAATTGTTGACAAAAATATTCTCTAAGCATGTTGTTGCTCATCTGGCGATTTCCAAGATAACAGTAAAGTAATCTATAAGATATTCTCAGAATGAACAGACGTTTTTAAATGAAATCCCAACTTATTGTTTTGTTATCACTTCCAACCAGGGCCGTATCTAGGTACTACTGCGCCCGTGGCAAGATTTTCTTCAGCGCCCCCAAATTGGCGTAGATTTTTTTCATCATGTTTCAAATTTTTTTTTTGTTTTGAATAAACTAAATACAGGGTCCGGCAAAAAAACCTCCCTGATTTCAATAGGCATTTGCAAAAAGAATAAGAAACATATAGAACAATTACTTATATTTGTGAATAGCCTATAGGATGCCATTTTACATCACTTAGTACACTTTACTTGGTTTTGAAAATTATGTCTGATAAATGATGTCCCCCATTGTTAAGACATTCACGAAGTCTTTCCCTGAAGTTGTCCATAGTTCTTCGTGTAACTTCCCTTGGAATGGCTGCCACTTCCTGCCTAATTTAGTTCTGCAAGAACTAAAAGATGCCATTAGGCAGGAAGTGGCAGCCATTCCAAGGGAAAAAATTACACGAAGAACTATGGACAACTTCAGGGAAAGACTTCGTGAATGTCTTAACAATGGGGGACATCATTTATCAGACATAATTTTCAAAACCAAGTAAAGTGTACTAAGTGATGTAAAATGGCATCATATAGGCTATTCACAAATATAAGTAATTGTTCTATATGTTTCTTATTCTTTTTGCAAATGCCTATTGAAATCAGGGAGGTTTTTTTGCCGGACCCTGTATATATACTAGTCCAATTCTGATATATATACAGGGTGACTGGTGACGTAAGGGACAACGGCTAAGTGGAGATAGAGGACCTCAAACTGAATGAGAATTTGGGTTTCAAATGTCCCATAAGGGTATTCGTTTCGGAGATATAGGGTGATTTATGAAAAAATGCTAAATCTATGAACTCCCATATCTTCGTTAATATGATATGTTTTTCACTGATATTTTACATGTTTGTTCATACAGGCATTCTCTGTCAGCATAAGAAAAAAAAAATTGAAAAAATTGCTGGCCCGTACTCAAAAATTTCAATTTACATGTCAAGTGAGAAATATCACACGGTATATGAGATAAAATAAAATCAAATAGAAATTTGGAAAGAGGGAAAAAAACTGATGAAATATCTGTTTTTTGTTTGAATGGCACAAATTTTCTTTCGTTTCTATGATATGTTGAAGTAAGAATATTACAATATTTTTACATTCAAATCATGAAAATTAGTACTACTGATAGGAAAAACCTTGAATTCGAGGCGCTATAATGAGCCTGGCATCAAAATATTCATTCAAATCTTGAAATCTATTTTTATCAATTAATATTTCGATGCCAGATAAAATTTCAAAATAAAATTTGTTGTAGATGGGGTGATGGAAGAGTTGGATACTCAAACACAAAAATAGAAAAAGTCGCAAATATGAAGGAATATTTGATGCCAGGCTCATTCTAGCGCCTCGAATTCAAGGTTTTTTCTATAAGTAGAACTAATTCTCATGATTTGAATATAAAAATATTGTAATATTCTTACTTCAACATATCATAGAAACGAAAGAAAATTTGTGCCATTCAAACAAAAAACAGATATTTCATCAGTTTTTTTCCCTCTTTCCAAATTTCCATTTGATTCTTTTTTTATCTCATATACTGTGTGATATTTCTCACTTGACATGTAAATTGAAAGTTTTGAGTACGGGCCAGCAATTTTTTCAATTTTTTTTTCTCATGCTGACAGCGAATACCTGTATGAACAAACATGTAAAATATCAGCGAAAAACGTATCATATTAACGAAGATATGGGAGTTCATAGATTTAGCATTTTTTCATAAATCACCCTATATCTCCGAAACGAATACCCTTATGGGACATTTGAAACCCAAATTCTCATTCAGTTTGAGGTCCTCTATCTCCACTTAGCCGTTGTCCCTTACGTCACCAGTCACCCTGTATATATACATATATATATATATATATATATATATATATATTATAATATTTTTTCATAATATTATTCAGATATTTTCGTCACAAATTCGAAATAATACACAATAATATGGATATTTACCTATTTTTATTGAAAACATTAAAATACTCATCTCAAATAAAATATTTAAATATAAAAATAATATGAATTCTAAAATTGAAGCATTTTCTATTTTTTATCTTCATTATGATACCAACCTGCGCGAAGAATTTAAAAAAAATTCATGGTTTCTGTCGGAGAACACAATGCTTCAAAGGTAAGCCTAGGATTCTGCAAACATTGGAGAGATGATATCTAGTGAAATTGATTTTTTTTTGAGGAATTTGTTAGTAAAACTATAATTTCTGAATGAATAAATAATTTAATACTCAATCAACAACCAACTCTTGATATCAACTTTTTGTTTTAAATAAATTGTTTTCTCATTTCTAACTACTCCTCAGAAAGACTCATAAAACAAAAAACTGAAATCAATTTTTCCGAAAAAATTTAGAATTTTCGACTATGCTATCACTCCTCCTCACTTCCGCAGAAACCTAAACTTAATACTCCAATACAGTAATAAATAAGTTTTGATAAATGCTTCGATTTCGTTTAACTCTGCAGTTACACTTGTTCTCTTCACCCTATTCTTTGTTATTTTATTCACCGTTTCCAGTCACCGATCGGATATTATATTATATATTCTTTATCAAAAACTACCAGACACACACAAACACCCAGACCTCTACAGGAATCGAACCCGCAACCTTCAGCCACAATAAGCTACAAATTCGTAAATAATGCAATTCTGGAATTCTTCCTGTAAATATCTCATTTGCCATTTGAAGTGTTAGAGGAGGAATTCCAGAATCGGATTGTTTACATCTGTTAGTTCGGCCACTTACAGATCGATCGTACGCTACGATAGTACGATATCGTAACTTATAGATGAAAAGCAGAATACGGGCATAAATAATTATGGAGCGAGTTAAAACAAGAACATCTGTTTAATCCTTTACCTGGTGCCTAAAATTCTACGTTTCTCTATTCCACACCGTGATACATTTATCGAAATAACAAATATAATAGCTACCTTTAGTATTTACTTCATTCAAAATCTTACCTCAATATTGACTATAATTATGTTTTTCGACGATTTTCCTAATATTATTGCACTTGTTCACAAATAGTATATTTTATTACTAGTCCAGAAAGTAAGCTTTTCCCGTTCGCACGCGAAGATTTCCCGTGTGAGGCGCAGCCGAACACGGGAATTCGTGCAAGCACGAAAAAAGCCTTTCTGGACGTGTAATGAACGATATTTTTCATTACACCTCTCTGAAAACAATCCAACGATATTTGTTCTTCGACAGAAAGCATTTCGATATTGTAAAACAATAATTATTCGAAACACTGACGTCTACTGTCATCACGCAATCGTTGCTTTGTGCCTCAGCATAGATGCATCTATGTCTCAGCGCACGGAAAACGGTCACTTTCGGTGCGGTTTTGATAGGGTTTTAAAAGCGGTGTAATGAAAAATCTATTCGTACAGGCAACACAACTACATGATCATCTATCTAATCTACAGTAACTAACTCTTCTTTTCCCTGCTTTTAACTGGAATGGCCTACCAATACGGTAGACGGTAGGGAATCTAGACGAGCCCTTTTCGGCTTGTCAGCGGACACATCTATGTACACGCGGTCGGTTTTCACATCCTACCTGGCGGAGTCGCGACATCGCTCCTTACGCAAAAAAATATTTTTGGCGTATACATTGGCGCTCAAATTTTTTTTTCATTTGATACTTTTTGGCGCCCCTGCGGACCTTGCGCCTGTGGCGGGGGCCACTTGGCCACACCCTAGATACGGCCCTGCTTCCAACTTTCAGATAAAACTATAAATTGCATTGAATTTAAATCACTTCCACATAAAACTACTATTTCCAACTCAGAATAATTATCCCATTGACGAAAACATCAAAGTCGTCTGATCCTTTTCTAATTAAGGTCGTCTTACATGCCACGATTTCTCGTTCGTTTTGTCTCGGGATCAACTGGTTCGGCTGCATCCATTGTTTGATCTGTTTCTGTATTATTTCACAATGATAAAGTTGTGAGATAAATTCCTGTTGTCCCTGGTGAGGCCACCTTTTTAGATAACTCTCAGTGCTCATTGATGGTAGAATCATTCATGCTAATAATGATTGCATACTTTATTGCTCTTTGCTATTACATACATATTTTTGCAAGGCCCTCGCCAGTCGCAACATAACGAATAACGATACAAAAATCGTTGCGGACAGGCTGAACTTTAGATGGAAGAGAGATAGATGGATAGAAAAAGGAAAGAGCGAGCGAGGAGCGAAGCGAAGTGTCTGTCTCTTTTATCTTTGGTCGGCGATCAGCTGTGAAGTGCAATGTGGAGGTTGTTTACTTGGTTTTGGTTCATTCAATATTCGTGAGAGTGAGACCACGTACTTGCTAGGGACATGCGATTACTATAACTTTTGTCTTGTTTACAAATCATCAATTGAATCTAATTTAGAATAACTGAGTGAAAAATGTTCGTCTGTGTGAATGATTTCGATGAAATGAATGTTGTTGAAAATATCTTAATGTTAATCAAGTAAAACAGTGTCTCATTATTGTTTTCCTTTCCCCTAATTATTAGTAAACAGACTGATTAACGTGTTTACATCCTTTGTCGTCGAAGAAATATCCAAGGTGAGTTTTTCTTACAAGCATAAGAATAATCAATGTTTCCGGAACCTATTATTGTCTAAAATATGTATCTCTATCTTTCGTGTGTATTATTCTAGAAACGTCTACAACCTATTCACTGCTAGTTCTTAAATAGGTCTCTCGCAATTTATTTTTAAATGATATCTCTCCCGGTGATTCAGTCAGAATTTCGAAATGTTCTCTGGATTCTTTGTTACTCTCGACTCTTCATCTTGAAGAAGATGACATGTGCATTACACGGTGTTGTTTAATGATGACTTTTCGACGTGTTTATTTGGGGGTTGACAAGATATCCTTTAAATGAATTTCTCTAATTACAGGATCCCAACTAGGAAAGATGGCGCACAGGACTTCGGTTCCTGAAAAATACGGTGAGTTATTGGCCTTGTGTGTGGGTTCGAAAAAAAAACCGTTCATAGTATCGGCGTGGCGTAGCGCAAAATTCGGAGGCCCCCTCTATAGATCTGAGTTGTTTGGCTCGGGGGCCCCTTTAGTACCGGGGCCCCCCGCACCGCGGGGCCTGCGGGGGCCTTCGCTACGTCCCTGAGTATCGCTCACGTATGTGTCAATTTTTCTCCGAATTTGAAATGATTGAAATTTAATGGAGAGGAGAGTTGTGATATTGACAAAAAATCCTACCACCAGAAATTCATTCGGTTATTTGTATAATTATTAGTTCGGTCACGTTTTCGAATAGGAAGGCCTCTCCGCTGTCGGCGTTGTGAGTTCATGCTCCGACTTTCTCCAAAGTAGGCTGTGAAGCTGAATCAGACCATGAATTATTGGTTGGGCGCCTACTTGATGGCACCGCGATGTCTCGCCTTGAATATCCACATTCACTGTTTACTTTCTCGACTAAAATCTATAAAATCTACTCACAATAGAATTTTATCCAAGAAGACTAGAGAGATGAATAACATTATATTATTGATAGGGCAATAAATCCCTTACGATCTTTTTTTTTACAATGAATATTGAGTCAATTGCATCATCAGTAGCGAAATTATTTTCCTCTCAATCAATAAATGAAGTGATTTACTTTTAGAATAGGACAATTAATCACTACACTGAACTCTTACAAATTTTCGTATTTCCTTGGATTAAAAATAAGAATAACTAGCATTTAAAATTTTGAAGGAATCATAATTTAGTTCACGTTGAATGAATACAAAAGATAACTTCACCTTTGCCACAGATCAGCCTTCTACCAAAGACATCGTAATTTTAAGTTCTATGGCGAAACCACAGAACACCAATACAAATAAACCACAAGATGTTTCTGTGACCATCAGATCATAGACACAAAAGAAAGAAGATGTCTATGGGTTTGGTCACAAATTATTTGCATTGAAATGGATATTCTGTGGTCAACCCGTTTTCAGCAAACGAAAAATTCAATGGTTCGGAAATTCTTGAAATGAATCGTGGTATGGATTTCTCACAGAACAAATGATTGCATTGATTGTTCTACTTGACGAACAAATTCGTTGATCCTATGACAATGTTCTGTGATGTTCATTTCATAGATTTCAAACAATTCAGTTCTAATGATTTCGGTTAGAATGGTACCTATTCCGGAATAAAAATTTCTTCAGTTCGAAACAGATGATTTGAAATTTAGTAGTGGAGCCACAATGTGGACTAAAAAATTAACGAACGCTGTTGTGGAGCTTTCCGCGAGATTCGAAAAACTATACTCGAGGAAAGTCGATGTGAAAAAAAAATTCCCAGCCGTGACAAGTAAGTAATATTACTAAGTTACTGAATTAAAACCCGCAGTTATCAGCTTGTAGTATGTACTGCATCCTTCAAACCAAAATACATAGGTATACAAATTAAAGTTTGAAAGTTTTCGTACCTTTTCCACTTTCATATAGGTATTTTGTAGATGTCATTAGATACATTCATGTTCATTTATGTCAAGGTTTTAAAAAAATTTATAGATCTTTGCCAGCCTTCCAAATCCCGTATTTCACAACATTTCAAAATCGAATACTGGGGCATTTCCATTTAGTATTATATGTCTATGGGCATTTCTCACTCCAAACTACCACCCATTCCGGACTGAAAACATGAATAGGGTTGGACCATAGAATAACTCCTCTAAAACAGTCACCACAGATCACAACTATATTATGTCATAGATGTATGTAGATAGGTACATAGAAATTTATACATCTATTTATGTAGTTATTCTGTGGTTGGGTAGTGAAGACGACTGGGGCTGAGGCTTCAGTCAAGGCCATAAAGCAACAACCTGTCGAAATGTGAACAATTTTCGGGGAACACCTGAAGGCGCATGCATACGGCCAGTAGCTTCGAATTTTGCAAGATTTGGTGGAATAATCCTCGGCAATCGACAGAGGGATGCTGGAAAAACTGGCGGTACATTGCTGATTCTGGCTGCCGCATCACAGATGTTGTTTTTCATCATCGAATATCATTAATGTTATAAATGAAATATAAATAAAAAACTTCGAATATGGGAATGGACAATTTTATTGGAGTATTCGAATAACGTTCGTCCTCATTGTCGCGGGAATTTTATGGGACTATTCCATGCCTACACTTTTTAATCTGCGAAACAATCAGCAGGAAATATTCTTGACATTGATTGGTTTCAATGCAATATTGCAACAAGTTTTCCCGTTATATTTTCAACGTAAATTATCCATCGACTGTAGAAGCTATTAATAGTTCCCATTGTAATTATCACACGATCGGCGTAAATTGGGAAAAACATTTATATTGCCAGATAGATAGGGGTTAGACCGGATTTTCCGATATAATTCACGTAATTAAATATTTATCTAGACGATAAGCACGTTTTTATTAGTCGAGCAGTTGTTTCTAGGTTTAACACGTTCATTTACGAATTGCATTCGATTGTTGAATAAATAATTCCATCCGTGTTTTAATGAGATATTGCTAAACACCATTTTAGTATAGTATAGAATAAAATGTGTTTTGGTGAATCTGAGAATGACGAGGAGATCAAAAAGAAGGGTGAGGATAAATGTACTTTCAGTGAAGTAATTTGTAACTTTTTTGTAATGTTATTCTGCCACAATATAAATGTACTGTGTATGTATGGAAAGCTTCCGACAAGAGATAAAGATAGTGGAGAATCTTTGGTTGGTACCTGCCATAGACAAATTACTCTTCTGGGGATAGTTGATCTATGGTACCTAAATTTGGTACCTAGCCGGGCGCTTGCTCATCTTTTATCATTATCCGCGTACGGCGTTTATCAGTCTTGGTAAGAAGGTTTGTTTTAGTGACATCATTAGTGTACCTATTTGATTTTAACTGTGCCATTTCGTTCGAATATTCATTCTTGATTTTACCGTGTTAGAGAGATCGTCGAGCTGATAAGCGAAGGCTGCTTCATCAATAGGTCATAAATAATTGTTATAGGAAGTAATGGGGTGCTTTTGTGGTTCACATGATGGACGAGGCACGGGTAAGTCTTGCCTGGATAAAAAACGTTATCATAGTTGATCGCCCACTTTTTCGTTAAATCGAACCGTAATTTCGGTCTCAATAATATTGAAATGATCTAGTATGGAGACCTTGAATTCCCAGAATTCCATTTCAGTCAACGGAATCATCAAACACGCAAAGTTTACTTTATTTATTTTTATTGTAATCTCATTACATATTTAGTCATGAGAATATCTTCTCGAACAAGGAAAATATTCTTCCTACAACCTTTCAATACAGGTGATTCGACTTGTACATTTATTTTAACCATAAACTGTTTTTTTATTTCAATTTTTTTCTGAACCCGGTCTGTGGAAAGAATAAAGCCATGTTTACAAACCTGTTTGGGCAAGTTCATACCATACGGGTTTATCGACTGATAAGGAGCGATTACATTAAGCAATCACTTTAAAACCTATTAACCTCATTGCACTTAAAATGTATAAAAAAATATTCCACAACAACAAAGTTTTGTTCTATCATATTTGCAACCGAAGTCTCACTGTTCAGTTCATTTTGGATTTCAAACACTCGCAAATTAAATACATAAACTTGCATTAATACTAAGCTGTCAGTCAATTCGAATAAAAATGAAGTGGCAACATTGTAAACATAGATTCATAAAATTCTGTGACCTGTCGAACACAGGTCCGTATTCAGAATAATAGAACAATTCATGACGCCGAATTTTGAATAGTAGTCCAGCAAAAAAAAGTTTCGTTTGTACGATAATGGAAAAAAAATCTTGAAAATAATGTTTTTATTTCAGGACAACCCATACCTCACGATCCGGATTTTGAGGGACCGTTGAAGCATCGTTCTTGCACCGATGTCTTATTTTTGATGCTCTTCTTGGTCTTCGTCGGTTGTTGGGCTGGAATAGCTTTATACGGTTTGTATTCACAATTTTCAAGAAACTTGTGGCTCATTGGATATTTTTGCAGCCTACAGCAATGGGGATCCTTCAGCTGTACTCGCACCGAAGGATTCGAATGGTCTGAGGTGCGGGATCGACGACGCTGTCGCGAACAAAAAGTATCTTTTTTTCTTCGACATTCTGAAATGCGTCAGTCCGTCAGTTCCTTTTCTTGGATGTCCGACGCCTCAGGTAATCAACAAGAAAGGTTATGAATTCATAATCAAGTCAAGTTTACCTCGAAATGAAATCCTCTCAATTCCCTACACAATTGTATTTTATTCATTTGGAATTATTTGAAACAGGTCTGCGTGGAAAAGTGCCCGAAATCTGGAGAGAATGTTTGCATAAAACATGAAAATGATCCTGATTTGTGTAAACAAATTGATTATCCCACAACTAACTGTAAGTATCGATAACCAAATTATTAAAACAGAAATAATAACAAGAATGCGAATGCTTTGGCTCATAAAATTCAGAATATTTTTTTGTTCACACGGAGATTTTCCCATTCAAGTGTTAGCATGTTGTTTATCGCTGTTATGTTGTTTCTTGTATAACTGTCGCAAGCTATTTCGTTTGGTGTTTCGAATGAACACAGTCGCTATTCCTTTGCGGAATAGCGACTATTTTTCATGACTAATTTTAAAAGAAGATGGTCGGATGGAGCTATGAATGAACTGGCGGTGCTACTAACTTGTTTTTTTGTTGTCCAGTTTTGAATCGCTGCTTGTATAGTGCGATACATCTCAAATATCTCAAAAACGTTTCCGAGAAAGAAGGTCACGAGGTAGCACAATGGCCGTATGTTCATAACGCCGATTTCATTAACTGGGAAAGCTTAATTAAGGTATTTTTTCTTGGATTTTTTTACGTAGATTGTTTTAGTAGTTTAGCATGTAGTAGGTGTTGTCTCCCTGTAGCATTTTAGTACCTGATGCCTTAACGCTGTTGCTTACTAACAATTCTTGCCGTTTCTGCCGCTAGTTACTCGCCATCTTGATGTTTCGATCGAGAAATAAAGCCAGCTTTCATTGCCCGATTCATGAAATTGCACATTTTTTGTTTGCCGAAACATGCACGTTGATTGTCGTAGAAATTTACAGACATTTCCTCTCCTTTTTTTTCGAACAAAATCATCATTTATAAATTAGTTTCTCTTTCAGAAGATATCAACATAATTTATTTTTTTTTTATCTTTCGTTGAGACTACGAAGAATTTTCATATCATTTACTTGAAATTGCAATATACAGATTGTCAAAGATAATCGAAATAAAACTTAAATTTGATATTTTGAAGAGGAATATCCGACAGCAATTTGCTTTCCATCGAATATATGTGTGCCTAAATATTTCATCAGTTTACTTTTTGATAATTTCCAGTGCAGGGAAGATGCATTCCCGTATTGTCCAAGGAATGGATAAACAATCACGCAATAAACGGCGAAGCGGAGAAATACGAAAAAGCAATAAAAAATATAAAGCTAATTGCAGAAACTGAGCAGGTACGGCACAAAAACTTATTTCATCTTCTACGAGACTGAAATTATTCAAAGACCAGCCATGTCTACGATAAAATCGAAAATATTGAACCCATTCTTTTTTCGCGAAATTCTCAGCGATGATGGCTTTAATTCTAGACTTTACAACTAATTTCACTAACACTTGCTCTTTTGGAGCATAGTTTCGCAGCCGTCTTTACTTCGAAGGCCCGAAGTGAACCATCCGGCAATGTCGCGTGTGGACACGATTTTGAGGTTATTTTTTATTTTTATTGACCTAAACTTCATCTTAAAAATTATATTATTCAAGAATTAAAGTTTCTAGATTGTGAAATGTTAATATTACGCTAAGGTTACCGTCCAATGTTCGTTCGTGGCTTGGAAGTTGAGATGGCTGTGGGAAAGTTCTTATTTTTTCCGGTTCGTAGCCTCCAATATCAAAAGGTACCAATTTGAGAAGAAAAATGAAATTATAACGATCATTTTTCGTAGCTCGGGCAGAATGTGGTCAACGATCTGATGGCCAGTTGGAAAATAATCCTCTTGTTCTTATTGGGTGCCCTCGTTTGCACCCTGGTGTACATCATGATGCTCAGGTGGATCGCCGGAGTGATGGTCTGGTGTTCCCTCATCGGGCTCATCGCTGCTCTGACGCTCGGTAAGTCTTCGGGGGGAAATCTGGTCGGCGAACGTTTGTAACCTAATTTTTCAGGCGTTTACGGCAGTTGGTACAGTTACGAGAAGATGCTGAAGGAAGAGAGGGAAATAGGCGACGAGGACTTGGTAGAGACCTATCATAACGTCAAGAGGTATTTCTGGTTGACAGCCCTGATAGTTTGCTCGGTCACCCTGACCGTCGTTCTTCTGGTCACGATATTCTTGAGGAAGAGAATAAGTCTCGCGATCGTACTGATCGAAGAAGGGAGCAAGTGAGTCTTTCGTTATTCTCGACATCGACAAGGAACGGTCGTACCTTCCAAGCTTTTTTTAATCGCATCATGAATTCGCTGTAATTTTGTGTTAAAAATTTTTATTTTCCAGGGCCATCTCGTCCGTTACTTCGGTCCTCGTTTTTCCCCTCATACCGTGGATCTTGCAGATCGGAGTAATCGTTTTCTCCCTCTCCATCGGTCTGCTCTTGACCACAACCGGAACTCCTCTATTTGTTACCAAAGGAAACTCCACGCAAGGTTGTCCACTTCCGGTTCGTTTTACCCACTTTCCCCATATTTCCGTTTTTAATTCAATTTTTTTTAGAATGTTATTTGCGACCCGGAGAAATTCGAAAGTTTGAATTGTCCCCAGATGGTTTGCAAGATGATCAAGATGAAACACAGCGATCTCTACGATTACTTGCATTGTAAGTTTTGACCACCGCCGAGTATTTTCATATTTTAAGCGACGAATTGTTCCAGGGTTTAATATATTCGGATTCTTCTGGGGGAGTTTCTTCGTGTCAGCCTTCAGTCAGATGGCGCTAGCGACAGTGTTCGCGACTTGGTACTGGACGAAGCCGCGTCGTAATTTACCATTTTTCGCCGTGACCTCGGCATCGTTAACTGTACTCAGGTGAGTAACTGCCAAACAAAACGTTTCTCCTTCGATATCGACGACAATAATAAAAACTATCCTTTGTTTGAAACATTTCAAGGTACCACATCGGAACTCTGGCCTTTGGCTCTCTGATCATAGCGATATGCAGGATGATCAGGTTGGTGTTGGAGTACATCGACCGGAAACTGAAAAAATACGACAACGAGGTGACCAGAGCCATCATGTGCCTTCTGAAATGTTTCTTCTGGTGCTTGGAGAAGGTGCTGAAATTCATCAGCACCAACGCGTACATCATGTGTGCCATACACGGCAAGAACTTCTGCTCCAGCGCTAAAGACGCGTTCACGTTGCTCATGAGGAACGTGATCAGATTCGTCGTTTTGGATAAGGTGAATTCAAGAAGAAATGTTTCTTTCGGTTCTGAACGTTCTGTTTCAGGTTACCGATTTTTTGTTCTTCGTCAGCACGCTGCTCATCAGCATCGGTACGGGATCTGCGGCTTACGTACACTTCGCGACTGACCTTACATCTGCCGATAATTCTTCCTTGAATTACGTCGAAGTGCCAATAGGATTAATTGTGATATTCACTTTCTTCATCTCCAAAATCTTCTTCCACGTTTACAGCATGGCGGTGGATACCTTATTCTTATGTTTCCGTAAGTTTTTCTAGTTCTGACTTTAATGAAGAACGCATTAATTTGATATTGTTTTCAGTGGAAGACTGCGAAAGAAACGACGGATCCCCTGATAGGCCTTATTACATGTCCAAAGATTTGATGAAAGTGTTTGGAAAGAAAAACAAGTTGGAATAGCTTTGCTCCATACTTACTGTGATACATCTTACCTGAAGTATAACACATAATAAATGCATTATCCATTTTTGCTTAGAGTAGGATTCGTACTCGTCTATGTGATGCTCAATATTGTATATTCTTAATCTTTTTAGGCTTCTCTCTGATGTACCTTTATAACCTATATACTACTTCTGGATATTTATAAAATATTTTCAGATAATGCTCATTTATTTTTCTTTCACAACCACACAACCTCGTTTTTGGAATGAAAATCGTAAAATTTTGGCGTTCGATTTCCTGACGTTGCTCGAAAGTCGTTTTTTTGTGGGAGTTTGTTGAAAATAATTATTTGTGTTCTGTGGAAAATATGTACTACCACAGCCGTCTTTCTTACAAGTCCCGAACTTGAACTTGGCAACGTCGGATTTACAAAATGAAAAGATCATGGAAATCCTGATGTCACTTTTAGTCATAGAATTTAAAAATGTTCGAAATTCGTAATTTAATTAGTAAAATATTGAATATTCTCTCACCAAATTACCAGAATATGGAAAACCAGAAATAAAATGAAACAGCAAGAGAAAGTACAACATAATTATTTATTCACCGATAACATCAATACCTTCAGAATTTTCCAAAGGATTCAAAGGTACTAGTCCATTCTCGTCTGCCCTACTGAGAATCCGACAAATCAAGGGCGACTCTACACCTAAAATGTATTCACAATATCTTGGTTCCAGCAAATAAAGTGAAACGGCATTGAGATTTGAGGCGTTCTCCAAACATTTCAATTTTACTTCTGTCTGTCTCGGTTTACCAGTCTTGTCGCAAATCTCACCATTTGAATAGAAATGAGACAGTTGTTTACGATGCGATATCGGTTTCGGCCTCTTTTGCGGATGGTTTTTTATCCATTCTATATGATCTTCCTTATTGAATACACCCAAGTTTATGGAAACTTTCGAGGCATCTTTTTCTATGTGGTATTGCTTGATGGATTTTCCATAACAAAATTCGTATCTCCACCAGCCTGTTCCCCCAGATAGACAGTTTTTTCCCGCTAGGAAGTTCTCAACAGGGGTGGTATCCATGATTTTATTTCCTATCATACTTGAAGTCTCTTTCTCCATCAAATCCATTGGCGTGAATTCAATTCTTATGCTATCGAACTCAGACTGTTTTCTCAGTTGCTTACTTTCAGCTTTCAACTTGGCCAAATTGTATGGTTTTGTGCCTCCTTCTATAGGCGTACAATTTATTGGAAGTTCTCCGCTGTCTTTTGGTTTGTATTTTGGATGCGAACATAGTAGAGGTGATAAAATTATTATTTCATATACACACGTTGATGTTTCTTTCAAAGAATAGACATCTTGTTTACCGTGAGCGTAACATACATAAAGAGCCCTAGTTTCACGAGGTTTGTTGTTGTTTAAATCGCAAATTGTTCCATTTTTCATACGAATTTCCAAATAAGGTAAATTCACATTTTCGATTTTTTTGACAGGGATTTGACCCTTTTCCATTTCAGGTTGTTGGTATTCTTTCAATAATTTGTTGTAGTCTTCTTCATCCCACTTTCCGAGAATATATTCTTGAAGTTTAGTTTTTTTCCCTTCTCGATCTTCATGGTATTGCCTCACGAATTTTCCGTGACAAACTTCGTAGGTCCAATAGGATTCTAATCTGTACGAACACAACGAATGAGTGAATAGAGGAGCTATCAGTTCTAAGGCAGAAGGACCTTCGTATTTATCCAGGCTTTCCTTGCCGTCTTTCTCTTGTATTTGGGGCAAATAGCATTTATATGTCTCCTGATGGGACGATGTTACTATCACCGATTCTGCATTGTTCGACTCTAAATTGTTGGGATCACTACCTACCCAATTAATATCGAAGAGAACGGTATCATCGAATCCTCGAACAGAATGTTGAGCGCAATTGCAGCTCAAAAGTAGGTGAAATAAGATAAATAAATGGAAATAAATATTATGCATTATTCGTTCGGAATTTTCGTTGACACAGCGCAATATTTTAATTGTCTCTGATTTTAATATCTACATTACATACCGCTTGATAAGTGAAAACAGAGAAAACCGTACAAAGATCTAAGATCACAACAAAACATCGAAAATGTTTACGACGTTTACGTAAACGTAAGTGACAGTCGTCAGTCACAGAACACAAATAATAAGAAATGCAAACCACAGAACACAAATAATTGACAGTGACAACCACAGAACACCAACATGACAAAAAATATGAATGTTCTGTGGTCAACAACACAGAAAATATATATCAACAACATGTACTACCACAGCTGTCTTCCAATTAAGTCCCGAACTTAAATTTGGCAACTCCAGTTGAGGGAAACTTTGTAGAAATCGTAATTGAAGGTATGCCCTGTATATAAACTAACTAACAAAGAAACTGAAAAAACAGAATCAATTTCGCTGTTGGAAAAACTCCGGGGACAAAATTAACGCGGTTGGAAAACTCCAGGGGTAAACGGCTGGAGTTGTCCGGTATACAAAAGCTCTGGGATGACTGGGGGATGTCCGGGGATGCCCCGAAGATGTCCAGGGATGTCCAAGGGAAGTTGAGAATTACCCACTTTTACTACGCCCGTATCTCGGTACAGAATCGAATGAACTTCAATTTGTCTCAAAAAACATTTCATTACATACCCAGGGAGCAACCATATAGAGAAATATGACCGAAAATCGTTACGAATACAGGGTTATCCTTAGATCCTTTGTCTAAGGGGTTATCCATAATTGAATGAATGCCCAACGAACTTAACCGCGACATCTGAGATCGGAATCTTCCCTGAATATTCCAAACCAGAGTAATAAATTAATTAGAATTAAAATATTCCTATATATTAATGTAATTTCAGAGAAAAATATCTGAATATTATTAATGTAACAAATTATAAACAATTGAATTGAGGTTCAAACCCACGGCTTCCAACCTGCATACGTGCGTCCCAATAAATTGTAGTCTCTGGCGTGATCGATGAGGCAATCGACTTGCTCTTCCACTGAAAGTCCTTCTTTAGCTACCTGAGCTCGGTAGTCGTGTTCTTGGACGCCATTGACCAATTCGCAATAGGCATTTAGGTATTCGTTCACTTGCCCGTCCTTCAGGTCTTCCTTCACTATCTCGGTCGAGTTTATACCTTCTAATTTCCGTTTCACCTGATTTATCTTGTGGTTTGGAAACCAGCTCGAACTCGCTACGTCCGCAGTTTGATCGGTCGCCTTCATTTCGAGCCAGTTCAAAGACGGTTCTTTTATGAACACGCTCATCGTTGAAACCAGCAACTTCTTGTATTTCCTCAAGCAATTCAAAGTGTTTATCATCGAGGCCCTGGAATTTTCGAAATAAAGATAGAACGGATTGAACGGGAGAAAACCCACCTGAAATGGCCCGCAACGCCGAGCGGCTCCATGAACGCCACGATCTGCGGCGTCAGCCTGAACGGGATCAGCTCGGGAACAGCCAGCATCTGCGTGGCCGTGCCGAAAGCGCACCCGAAGTCTATCCCGATCACGTGACCGTCTTCCAGGCCTATGAGGATGTTGTTCAAGTGACGGTCTCCTATGCCGAGTATCCAGTGCGCCGTGCACATCACCGCGTAGCTGCGCATGAAGTTGTGACGCAACGCTATGAAGCTTTCCGTGCTGGTGCTCAAATTCCAGAAGGCTCTTCTGGAATTGCGATATTACCCTTAGATTTCGCAGGACTTGGCCGGATTGTGGCGAACAATCTTTTATTACCTTAAAACGTCGCTATCGATTTCGCCGACGGCCCTTTTGAAATTCGAAATGATTTTGATCCTGTCGTGGACTTTGGCGCTTTCGCCGTACGCCTCTCTGATGTTGCTGACGCCCCTTTTGGACGACAAGAAGTACTGAGCGTACCTACCCATGGGAGCGTCGAAAGATTTCCCAAACTTCTTGATGCAACGCTTCATGAACGTTTCCATAACGATCGTCTTGTCCACCCATCTTATCAGCCCTAAACTGCTGGTTAAAGGAATCACCTGCGACACGAAAGTAAAATACAACAAAAATAAATATACGAGAACAATCGTCAAATAGTGAATTGATCACCTCGAAAGTCTCCAGGGAGATTTGTTGCGAGTATCCCTCAGTTTTTCTGAAAACGTCGTTCATGACTTGGAATAACTGTTCGATCCTCTGGTCCTGCCTGACGTCCTCTCCGAACTTCACCAGGTACGAATACTCCCTGGTGTTGTTCCCCAAAACGGTCAACTTTACTGGCTTTCTCAGCGAAGTCATCACGCTTATTTCGGGATGGAACTTGAATATTTTCACGTGATATTGCGGTAACGGCATCGATTTACCGTCGTACTGTCCGGGGATCTCGAGGTCCATGCCCGCTTTTGTCGAACAGAAATCTGCCAGATACGGACTGTAGTCTTTGAGTAGACGACTCTGCTTTCCGCTCTTGTCCTTCAGCTCTGGCAACAGCTCCCGCATTTTTTTCGTAAGGTGATCGCCTGTGAAGTGTGAATCCATGATAAATAGTTTGATACTTACTGTTCACGCCAAGTGAACGGTTCAGATAAACTTTTCGAATTTTTCATTTTCATTTCCTTCAAAATTAATTTAATTTCTCCGTACTTGGGGAAATCCCATATGGAGTGTAGGTGCGAGAAGATCGTCAGCTGTGTAACGCATATGTCGTATATTTATTTCATTTCATTTTTCATTCGGTTCATTGATTGCCTTAATCGTGAATATATCTGCTACCGCCTATCTAAATTTCTTCTGTTTCCTTTCGTGAATTTAGAAAAGTTCAGTTTTTCTTGTGATTCACAATTTTAGTGATTTCGATTCATTCGAATTATATTTCACATTTATTTAAAAACATTCGTTTGTGCGAATTTGGTTCGAAAAGGACTGTTGCCAGTGGCGTGGACCGTGGTTATTATTCTGCCACAAGGATAAGTGTTCCTACTTTGACATTTTTAGCAACGGATTTTCACGTCAGCTTCATTCCATGTTCGTTTGTCGAGCTCGATCACTCTGTTCATGGAAATAGGAGTAACCGACAAGATCTGGTTGACCGTTTTGCTGAAATAGGTAAGACCTTGCAATTGTTGATTTGGGTGCATTTATCCTTTCATTTGTGTTGGGTTTCAATAACTATTTATAATTAGATACAGTCCATTAGCTCTCTTAACTTTCCATTCAGAAATTTGGTATATTTTTCATTAAATAAAATGGAACCACACTTCAGTTGGTTAACTGAAACTCTACCCAACACTTACTGTTACTAATCTTTTTGCTAGTAACATTTGAATAAACAATGATTCGACCCAATATTCAATAGTGTCTCGATTATTGAATTGTGAATATTGTTGGCTCTCGAGAAACAAAAAAACAATTTGAATGAAAAGAATTTTTCGTGGGCGTCGCGAGCAGAAGGAAAATGCGATAAAAATCGATGCAAGTACCTGTGCAGTGGGCAATACAGTTCAGTCGGTTCTCGTTCCCTTTTGATTAGGTTGACAGGGCGAGGTAACAGTTTAAAGTTAGAGATCCATAAAACTTACTTGTTCCAGATGCGAAATATTTTTCGTAGCTCCTTATCCTCGTAAAAGCATTACCGTAGAAGCATTCGGAATCGTTGGAATTCATCCGTTCGCTGTAAAACTCCGACAGGACGAAGCTGCGAATTTTTTCCATTTCTTCCGCATTTCCGACATTTTTCAGAATTCTCTCCACGTAATACGACAATTTCTTTTCCGGTACACAAACGTTCCCCAGAGCCCTCAGGAACCTATCCACGTCTTCGTTCGAAAGCAAACTGTCCATTCTGTAAATCAACGTTCATCAAAATGTGGAACAAAGTAGGTCAAGTTGTACCTACTTTTGCACGATGTCGGAAAGATGTGAATTCTGCGAATCGAAATTCTGGCGACTGAGTCTGTACGGATACATAATGGCCTGGGGATACGTTTCCGTCAGTCTCATGACTATGGAGTCGATGGCGTGTAAGTTTTCCGAGTTCATGTTCGCCAGTAACTGAGGAATCCAACTGAGGAACATCCAAGTTGGCACCGAAGCACTCTGCAAAAAAATCGATGTACTGCCCTGTTGAATTGAACCCCGTGAATGTTAAACAAAACGTTGAAAAACAGTTAATTTTAATGGACGACTTCTTTCATTCAATTCTCCTCCAATCCCAGAGAAGATTCGATAATTCTCACCAGGACTTAAAGTCTGCTTTAGGTATGAACTTGGATTTCGGGAAATTTTTAACCCACCCCTATCTATATTTAGAACTAGTCATTCTGTTACACAATTATTGTGAATCATGGCAATGACCGGTTCTTCAATGGAATATTCAAGTCAGCTAAGACAACGGTTATTAAGTCGCCATTAAGAGTTTCATTCAGAAAAATCGCTGTAGTGTCATCGATATCGGGTAAAAAACCTCCGGGTGTGAGCGTTCATAAGTGATACTAGAAAAATATTGTGCTGTGCAAAATGAATTTACTTCCAGTACTGAAAAATGGAGTATTGCAACTTCTTGTTGCACTTTTGATTTTTCTTCAAATGCAAGTATCACTTTTATTTTTAATTGTTGTGAAAATTCATCAATTATCCCAGTTACTATGAATCAGTTCAACGAAATCTCAAAAATTGTGAACAGTAAGTAAAAAAACCTTCTAAGAACAAATGTCTAATTCTATTCAAAGGTATACTCACTTCTTGTTTAAAAACATCTCTGTAAGTGGTACCCAAGTGTTCTTGTTGTAGAAGTATCGGAAACAGTTGCCTAGCTTCGGACGCGCCAAGTTTCATGGAACGCAGTACCATCTTGTTCAGAACGTCCACGACGGGTTCCTCTTTTTCCATGATGTAATATGAAATTTGCAGATAAGCATCCGAAATGCTCTTATCGCTAATTCCTTTCAGACCTTCGGGTGAAGTGTACATTTCCAAGAACTGATATATTTTATTTGCGGCGTAATCCTGCAGTCCTCTCGATTCTAGACCTTGCCCTCCTTCAATTCGAATAAAAATGATGGTTCACTCCGTTTTCGAGAAAATTGTGAGATCAACAAATAATCTGAATACGGATCTGAGTTTGAGAGACCATAGAATACAATAAAACTATCTGTGTGCAATGTTGCCACTTCTTTTTTTATTAATTGAAATCAAGGAAGTTCAAATGCATTTCAAGGATAAAGAAACATAAAGAGAGCAAAGAAATAAAATTATTAGAATACGAATTAAGAGCTTACCTATAATTCTTTCGAGTTTCTCGGTAACATCTTCCCGTAGATCTTCGTTGTTAACAAGAATTCTTGAGAGTTCTCCAAATATCTCGAAGGTCGTCAATTGAATCTTGAGACGAGTTTCACTACACGTTTCTTTCTTTGAAAGGTCTAAAGAAATCATCGAGTTAATTTGAATGAACTTTTTGTTAAGGAAAAAGTGAAAAATTACCTGTTAGCATTTCTAGCGATTTAAAAATCGTTGTTATCGCCTCCGGCGTACTTTTCGAGTAATTAGACTTGACGAACATCATTTTAGCGAGATAGAGAGGTATTCCTGGTTCGTTTTTGTGGGATTGCAGATACTTTCTGGCCATATAAAAGTTGGAATCTCTCAATGCCGATTCGACGAGACCCAGATCTAATTTCAACTTCCAATTTTTTATCTTTTCCCGATACGACTGCGGATCGTCGACAGACGACATTTTCGAGCCTATCAGATCTGCCGAAAATTAAATCGATCAATTACTATAACAGAATTAAAGAAAAAATGTATGTATGAGATAGAAAAAGTACCACAAAGTAAACACTGAAGGAATGCTTCTCTGGCTTCTTGTAGGTGTACTGTATAGTCTTTTTTCGGCAACCGTCCGGGAAGTACCCACTTCCCGGACGCTTTTTCTTTGAGAAAGTAGCATTTCCCGGCCTAGGCCGGAAAGTACGTACTTCCCGGCCTAGGCCGGAAAAACACGTCGTTGTTGTCATTGTGATGATCATCACAATAGCAACGAAATAACGGATGACAGTTCTGTTCTGTGTTCTGTTTAATTCAAATATGAATCAAAATCAATAAAGAGATGTGTCATCTCATTGATTTGTAATTCTTCACGTTTGCCGAAAAAATATTGTACGCAACACGCCCGGAAATAGTTTTTTTGGACTCACAGACTTCCAGGACTCGCCTCCGGCTCGTCCTAGAATCTTGTCTATTCGTCCAAAAAAACCCTATTTTCCGGACTTGTTACGTAAATTACTATTTTCTCACGGAACGAATTCACTGTATGGATAGTTTGAGGTATTTGATAAAAAAATATGAGATCATTTTCATGAATAAATACTCACTCAAAAATTGTTTGTAACGAAGAACTGCGATCTCTTGCATCATGGTCGGGCAGGAGTTGGCGCAGCGAGTGTTGGACCACAGCAGCTCGAGACGCCCGAAAATTTTCTCCATTTCCACGGACCCGAACATCCTATAGATATCTATGAACTCGTAGACGGTCGTGGTCCCGCGAAGATTCATCAATTTTTTATGGCGTACGTTTCGAAAAATGGGATCCAAGATCTGCCACTGGCTCAGGAAAGAGTCCACGGAACTCCTCAGGTACATTTCGGCGGAATCCACGTCTTCGTTGAGGATCCACAGGGTTGCCAACTCTTCCGGAAACGTCAACTTCAAATGTTCGGCCTTGCGAGTTTCGCTAAGAGCGGCGTTGATGTCTTCTAGGAGGGAACAAGAGAGCTCATCTTTGAACAGCATGTCGTTAACTTCGGATTTTATGTACCACGGTAACAATTTTTTTCGTTTCCAATCGTCGTCCCACAGGCTGTCCCAATATCGTTCGCCTTCCATCGATCTGACGTTATCGGAAATCGTTCGCCATTGTCCCAGGTGAGCGAAGCACCTGAAGTAGGCTTCGAAGTAGAAATCTTTTTTGTCTTCCGTCAAGTCTTTCTCTATCACGTCCCGATATAAGTCTCTGGCTTGGGTCCACAGCATCCTGGATTCGGCAGAGATGGCGGTTTTCACGAGGTTGTCGCAAGGGATTTTGTTCTGGAAAATGGAGCACACGACGTCCCAGTCGTTCAGTTCTTTGTACAGCCTGAAACGAACGTGAAGTAACGAAGTCTTCGGACATTTGTAACATTCCAAGTTTGTAAATCCTAGGAACATTATGAAAAAAAAAGAAAAGGGGCAACCCTGCTCTGAAGAGCTGAGGGTAGATTTACGTTAAAGGGGGTTTTATACTTATATTTTTGGCTTGTGATGTGATCGTCTAGATTGGTAGAACTCTATGTTATGTCGTAGTAATTCAGATTCGTAATAACTCAGATTAGTGAAATATAGGATGGGAAATAATGAGGTTAAATAGATAAATAATACACTAGATTGGACATAACGGTGGAACAAGAGCCCTTTATTCGTCCAGCACCATAGTTCGGGGAACCATAGCCTATGAAGGAAAAACGAACGAGAATCAATTGAAACTCAAAGCAAAAAACCTTCTAGCATTACAGATGATATGTTTACAATCCATAGAACAATTATTAGTAAGACGAGCACTGGTGATATGTACAATATGGAGCTTCCTATACTCCGGTAACGCTATTGCTGGCACAATTGAGGTAAAAAGCAGAATCCAATACATCCAAAGTTATCCAAAGGTTATAGGCATAAAGAGTGTGTCACCTGATTATTAATGAAATTCATAAGCAGTATCCTTGTAGTTCCTAGTGTGAGAATCCTTCCTTCTAAGTGTTATGTGTGAGATCATAGCAGTCGCGTTGGTTTGGAAGTGACGATAAACTCTTTATATTTCCTGTTAACTGATGAACGATGGCACCTTCAAAGCTCTCCTTGCTTATCGGGTACGCCGAGGCCCGAAGACGAGGCTTGGTTCACTGGGACGGTCGTTTAAAGAACACCCAGAGGAGGTCTCAAGCCACTGTTGTGGGGGATGTTCTCCTTGGCACAGATGATATAAACAGTTTATCCTAGGCCTCCAAACCAGTGATTATTGTACGTAAAATATTATCCTAAAAGCAACAACTCCAAATGCCTATACCATAATGTCGAGTGAATAGTTAAATGTGCAGTAGGCCTTACGAACAGTATAAGAATATTCCAAATGGGTTGGTAGCAGAACAGAGTTCCACAATATTCAATAGAAATGCAATAATAAAATAGAACAAGCTTACATGAGATTAAATCCTGTGAAATGAAACAGTTATTTAAATGGAGATCGTGTACATACCAGATAACAAAGAAGCGTCTTTAAAATATACTAAAATGGCGGATTCCTAGAAGAGGAACTCCCTTTCAAAGGAACACTATTGTGAACCAGAATGAAAGTGAAAAGTAAAGAGAGCCTTCCATTCGTTGTCGTTTTCGGAGGTTAGTTTTACTTCCACAGAATCGTATTTCTTCGATGGTCACAGAAGAACAAGTTTACTTCATGGTGGATCTTCGATATGATTAAAATCTCCTATTTATAAAGATGCGAATTGCCTAAAGTATTGATTGAAGTCGTACTAATATTCATCATTCATAGAATTATAAAATAATATCAAATAAGTTCATTCAATGTAGTTCCACGTTTCGATAATAGACGTTGCAAAGTTGGAAGCCATGGAGTCTGGCAACGGTGCATTTTATTTGCAGGGTAGGAAATTCAGATATGTTACACATTCAACCTTTTCAACTCACTCTGCCAACTTAATCCAATGGAGGCATTCATCGGAAGCATCCGTTCTTTTGAATCTCTTGACTTGGGGTTCCATCTCGTCCATCTCCATCAAATAACTCTCGATTATCAGCGTTCCAGTCGAAACGAGGGAACTCGACATGCAGCACTCTGTTACCAGATAAGGATCGAGCTTGATTCTGGATCTCGAGGCTACAACGAAATCCATCAGCGTCCGGAAAAGATTCGTGTTGAATTCGAAGGAAGTCTTGAAGATGGTCGCGATCGCTCCTGACAATCGGGACCAATCGTCGCTGCTCATCTTTTCCTTCAGGTTCTCGAACAGGTTCGCGTATAAGATTTTCGCGACGTCGGAATTTTCCTACAATGAGAGTCCATGAAAAAACGTCCTATAAAAGTATGTAAAAGTACTCACCGCTGCCAGTTTCTGCAACGGTCCGACGATCGCGGAAAGGCTGATCTGGATGTCCGGAAAATCGCCTTTCCTGTATTTCCGGGTGATGCTCACCTGTCTGTCCCTCTCCTTCGCGTCTTTCACTCTCCCTTGGACCCTCTGGATCTTCGATTTCACTTCGAAATTGGCGCAATACTCCGATATCTTCTCTCTGCTCTTGAGGAAGCGTCTTTTCAACACCTTAGACTTGGGGTAGTCGTTCGGATCTTTGAAGTCGTCGAGGTTCTGCGTGGTCAAAAAAAGGCTACTCTGCGAGGAGGTGAACCGAGACAACGCCGGGTTCTGAACGGTGGCCGAGAAGGTGAAATCGTCTTGGGTCGCTCGCAATTCCCCGAATTTAAACTGACTTCCGCTCTTTTTGGTCGGACGGTCCAGAAAACTGTCCGCGAACATCGGGACCTCGTAAGGGTGTTGAGTGCTCGCGTTGACGCTCAACTCGTACTCTTCGAAATTGCAATCTTCGAGCGGATGATCGAAGATCGCTTCCTCCGGATCCAATTTCAGCAGATTCAGAAGGAAGTTGACGCCGTTCCCCAGCACGACCTCTTCGTTCTTCGGTTTGTAGATCGTGGAAAAGGACTGCACGAATCTCTCGGTCAGGTTCTCGGACAAGACGTTCGAATGCGTCCAGAAATCTCTGACCGTTTGGGAGATCTCCGGGTTTTCGGAAGCCAAACCGTCCATCAAGGCGTCCTTGCAGAGATCCACCACGTCGGAGAATCTGCCGAGGTCCCTCAGATGTTCTTCGTAAACCTGGATGACGATATCTAAAGCAATCTTTTTGCACAGGTCGTTCGGACTGCTTTTCTTCTCACAGATGGACTGCATGATGCCTCGGAATGAAGGTTGCTTCTCCAAGAGGTACAGAGTGTCCTTGATCAAGCTCAAAGCGATGATTTGAACGTCGGAACTCTCGCTGTTCAAGTATTTCTCCCATCTTTCGGTCCGAAATTCGTTGACCCTTTCCAGTACGGAGGTCGCCCTCAGCATCACTTTCAAAAAGACGTACTGGGAGTTCGGTATCACGTTCCCCAGCCTACTGAACAATCTTATAACGTGTTTTTCTCGTAGATATTCGGGATGGTGGATGGTGATTCCTTCTAGGATGTTTCCCATCTTGTCCGTGTCGATTTCCCAGAATCGATCGACGATCTTTTCTATCTCTTCTTCGTGCTGGGTTAAAACGTTTCTTTCTTTACTCTTCTTCAGGAAGAGGCCTAGCATTTCGGAGCACGGCGTGTAGATCGCTTTTTTGGAGGAATTCAATCGGGCGGACGTCAATACGAGGAATTTTGCGATCACATCCTTGTCGAAAGGAAAGAGATCGTTGTGGAGGAGCAGAGAGAAGGTATGGATCTCTTTGTCCGTCTCGTACACCTCGGCCGCTTTGAGCATGTCGGCGATGAAGTAGTCGACCACCACGATGTTGCCCTTCCACGATTCCATGAGGACGCCGGTGAGTTCCAAGTGGTACCTGAAGATGTCCCTCCGTTCCGTCGATAATTTATCGAATAAGAATCCGATCACTCTCGTCGCCAAATTTTGCTCATACACATTACTCGGTTGGTACTTGTCCGACCAGTTGGCCAGCATGATCACCTGAAAATTCGACAGATGCAATCACGCCAATCGCGATCCACGGCTCGTCGCCAAATTACCAAGTCTGTTATGAAAAAGTTCAGCTCGTCTCCAGCGCATTTCTCCACGATAAATTTCATGATGGGCTCGTGAAACCAATCCGCGTGATCGGCGAAGATGTGCGAGGTGTTCTCGATCATCTTAACCAGGAAGATCTTGACGTTCGTCGGGGTCCGTGCGCTCAACAACAGCAACCTTATACCTGCGAACACACCTCGATAGTCACAAAAACAACATCAGCAATCATAGCATCATAATTATGTCTTCCTTGATTCTTAGTTTTCAAACGCAAACCTAAAATTGCATCAAGTATCAACTTACCTTTGAAACAAGCCGGCAATTCCCCCTTTCCTTCGCACCTCAAGAACCCCCCATCCGCCAAATGGTTGACGAGGGCGCAAATGGTGGGCATGCACTCGTGATCGTTCATTTCGACCTGGTCCATCTCGATCTCGGTGTTTCCTTCCCTCGTTTCCGAACGCGACTCCGATCTCAAAGTCACGTTGTTCAAGTCGTGCTTGGTCACGTCTTCGCTGAGGGAACTGTTGAATATCCTTTGCGATCTCAAAATTTTCGTATGGGCAACGGAAGCGGAGGACGTCGAATTGTTTTTTATGTTAACCAGGATCTTTTTCTTCGTGGGGAGTCTGTCGAAGTTTTTCTCGAAAACGTATCTTCTTCTCGTATCCACGATTTTCGACCATAAGATGTCCTCTGTGCCCTCCATTCTCGAGAACAATTTCGCGTGGAATGTGGGGTCGCCGAAGGCATTCACGGCGATGGACACCTGGAAAATACGACAAATACCAGAAATAATAATTTTCCGCTTATTCCCTATTCACGTAAGATTTAAGCTTCTGGGGTCGACTGTAACAGTTCAGAGTTTCCTAAGTTCGAAAGAATTTTGAATTAGACCTTTCAGCTATCACGAAATCGAATTTCCTACTCTAATCCGGTCAATTAAAACAGAAAACAAGCATTCAGAGAAATTTCCTCTTCTACAAATAATGGAAATTTGTTTTGTGAAATTTTGAGAGCTTCCCCCTCATTCCTAATTCTCATGTCGTCTAAGCTTCTGGGGTCGACTGTAACAGTTCAGAATTTCCTAAGCTCAAAAGAATTTTGAATTAGACCTTTCAGATATCACGAAATCGAATTTCCTACTCTAATCTGGTCAATTAAAACAGAAAACAAGCATTCAGAGAAATTTCCTCTTCTACAAATAATGGAAATTCGTTTTGTGAAATTTTGAGAGCTTCCCCCTTATTCCCAATTCTCATGTCGTCTAAGCTTCTGGGGTCGACTGTAACAGTCCCGAATACCCTAAACTCACAGGAATTTCAAGCTAGACCTCTTACCTTGATGCCAAACCTGTTTTTTTAGTATTGCTAAAGCAAAAAAGTACTCACCATCGTATTGTAGCAACAGCACCGACAAATCCGCAATATTTCTTCATTTCCTCGGTCGGCAACCGGCACGTCTTCTGAGAAAGCGTCCAGTGCATACTTCAAAAGACGCTTTAGCAGTCCTCTCGGATTCAGAGACTCCGTAAGCGAGACGGTCTTCATCAACTCGGTGTTGATCTCGCTTTCCCTGCCGATCGGAAGTCTGGCGAACATGATCTCCACCAGGACGAAATTGAAGGATTTGATGCCCGCGTTGTGTTCCGTAATCGTTGCGCGCAGTTCAAATATGATCCATTTGATGTCCAACTTGATGTAACGCTTGAAAGCTTCTAGACAAGCCGTTTGGAAGACGGTCCTCATGACGTCCTTTACCAGTTTAATTTTGAGGTCCCAAGGATATTCCGGCATTCTGATAAGTTCCCTGAATATGATCATTATCGCCAAGTGTTCTGGTTCTCCGAGGTTCTTCATGTAAGTTTCGAAGACTTCCATGTCCTTCATGTACTGCTCGAAGTCGGGGAATTTGAGGTACATTTGGATGATGAAACGGAACAGTAACGTAGATCTGCTGTCTCTGAGACAAGAGAACAACCGTCCGATTCTCATCAAACGCAGGTTTTGGGTGTTTTTGTCTGGGCTTTCGGAAACGTCGGTCTGGATTCGTTCCATCACAGCTCTACAATGAGAAGATAAAAATGAGTCGTTGCTACCTGCCACATGTGAAACAATCTAATTTTTATGGAAAGGATCTCTGTGGATTTGTCGAAGTCGTCTATTTTACAAATGTTCTGAATGCGGATCTGACTTTCATGGGTCACAGAATATGAAGAAACTATCTGTGTACAATGTTGCCATTTCTTAATAATTTGACATGACATAATATGATGAAATGGTTATGGGAATTTCGCCTTATTTTTCGGTGGAAATTCCTGTTTTAACGAGCAACTTATCTTTAGCGTATATTCCTGGAAAAGTTCGTTAAAAGGGTATATCTATGTATTTCAGTGGAGAATTGAGAGTTTACTCTGAATATTCGAAGTCTTAGGTTAGTTTCTTGTCATTCTGACTAGTTTAGACCAACTTATTATGAATTCATGGGGGATTTATCTGTGATTAAAATATGTGTAGTATGTGTAGTAAAAATATTTCTTTACCTGAAGTAAACGGCGTGTTTCTGCTCGAATACCAGACCCAAATGTTTGATGAGACACTCAAATATTTCCAATCTCGACTCGAAAGAATTTTCGGGAGCTGAGAAATCTGTTTTTTCTAATATCGAAGAGAACAAAGACGAAACGAGAAGTTCAGTCTTCTTGGCATTCTTGACCGAACTGAGGATTGAGATCAATTCTAATCCTTCCGCCAACTTCGAGGTGTCTTCGCAAATGGTGGTCTTGAACGTTTCCCAATGATATGCAAGTCCGTCCATGACGATGTTAGGCCAAAGAACGTTTCCTCTGTATTTGGAAATGTACGTCGAGATGCTTTTCAAGTAAGACACGCATTTGGACATGAACTCTTTTTTGCTTATCGAGAACGTTACGAACTCTTGGAAGTTGTCCAGCAATTTCGGAATCACCACATCTTCGAAAGTAGCCAGGAGAAAAGAACCAACGGTTACTTTTCTCCCATCCGTGTCTTGGATTTCGTTCGGAATGTACAAAAATTCGACGAATTCTTCAAATTCGTTTTGCAACCCGAATTCTAGGACTGAAGAATAATAGTAGATCTCATCTTCTGCCAGATAAATCGAACCTCGGGCATCTGCTAGACATTTTTCCACGAAATTCCGTACTATTCGTGGATACAACGACGTAATATTGAAGTTGAAGTTTTTTAAGTAAATCATTCCGTTGAGGATCGTCTTCTTTTTGGAACTGATGCGAGTGTTCAGCTCTAGATGATCCTTGAAATTGCTCTTTATGTGATTAACCAGGTGGTCTTTCAATTCTTCCAGTTTTTGTTCGGGTAGTTTATAGACGTTGTTCAAGAAATGTTTCAATTCTTTCCTTGCATCTTCTTCATTTTGACTGAATGTTAAAAGCGTCACCAAACGCCATAAACTTCCGTTCCATAAATGATCTATGTGTGAATTTTTATCCAAGATGTGACTGGACAAGACCAAAATTTTTCTATTAATATCATTAGTTTGATTCACAAAAACTCTTTTGTCTAAAAGTGTCATCCTTTCGTTCTCGCCAAAAACATCCTCGATTCTTCTGGTAGCCACCAACTCCAAGTAATACGCAACAGTTGGAAAAGTACCAAGACTGTTCAAATCAAGATGGATGGAAGTAGTCAACAGAAATATCGTCAAGTCCAGTTCCCGGTGCAACTCAGACATAAAACAGAGCAATTGGGGAATTTGTCGGATCTCCAACTGCGCTGGACTCCCCAGCCAATCCGAAGGATTCTTCAGCGCTTCTTGTAGATATTGGTCGTGCCCAAAAAACGGAAGTAGGTTGCGCAACAGTTCCGCACTTTTTTCTCTACACAAAGGATGCTTGGACTTGACGTTTTCCAGCAAGAAATTCAAAACATCGACAGGACTTGTTCCTTCGAACCCGAAAGGTTTTCTCCGCCTCTCGTCCTTCAATTTAAACAAGGCGACTTTTTCGGTGAAACCTCTTTGTAAATTTTTCAAGGCCGTGTTGACCTGAGCGACCACAGGCCTATTTTCGAAGTTGTCCTCGATGAAATTCAGGGAAGAAACGAATATCTCGAAGATCTCTATCCAGAACATGCTGAGCAGACTTCTTTCTTCCCTCAGGAAAACGTAGATGTTGTTGAAAATTAAAGCTGCTCCCAGTTTTTTGAATTTGTCCGGATGGGTGCTGAGGAATCTCATTTTTCTGACTAGTGCTTTTATGGTTATTGGGTCTGGCACCGAGGAGGTCGACGGCCATTGTTTTATCGTCCATTTTACGAATTCCCCGATGCATTTGCCCGAAAATGTCCTGAGATTTGGATTGGTCGAACTCGATATCCCTTCCTAGAGATTAAATTACATTTCATGTAGTTTTCCAACCAATAAACTTAGTTTCAATGAGATTTTTTATTGGTCTTAGAAATTCATTTTTGATAAAAATTCTTTTAATATAAAATATCTTGAAAACTCACCATGAGGGCCTCAAAAATAATAACTGCGTGGCATTTTCCAGACCTGACATTGGCGTACCAATGAACCATCTGAAAGACAAGCGGTTCAAACAACGCCTTAACCACTTCATCGGGATCACTGCCGAGTTCTAAGATAGCCGAAGAGAATTTTTTCAACACCCCTGCCATTTCTTCCTGGACCTTATCTGTCACTTGTCTACCTAAAATCGTCATACATCGATAAAACGAACTAATACTATATGTAATGATATCGAAAGTACGAAATTTGAGAACAAAAACTCACCAATCCCAAGAAATAAGACGACCAGAGCCTGCAGCAGCTCGCAACTCGTCACCCTGGTCCTCCTGTCGCTGCTGTAAAGGGCCAGTTCCACCACCAGCGGAACCATCTGATCGAAGTAAATCTCCAACTTCGTATCCGGAAAAGGCAGGGCGACCTTCAGATGCTCCGCGTCGCCCCAGACGTCGCTCACTATCCTCCTGCCGTCCAGCATCTTCTCGCAGACCGAGCCGCTCTGTCTTCCCAGGAATCTCACCATTTTCCGCTGCAACTTGACCAGCTCCGGCTCTATCTCGACCGCCATCTTCCTCTTGCCCAACGCTCTGTGACTCTTGGCGCGTTTTTCGAATTCCGGCGCCAGATAGGCCAGCGATTTGCTCCTCAAGAACGGGTCCAGTTTCTGGACGACGTTCCCGACGAAATCTTCCATCAGATCGTGTCTGATGCCCTGCTGCCACGTCTGCAGGGTCTCGATGCCCAGATCGGCGACCGGCAGGTAGTGCCTGCCCATCGTGAAAACGGTCACGAAAGGGGTGACGCAGGCCGGGAGCATGTCTTCGATTATGCTCGGGGGACATTCCAGCAGGACTTTCAGGCAAGATATCAACAGTTCGTCCTCGTACTGGGTCACCGCGGGCATCAGATGCTGCATGAACGTCGATAAGGCTTCGTAACAGTGCTCGTTTTCTTTTTACATGAAATGAATTTATGGAATTAATCTCATCGTTTCAGTCGACGTTAGAAATTCGGGACAACTCAAATTAAGGCCAAACTCTTTTTCTTCAACCTCCATGCTATTTCTGATGTGAACCACAGAATTGAGAAGATGACTGGTATTCCTCTGTGATCGCGAGAAGAGAGCCAAAAAATCAGTGGTCAATCCACTCTGTGACTGTGGTTAAAAGCCTTCGAACCTGGCCCACAGGATAGATGCATAGAATATGTATTTCTATGCATCTATCCCACAGAGTTTGATTCAAGGAACAACAAAAATCTGACGTTTCACAAAAATAAACTGTCTTAAGACTTTCAATAATTTATTCGCACAATTTACAAGAACTATTCACAGAAATATCTATTTATACCATTATTTTACAATTAAATAAGAATTACTGCCTAGAAGCAATTTATCACTTAATTTCAACATCTGGAAACGCACTTCACCCACCACTTCCAACCAGTTTTTCACATCAAAACTAACGCCAAACAAAACTTTTTCAGCATATTCATAAATAGAACTGCAAAACCTCCAAAATAATGTGTCACTCCACTCATATTGCCCAGCCTTTTTTATGTAGGCTACCCAGTATATTTTCCGAACATCGCATTTTAGCCTTTACTTCCCTCACATTAAAATTTGATCAGAATTCAAGCTGTCCCGAATTTCGTCATTAAATCGCAAAAATGTCTGTAATACACCTACCATTATCGCTGAAATAATTTAACTTATTGGCGATTTTCAGAAAGCTCGCCAACAATCTATAGAAACCACTGATCAATGGATACTTCAATGATCTCCCCATTATGAAATTCAAAACCCTGTAGATATATTTTTCCAGAAACTCCGGATTGGTGGAGAGGAATAGTCGCTCGTAGAAATCGACGATATTCAAGAATATCGCGAAATCGTCCTTCTTGTTTATCTCCACCAATTGTTTCATATCAGTGGAGTCGCATTCTTTGTAAGACATGGTAACGTCCAATTTATCGACGGAAATGAAAAGGCTGGCTATTAATTTTTTCACAATTTGAGGAGTCATCGATCTCCAATCCTCGAGATCCAATTCGAAATCTCCATCGTAGGATTTCCATTTGGAATTTAGAATTTCATTCCAGAAAGGGAGATAAGTCAAGATCGTGACAGTCTGAAAATTATAGTATAAAATCGAACTGAAAAATTCATAATTGAAAAATATTCAAACTAGATTTCCAAGATATGATCAACATTTTGTGTTCCTTTCTCTCTATGGAATTGAAGGAGAACACAGATCTCATATAGAAGATCAGTGGCACAGATCAAATTTGCCAACCATAGAAATATATCAATAATCATAGACACAAAATTATATTTCTATAACCATAGAAAATATAATTGTATTTCTATGGGTGGCACTGTTCTTTGATTCAATATCTGTGTCTACTTTGAATCCCATAGAGAAAAATGGATTCACAAATATTATTTAAAATGAACATAGAATATTTCTCATTACGTCAAATGAGAAAATTCTTGTTGAATATGTTTTAATTAATTTTAATAGGAATATGATTTTGTAATCAAAGTGTATAGTCACCTACCAATAAATGATTTCAAACATTAATGGACTCGCACAAAATTGAAAACTAACACATATGATTTTCAAAAATGAACATCACAGAAATGAATAAGATTGAACTATTCAAAAAAACCTTGAATAAAATGTAAATATAATTTCGTACCTCCTGATTATCCTCATTGATTTCAGATAGATGTTGATGGGAACAGCTCCAGATAACGCAATGATAAATCAGATCGCTCAAGAATGAATCGAAAAAGTCATACGACTTGAACATGTGGACAATCACTAGAAACGCTCTGTTGACTTTGAACCTGAGCAAAATAGGAATGTGAGAATAATGCTTCAGAAGCGCTATGAGAGTCTGCTGCAGCAACAAAATTTCCCCTCTGTCGATCCCTTTAGAGATAGAAATGCAGGCCACCATTTGGACATAGTCTGGCAGCAGCGCCCACTCATCTGATAAGAATTCTTGATTCTCGATATAAGTCATCCTGAATTTGTGCAAAAGTTTGTGGGAAAAGTTAGAGACATCTTTAGGGTCTAGAAGAACGGGGGCTGCTTTGAAAAATATTCTGAGTCCATGTATGCATGTTTGTTTTTCCAAATTGGTACTGGTTGGTTCGTCTATCGTCTTACGGAACAGAATGAGATATCTCTGAAATTCACAATTAAAAAAAAACTTAAAGATTGATAAAAGTTTCTTCTTTTACCATTAATTGTTTTTTGTGTTGGGGAGTTTGTTCTCTTATCAAACAACTGCAGATAGAACTGTAAAAAGAAAGAATAACTTTACTGGCCACTTTTTTTTCTTCAGCACCGAGTGTTGTAATCCATTTGAGTAATGTGTCATTCCAAAATTTATCATCTCTGTATAAATTATCTTGAAATAATGCTATACTTTTCTGAAGGAATAACAAGGCAGCTGCAAAATGTAAAAGAGTACAGATAAACCCAGAATAATACAAATTCACCTCACCTCTACAATGCATTTTAATTCTGCTCTTTAAAGCATCTTGCGACAATTTTTTAATGATACCATACAATTCATTTATTTGTTTTTCATCTTCGACAGGCTGGAAAGATATTCTTTCCTGCATATGTTTCAAGCCAGTTAACAGTCCAGCTACTGATTTATTGGAATAATCTTTGTTCAACATTTCTCGATTCAATGTAACAAATAAAATATTCTGCAAATTTTTGGTATCTTCTATTTTCAAAGTGTAATCGAGATGTTTAACGTATAGTCCTATGCACTCAAAGATTTTTTCCATAACTACAAGCAAATTTTGTGATATTGCAACATTTATTTTGTTTTGACTTAAAAACTCACTGGATTCTCCAAGTTTGAGACTCCGACAATGTTGAAGTGTATTGAGAAGATCCATATAATCATCTGTATATGCGAAATTTACATGGAGTACTTCCAACATTAAAGATATCAGTGTGAGCGCTTTAACTTTTTCCTCTGAAGTTGTACATAATGTTTTCAATACTATCAGGCACAATTTGTTTATTTCCCTGAAATGTTTCTCCATTTTTGAAGGAAAATTGTTGACCAATAAATAGAAAAGTTCTATACATATTACTTTTGATTTTTTGAATATTGTTTTCATGAGAACGGTTTGTACAAATTGAACAATTCCATGTTCTTTGTTGAATATGAAGAGTAAGTAGTTATCTGTAAGGTTTAACAATTAAATCATAATTTGGTCCAAGTATACAGTCAGGTACCTAGAGCTATTTCATTAATTTCATCCTCTTCAAGATATTTATGGAAATGAATCAAAATCCTGTAACTTTCATTAGCAACATTTGAATTTTCTAGGTTTTTATCTAAATCTTTAATTATGGATCTGAGTGACTCTGTTATATCAGATTCCATTCTGTTGCCTTAATATAAATGTATTTATTGCATTTATGCTATATGGGAGAAAAAAATTTAACAGAGATGTATGTTTTCATCATGTTTTATTATTGTTTTTCCACATTGACGTAGAGTAGAATTCTACGTCAATGCTTTTTCGGCGGGAAAGCAAGAATCACAGATTATCACAATAGAATGATAGGACCCATGGGCATCTTCAAACAAGCCGTGAAATGGGGTCAACAAGGCAGCACTGCAAGAGGAGTAGTTGGTATGGGGAAATAAATACGGCGTTGTCGAATATTACTTCATGACTGGTCCATGAATCAGCTGAAAAGCGTCAAATTAGATAAACAAACGGGGGTTTTTGTTTACAAATAAAACACCGTTCATATTTAAGGGTGCAATGGATTTGGATAAAAAGTTATACTCTATCCAGGAGCTATCGAAATCTCTACTTTCGAAAATATTCGGTCTCAATGTGAACTCGAAATATTTGATTTTGGAACACTCGGTGATAAAACCTTTGGAAAAAATATGCGGAGTCAAGTGGCTGAGGTAATAAGTTCTCGAATAGTGGTGAACTTTCTGATTCCTATTGAAATTTCAGATCTAATGGTATAGAAAAAATTTTCAAACTGGACGATAATCCCCCGCTGACCGATTCCAAAGCAGTTTATTACATCATTTATTCGAAATTTTCAGTGTTCAAACGTGTAATTAATCAAATCCGTTCCTTCGTCGACATCAGCAATCCTCCCATCAACAAATTCCACATATTGATAATGCCGCAATGCACTTACGTCTTCGAGAAAGAACTGGAAGAATATGGACTGTCGCATTCGAACAGGGAATGTGTCGTCAGACTACACTCATTTCAGTGGTTGCCGATCCACCTGGATTCCGGAATTTTGAGTTTAGAATGCCCTCTAGCTTATAGCTCTCTGTATATTTATCAAAACATGACTTTTTTACCGATGTTCTCTAAGTGTTTATGGCAACTGTTACTGGTTTTGGGAAGAGCCAATTTCATCGTTTCTTTAGGTCAATATTCGAATGTGATTTTATCGCAGTTCGATAATCTCTGTGAAGATCGCGGATGCAGCGACAAAATGGATTCAGATGTAGGAGGCTTGATTATTATGGACAGAAATTTGGATTATCCCAGTGCGTTGTTGACACCTGGTATATATTCTTCGCTTCTAAAAGAGGTGTACAACGTGAGAGCTGGCCACTGCGAATCGAAAGTAAACGAAGACGAACCCAAAGTTGATTCCAATTTCAACCCGGTTGTGAAGAAAGATCCAGTGACGATCAACATGGACAGTCAATCGGACTCTGTGTACGCCATGACGAAGAACAAATACTTCACTGAAGTAACAGCCGTTCTGAGCAATCTAACCAAGGAGTTAAAGATGGAGAAATTGAATTCCAAAGACATGTCGGTGGACGAGATAAAAAAGTACGTTCAGACCCAACTGGGAGCTGCGAACTCCCGAAAGAAGATCATCTCCAACCATCTGATCGCCGCAGAGACCATCATCAACTGTCTGGGCTGGAAATTCGAAAACGTCTGCGACTGCGAATTCAACGTCATCAACAACGTTTCCAAATCCTCCAATCTGAACTTCTTGATGGAAATGACGTGCGTGGAGAACGACAGATTGGTATCGTTGCGACTTTTCTGCCTGATGGTGATCACCCAGAACTTGACCGAAGCGGAAATCAACGCCTTCTGGGAGCGATACTTGCATCAGTTCGGTTTCCGGTACTGCTACGTGATGCAGAACTTGATAAACGCGGGTATCGTGCCCGACACCAGGACCGTGCCCGGGAACTTATTTCCGAGCTTGTGGCTGCCCCGACTCTCCACCAGTCAATTCTACCAGGTCGCGAACCGCCTGAAACAGATTCCGTCGGACAAGAACAAGCTGGACCTCAAATACCCCACCTGTCCCAGTTACGTGTTCCGCGGCACTTACATCCCGCTGGTCGCTCAGATCGCCAACCTGGTGCTCAATTCCACGCCGCTGGAGGAGATCAGGACCAAACTGGACGGTTTGGGGAGTTTAACGATAAGAAACGACAGGAAGTATCCTCTGCAAACTAGGACTTTGTTGGTTTACGTCGTGGGCGGGGTCACTTACGCCGAAATCGGGGCCTTGAATTTCGTGGAAGCCTTAACGGGCGCCAAAATAATCGTTTTGAGCGACCAAATTATCAGCGGGAACGATTTGATGGGGGAATTATTGAGCAGTTCGAAACAGTGTTGAAAACTTGGGGCCAACTGCGCCGCTTCGGCTCACCGAAATAATCCGACTGCAACGTTGCCAAAGCGCCTCTCAAGGCCTCCACTTAACGATTTGAGGGTCGGACTTAACCTCACAATTTCTGGATTAAACGTCAAAACTACCATTTTTAGTGTGCGAAATGAATAGACCAAAGATATTGTATAATCTTTGGAATAGACATACATTCATGAAAAGCATTTATATTTTTTGGGAAAATGTTGATGAATTTGAAATCATTGAATATGGTAAGGGTCAATTCGATAATTTTGTTTTTTACATGAATCACTTTATCAGGAATCCTCAGATTCATTTCATTCTTCGGCTACATTCAAATCTAGACTAACCCTCAAAAGTTGAGTGGAGTTCAGCCAAGCAAGTGTAATTGGCCCTTAAAGCACCGACATGATGTCAAGAGTTTTCGAGAGCTAGATCTAGATAATCCATCATTCGCATTTTCCAGTTGAAAAAATCAATTAAAACTTGTTTGACATCTGTCAAAAAATGACAGCAGATGTCAGAAAAATTTGACAGCAGTTAAATTCTTTATTATCTGGGGGAGTCGTCGATTTCGGAAGGGAACAGATGGAAGAATAGCGAGACCACGATCAAAAAATATACATTTATTTATAATTACAAACTGTGACCTAATAATAGTCATAAACTTGTAAAAAATGAAAAATGTGATGTTATGTTACAATAAAAAGCGAAATAGTGTTTAAAAAACAAAAAAGATTCGATCAGATCGAGTGTACAATTCAATAAAACATTTGCGCAACAATAAACGCAATAATAGCTCAACAAGACGGATCCGAATTAAATTAAAACGATCCCAAAAAGTTCATAAATATATACAGTGAGAAAATAAATATCAATTAGTATTCGAGAATTAGTAATAGCGAATAATCAATTAAATTAAATAAGTAAATCAAAATACATTTATATCTAAAAATAAAGATTGAAAAAAGTTTTTTTTTTTATCGACTAACAGAATAATAACGTTTTGTTACGATCGAAGATCTCAATACGACAGATTCAAAATATGTCAACGAATAAATTAAAAGTAGAGAGTTAATGAATAATAATAAATACTTTCAACAAGTTATGACTAGTTTTTGAAAATTCAACTTTATCCGACTGAGAACTGTAATAATTGTCGGAAAAATGTACAAAATATATCACTTTCGTTTCACTGGTTCAACTTTAAATTTTTATTTTTCCTCCTCCTCCCGCCCTCCAGCAAGTAGGAGACGTCCAGCGCCTGCTTGTTGGGGACCTTACCCAATAATTTTAATAAAATAGTGTTCAGTCTACTCTTTTGCTCGTTCAGATCCTGAAAAGAAACGTCAATCAAATGTCACGGCCGCGAAATAATAAGACAAAGCCGCCAAGTTTAACCACTTAAAAAATCAACGGTACGTAAAGAATCGCTGTTGAAAATAAGAAAATAATCAATAAAAGTAGAAGAAACTCACTCTGACTTTGGGAACGGCGACGCTCCTCGCCTCCGTCGCTTCCGGCTGCTGCTTCTTGGACGACTTCGCCTTGACCGCGGCGGCGGCGTCGTCCAGTTCGTGCGGCGTGTACGTCCTGCTCATCTTCAGCCGTTCCGGGAACCTCTCGAACACGTAACTCTTGGTGCACGCCGGATACTTGGCCTTGGACACCTTGTGGAACAGCCGCGCCGACTTGTCCACCCTGTATTCGCAGATGTACACGTGCTTCTCGTCGGCGCCGATCGGCCTGCCCTTGCAGAACGTGTTCAGGTCCAGGACCCAGCACTGCGAGATGATCAGCTCGACGGGGACGGCCTCGTAGAGCGGCACCCGCATCACCTCGTTCGGGAAGAATCTGAACGGAAAAATTCGAAATGAAAATCGTCGATCTGCGACACGACATTTTCCCACCGAGTGGGAGTACCCAAATCGTCGCTTGGTCCTTCGAACCGAAAAACTCTGAATTTAACAAACTGATGAACTGTTAAAAAGCTGAAAAGGAGGATGAAATGAAGGAGATACTTACTTTCTGGTCGGTTCGTGGTAGGTCTCGTGCGGTCGGAGGTAGTGGTGGCCGTACGCGAACCTCTGCCCCGTGGTGGAGTCTTTCCACAGTCTCTCGATGCGGAAGATGTCCAGATCGTTAAAGTCCATCTTTCCTATCGTCTTGTAGTTGTGTTTTTTGTCGGTGCCCGGTATCGATATGTCCCTCAGCACGTAGACGGTGTCGCCTTGGCGTAACTGAAGATCTCCCCTCATCAGCGTCATGTAATACCTGCGGAATTCGATAAGAACCAAATTTATAACCTCAAAAACGTCGACGAAAGAAAATTGAGTAAAAATCTCCCCGTACCTGTGCCCGTGTTCGGTGAATTCCTCCATGGGAATCTCCCTGTCCACCTCTCTGGGTACGCAGATCTCGCAATGGTAGCTCGGAGCCGCCGGATCCGCTTTGACGCACTCGCAGTGTTGCCACACCAGGCAACGCTCGCACTGGATCATCAGGCCTTCGTCGTGGTACATGCCGCATATGCAACGGATGATGTCTTCCTCTTCGCCTACGCAACATAATTCGAATAACATCCCCCTTTTTTCGACAAAAAAGTAGACTTACTCTTGTCCCTCTTCTTGACGAAGTTGGCGGGCGGCTTCGTGCCCAGCAGATCCTGGAACTTGCCGGAACTCTCGCGCTTGCTGTCCTGGTAGATCTTCTTGATGCGCAGCGCGGCGATTCCTTGCTCGCTGAAGCAGCCGAAGAATTTGGTGAAGGTCGACAGGACCCTGTTCATGTCGCTGTCGAAGGATTCGGTAGAGCGGTACGCCCCCTTGGCGATGTTCTGTTCCACGGTCGCGAAGTCGATGGGGTCGCTCACGGACTGGTACAGCTCGGGGGCCTTGCGCTTCGACGGGAGCGTCATGAAGGGGGCCGCCAGCGGAACGCCGTTCTCGTCTGAAAAACACCCAGAATTTTCAGGAATTTCTGTCGATAAGAGTCAATTTCCTTCCCTCACCTTTGTGATTGACGACGGCGTCGTAGATGTCCTTGAGGACGCTGGCCACTTTGACGGATCTGTTAAAGTCGGGATTGTCCTCGGCCTGGGCGATCCTCCTGGTCTTCATGTTCCTCGGTTTCTGCAGCGCGTTCAGATGGTTCAGGAAGGCCGTTCCCTGATCCACGGGCGGCGTCGCTTGCGGTCTGTTCACGAAAGATATGCCTACCGCCCTGTCTTTCACCTTGCGCACCTATGAGTCGAGCGGTTGTTTCAATATTTAACCAACAACATTAGAGAATTTATGAAACAGATATTTCGACGTTTCTCGGGGGACTGTAGAAAGGGGCGTAATAATAATGTTGCATATTTTCAATTAAGTTTACTAAGCAATTCGAAATTTTTCATTTATATCCCATTAAAACGTCCACCCTGTATACTTCCATCATAAATAATAATCGATAAATTTATCTGATTAATCTGAACCAATTTTGAAAAAAATCTGACTAACACAAAATTCTTCAACAACTTTTTTTACTAGATTGCAGTCAAAATTGCGCCTGTTTTTCTTCCTGAAAATTCTAAATTGCATTCGCAGCAGACAATAAGCACCTCCTGCCAAATTTCAAAAGATCCGAACGACTAAAAACACGACAAGTTAAATAAAACCTGAAAAAAAAAACATGAAGAAAATTCCCAAACTCACCTTGTTGATGTTCCTCAACAAGAAACAATGATGCTCCAAGATGTAGCACTTCTGCTGATGACTCATCGGCTTCACCTGCATCAGCTGCCCCGCCCCTTGCACGTCGCCGCCCTTACCGTCCCCTTCTCTCGTCTCCACCTCCCTCCTCTCCTTCTTGACCGCCCCCGGCACCTTCCTCGGCCTGCCCACTCTGCCGCCCCCTCCCGCCGGTTTCGCCTGTTGCGGCAGCTGCCTCACCCTCTGCGACTTGCCCCCGATCACCCCCCTGCACAACTCGCTGCCGCACTTACACTCCTGACCTTCGGCCGGGTTGAAAAGGCTAAAGTTGTAGTCGTAGGTGAGTTCTTCGCCGGCCTCGATGTCCCTAAGGGCGAACAGGGCCATCCGGAACTGTCCGTTGACCGACCATTTCTGCATCTCGCAGTTGGGCTGGCAGGAATGGTTGACGAAACGCCCGTCGCCGCCCATCCGGTGACCGTCGATCACCATGCCCGTGTCCAGGTGCAGGCAGTAGTGGTGCGTGTCGTTCACGTAGATGCTGGCCATCCGTTCCTTGAACTCCTGGTCGGAGACCACCTCGCCCACGTATTCCAGGATGAAGTCGTTGGATCTTATGGGCTGCTTGGTGCGGATGCCCCATCCCTAGGGAAACGATCGGTTTTAGGCGAAATTGACAATGACATAGCCTTAAATTCCGCGAAATATGAAAACGTCGTTAAAAAAAGCACTTGAGAATTTCAGAACACGCTCATTCTCGGAAGAAATGAAATTAATACAATTTTTCGAAAAAACTTATTTTCGTCAGTTGAATTTTCTAGATATGTCAATATTCGACATAAAAATTAACATACTTCCAGACCAGGTAGAAAGACGAAATATACTTTATACCAACCACCAATCCTTCTTCTTCCTTTCTCCATATCCCTTTTTCCTCCAACTGTCACCACTTCACCGCGCGAGTGTCATATGCGACACCTCCTTCTAACAACTCCGAAAAAACTTATTTTCGTCAGTTGAATTCGCTAGATATATCAATATTCGACATAAAAATTAACATACTTCCAGACCAGGTAGAAAGACGAAATATACTTTATACCAACCACCAATCCTTCTTCTTCCTTTCTCCATATCCTTTTTTCCTCGAACTGTCACCACTTCACCGCGCAAGTGTCATATGCGACACCTCCTTCTAACAATTCCGAGAAAACTTATTTTCGTCAGTTGAAATCGCTAGATATATCAATATTCGACATAAAAATTAACATACTTCCAGACCAGGTAGAAAGACGAAATATACTTTATACCAACCACCAATCCTTCTTCTTCCTTTCTCCATATCCTTTTTTCCCCCAACTGTCACCACTCCACCGCGCAAGTGTCATATGCGACACCTCCTTCTAACAATTCCGAAAAAACTTATTTTCGTCAGTTCAATTCGCTAGATATGTCCATATTCGACATAAAAATTAACATACTTCCAGACCAGGTAGAAAGACAAAATATACTTTATACCAACCACCAATCCTTCTTCTTCCTTTCTCCATATCCTTTTTTCCCCCAACTGTCACCACTCCACCGCGCAAGTGTCATATGCGACACCTCCTTCTAACAATTCCGAAAAAACTTATTTTCGTCAGTTGGATTCGCTAGATTTATCAATATTCGACATAAAAATTGACATACTTCCAGACCAGGTAGAAAGACGAAATATACTTTATACCAACCGCCAATCCTTCTTCTTCCTTTCTCCATATCCTTTTTCCCTCCAACTGTCACCACTTCACCGCGCAAGTGTCATATGCGACACCTCCTTCTAACAATTCCGAAAAAACTTATTTGTCAGTTGAATTCGCTAGATATATCAATATTCGACATAAAAATTAAAATACTTCCAGACCAGGTAGAAAGACGAAATATACTTTATACCAACCACCAATCCTTCTTCTTCCTTTCTCCATATCCTTTTTCCTTCCAACTGTCACCACTTCACCGCGCGAGCGTCATATGCGACACCTCCTTCTAACAATTTAAGCCACGCCCACCCCCGTTATCCCCCAGCAAAATCCATAATAAGTAAAATAAACGATAAAAAGACGAAAATTTATCTTACCTTAACGTCGGTCATGAACTTCTCCAGTCCCGGCGACCACTCGTGCCTCTGTATCTTCTGATTCTGGCACCGATGCACGTTGGCCGGGCACTCGCTCAACACCAGCCTGTTGATGCAGTCGTCGCCGCACTTTTGGGCGCAGTTGCACTGCTGCAGCTCGCACGAGGAGCCGCCCACCGTGCTCTTCACGTTGTACAGGTTGGTCCGGATCTTTCGGTAGTTCCAGGACGGCACCACGTCCCGACCGGGCAGCTCGGAGTGAGTGTGCTGCCACCACAGGTCGTGCGGCAGCTGGAAGGGCAGGTTCCTGCAACGCAGGTACTTGCCGCAGTGGTAGGGGGGAGGGAGGAGGCCGTACGGGTGTTCGGAGGGGACGTAGGGGGTCTTCGCGTATTTCCCAGCGTTTTCTTTGCGTTTCAGCCGGGTGGCGTCGCTGAAAGAATGATTTTTAGTGAACGTCGAGAAAGGATCCGAGAAAAAACTTACTCATCCTCTTTGTAGTAGTCGGAAAACAGTCCGGCCACCAGATACCTCTTCTTCCATTTCGGCGTCTTCTTCTTCTCGCCCCCGCTCGCCTTGTCCTCCGCCGCCTTCTTATCCCCGCCGCCGCTCGCCAGGCCGTTATCTCTCAATCTCCTCTTCCTGCCCGTCTTCTCCTCCGCCATCTTCTTCTGTCTGTCCAGTCTCTTCCCGATGGGCAGGTCTTCCAGGTCCACCTTGTCGCCGTCCCTCGTGTCCACGGAGGTGGTGGGCGAGTCTTCTCTCATCGAGTAGTCGGGGCCCAGCTGGAACTCCTCGAGGTCGAGCTCGGTGCGCTCGTCCTGCGGCAGGCTCTCGCACTCGCTCATCGCCTCCCACTTCGCCTCTTCAGACGTTTTGGATTTGCACGGAACGACTTCGGGGGGCGGGGCCGTCTGCGGAAACGTCGTTAATGAGTTTTTTGCGCGATATTTTCATTAATCAGTGTTTAAGTACTGATTTATGACAACCTGAAAAAAAAAAACGAGAAAAAAAAGACTCACCGAATCCAACATGGTGGAATCCTCCCCACTCTCCGTCCGATTCAGGAAACTCGTGTACTCCTCCCCGTCCACCGGAACCCGATCGCAGACTTTCTCCTCCTTGACCGCCTCCTCCTCCTTCCCCTTTTCTTCCTCCACCACAACCACAACTTTCTTCTTCTTCCTCTTGACGGTCGGAAATCCGGTCCTGTTGGGGGCCCGTCTTTTCCTCACCTTCTTCTTGACCGTATCCGGAGCCGCCTTCTCCGTCGTCCTGTTGGAGGCGGGCACCTTGGTCGGCTCCGCCTCCACCTTCGAAGCACCGCCCTTAACTTCCGCGTCCCCGCCCACTTCCAGTTTGGCGGGAACGAACTCTATGTCTTCGGTGGGCATGAAGATGCCCGTCGGTTCGGCCGAGGTGATGGCGTCCAGCTGTTCTACCTCCGGGGGTTTGGTCTTTTTGCAGGCCGGGTATTTGGGGGTTTTGGTCTCGTTCTTGTCCATCTTCTTGACCTCCAACGCCGGGTTTATTTTCATGACCAGGCTGGAAGTGAGGTCCTCTAGCCTGTTCTTCTTGCGTGTGATCATCTGAGCCACGCTCTCCGGTTTCTTCTCCTCGGTCGGGGAAAGTTTCGGCGACAGGCTCTTCTTCATCTTCAGCTCGGAAACCACGCTCTCGATCGACGTTTTCATACGCTTCGATTCCAAGATGTCGGTCTTGGATTCTTCGTTTAAACTTTCCATGACGGCCAGTCGGTGCCTCTTCTTGGGGGTGGTAGCCGTGATGGAGGGGGCGGGAGGGGGAGACTCCTCCTGCTTCACCGCCTCCGTTTTGGTGGGCGTGGCCGAGAACCTGTTGATGCACGCCTCGATGGCTTCTTCAATGTGGACGTCTTTTGCGTCCGTTTCGTTGTTGTTGATCGTTTCTCTCTTAGATTGAACTTTCGCTTTGTTTTCTTCGTTTTTAACTTCTTTCTCTTCGTCTGCTTTGTTGCTTTCGGTGGTGGAGACGTGGTAGTGTCTCTTTTTTAAAGGTAGTCTTTGTTCGTGTTCCGAATTTTCGATCTTGTTAACCGTCGTGTTGACGTTTTGTTTCTTCTTTTTCCTCTCGTATTCTCCCGTTTTTCTCTTTTTCGAGACTCTCTTCAACGTTTTCAACACTTCCGGTATGTTCTCTTTGGTCGATTTCCGGTCGTTGGAGATGGACAACTTGTTGAAGTCGGAGACCAACTTGTCGATCTCCATGTTGATCTTGGGGTCTTGGGCGATGCAAGCCAGAGGCTTCAGGATCCTGAACTTGCGTTTCTTGTGGATTTTGTGTCGGTGCTTGCTGTGCATCACCTTCGCGTTCTTCAAGGCCGCCACTTTTTGTTTCGTTTCTTTGTTTTGGGTGGAGAGTCGTGGGACCTTGCCGAGATTCTTTTGTACTTTAGATTGTGGTAACTGGGGTTTGTTACCGCTTCTTCCTCCCCCTTCCAATCTTTTACTGACCCTTTCGCATATTTCGTACAAGATGCTGGATTTGGACTTTTTACTAACTTCGCTTTGTGTTTTCGAGTCGTTTGATTTCTTGCTTTCGTTCTGCGTCCTATTTTTCTTTTCTCTACTTGTTTTATCCGTTTTATTTGGCACTTTGATTTCCGGTTTTCCGGAAGGGTTGCTGTTCGATTGTCTTGTACTTTTCCCCACTTCCTTTTTACTTGTTGCTGTCGGTCTTCCCGCTTTTCTCTTGGGCGGATAGAGCGTTCTTTCCGAATGTCCGTAGAAATGTCTGTCCAGTCTGTCTGCGGTCCCCGAAACCTTGCTATTTATCTTCTTGTTATTCGTAACCTTTTTCGTTTCCTTCGAGCCTTTGTCCTCTTCCTTATACATGGAGTTCCTCAAGAGGGTGGGTTCAGGGCTGGATATATGGTCAGGGCTGTTCTGAATGCCGCTGTCAGGTGAAACGTTGGGGTTCAAGGAGTACCCGTTGTGATTCTTAACCGGTTTCAATTTGGAGCTGGAGAACTTCTTGGGTCTGCCGCGTCTGCGTTTGGTTTTGTCGGAATCGCCGACGTTCTCGTCGCTCTTGGCCCCCGCCTCGTTCTTCGATTGCACCGGCGTGTTTTTACCGTTGCAGGTGGCCACTTGAGTGCTCAATTTCTGGGTTTGGACCTCGAACTCCTGAAGAAGGCTGAAAAATACGCCGGTTGATCCTGGAAGCTACAAAAATATGGATTTAAATACCTGTTCGCGTACAACGCGGGAGGATTGGGCAGCTCGTTCTCCGACTCGCTGGAACTCTCCGTCGTCCGCTGAATGAGCGCGTTGACGGCCTGGTGGGGCAACTCCATGTCAGAGTCGGACATGTCGGCCTCGGGGGACCTCTTGGTCCCGTTCTTGCCCGTTCCTTCCCTTTCGAAACTGCCGAAAGCGTCGCATTCCTGCTGGTCCGGCAGGATGGCCGCCAGGTCCTCCTGACGGATCTCCTGCAGGCTGCAGGAGGCCAGCATGGAGGCGCTGTCGTCCCCCACCCCTTCGGTCTTAGACTCGCCGTCGGAACTGCAGTACGAATAATCGCGGCTCAAAGTAGACATCTACGGGAAGAAAAAGAAAATTGACAGATCAAATTTGAAGTATTGGCCGACCTGTCACGCACAGATCGAAATGTCAAGTTTTTTACTCCTCTCAAAAAAAAAAATAGAAATCTGCAGAAAAAAATGGCCGACTTGTCACACCATAGAATTATAAATATAGAATTTGAGCATACAAAATTACCCAAACACAATATTTTTATCGCACATGCGCAATAGCTCTCACTGACTCTTGGCACAGCCCTCTAGATATTTCACTTTTAATTTCAAGGATCAAATTATAGAATTATGTGTCACACAGAGATCAATGTGTCAAGTGTCAAAATGTCAACAACGATAAACTTTTGTCACTCACCTTCTTGCAAGTCTTCGACTTGACCTTTCCCTTGGGGGTCACTTTATTAGGCACAGTTTCCTTTTTCGCCCCTTTCACTTCGGGTTTCTTATCCGTTTTACCAAAAACCAACGGGACATTGCTTTTTATCGTATCTTTACCACTTTCACTTATTTTGATTACTGCTGCTGCTTTGTCAACGTTTGATTCACCTTCAGATTCAGAAGAAGCATCCGAACTCAAATTTGGATCTTTGTCCGGTATTTTCTCTCTGCAAGGGCTGCCTCCAGGTTTTTTGACAGTCGCGATCGTCAAACGTAAACCGTCCGTTTGAGAACTGGTCACTGAAAATTCTGCAGGCGAAGAACTTCTAGAAGTCGAATCGGGGCTAGAAGAAGAACTGTCTGTTTCGGAAGAGTCAGATTGACTGCCGGACACTTCACTGCCAGAATTCTGAAAATAGGTTATGTCACAAAAATGTAAACACTCGTTCTATTTGAAAATCCCTAGAATGTAGCTGTTAATCTTTAAAAACTGCCTAAAATTCAGGATTTCAGACAAATAAAATAAATAAAACTTCTCATATCGTTCATTGCACACTGATGATTTAATTCATGTTATCCATATCTATATAAATATTAACGATTCAATGTAAATGAAAATCTATGTGGATGTCAACATTAGAATTTATTGTTGTTTCCCGTTTTTGAGAAGATTGAGAGGACAGATTTCAGAGGTACAAATGTCTGCATTCTTTTTCAGTCGTAAGCATGGGGTCAAGCAAGAATCTTCTTGTTTCTGTATATTATGAAGGATACATGGTAGATTTTAATTTCTTACGCTGGAATCAGCATCAGATTCGCTATCACTGTCTGAATTCAAGGCTGCAGAAGAATTCGTAGGTCCCACATTGAGATTTGTACTGAACGCAGCAATGTCAACAGTACTGGGAAGTTCACTTTCTTCTAAATCTTCACATGGCTGATGGATTACGGAAGACCAGCCCGTGTATAATTCCGTCTGACCTGTTCCTTCACTACCTTCCATTTTTGCAGCGGCCTAAAAACGGGATAGAAAGTAACTTCTCGAACAGGTGAAAAAAGCTGTTGGCAGTTGCCGCCAAATGAAAATAAAAACAAAGACGGCTACGCCATGTTACAAAAGCCCTTGTATCCCAAGCCAACTTGAATTACAAAACGAATTTTTGGAGGCCACAATATTTCATTGATTGTAAAGAAATCTGATACTCTTGAAAACAATTGAAATGTTGGAAAACTGTATACTTCGTGTCCAAACATAAATCAAGATGGCTCCCGAAATTAACAATTTTCTAAATTTCTCATTCACACTTTTCCTGACTGTTTTCAACACTTAAAGGAATAGATGTAATACCTAATTATCACTAAATATTCCTCCATTAATTAGAACATTTGTTTCAACCTCGATTATAAATAAAACATTTTGAACAATTATCATGCCAAAACGTCATTCAGTTCAGTCAATTGCGCAATAACGGCAGTAAAATGGAATAGGGATGCCACGACGGGTGGAATTATCGACAATTTACATCGTTTGAATGTTGTTTGTCGAATTCATTTCCAAATACATTCGAGTTTATTTCATTTATTCACATTTTAACGCTTCATAGTCAAAACGACTAAAATCATGATAAATGAGAGGAATATTCATCAATTTGTTTCACCCACTACTACAACTTTAGGGATTAGTTGAAAGTAAAAAATCGAAATCAATTCTTTTCAGAAATGAAGGGACGTCCAGACGTCGATTGAAAGTTGAAATTAAAAATTTGAATAACAAAAAACTAAGGTCACTGAGGAGGAAGATTGTGAAAACTCTGTGCTCATGTCAAGTGTCAATTCGTCATGGTTTGTTTTTTCATGCAAAAGTCACTGTCTATGGTCGGGCCCATGTCAAAGTCAAAGAGGTGTGACGTGACGTGAGAGCAGTATCGATAAATTATGTTGTAAAATCTTATCAATATTTGCATAGGTGCTCTATTTAACATTAAATCACTCTTATTGATGATATCCAGGATGAATTACTCAAATTAGTGCGATACCAAATCCGTTATAACTCAATACCTCCTCTGAGAATGGATGGTCAACTTATTGTTGACCTTGCATGATTAATTAATTTCACATCATTCGCTATAACCAACCTGTACTGATTCAGATTCGGACGAATTTTGAATTATTACTTGAAAGTTAGTTTTAATTGTGCTGCAAATCGAGGAGTTTTTTGTGTCGACAGTGAAATCATGGCTTGCTCGATAAACCGTATTTGAACAACATGAGCAGAGACTATGGAGCCCAATTCGATTTCCTGGTAAGTTGGGAAATCCTTTATATTTCAAAGGTAATTAGAATTTTTAATGGTAAGTCTATGTGTAGGCATCGAGATTGCTATGATTGCAAGAGAATTAATGATCTAAATGCCCACATGCCAATTTCAGGTGAAAGATTTCATTTCAAGTAAATTGGATATGATTCATACAACTAAAATCATTGAAGAATAGTTTCAAGTGATATATTCCAATTCAAAAAAATTAATGAATGGAACCCATCTTCGAATTACGATTATGAATCAGAAACTTTGGATCTGTAATAATGACATGCAAATAAGATGTAAATAAAACGATAACAAAATATTGTATGATGGTTGTTATCTGAACTACTCTATTGTATCTGCTGAATTTCTGTTTCCTGTACCTTGAAGTTCTTACAATAACATCAATTCAGCGTAGATAGTACAGAGTTTAATGTCCTTAGGGTTGAAATTTTTTAATGCCCAACGTCATCTGTATTTTTCATAGATTTCATATCGCAATAGCTGTTTGAAAATTGACGTAAACATTCGTAACGGAATAAATACAAACCGTATCGTGGTTTGAGATATGCTTGGCTGAATACGCTTGTCATATTGTTGCAAACACGCACGAAATGGTACAAAAACGTTTTTACTTTTTTTAATTGATGTTTCAAAATTGACTGTTTTAATTTGGAACATAATAAAATCCAGGGCACATTTATTTTCTTTTCGTACTCAGCAGTTTTGCCAACTGCGTTATTTTTGCGTTTTATTCCAAAGATAGTTGATTCAATTTGAAGCTGTTGTGCCACAGTCTTTGGTTGTGCTATCTGTGACTTGTGAGTCAAGTTTCCGTGGATTCCATAGATCTTACTCTTACATTAGCAAATTGACATTAGTATACGTTCGATGGTTGATTCTCATTACGATTATTTTCTACGAAACTAATGAAACATAATTGAATTAAGGAGGTATGAATAATTAATTATCATTGTTTGAATGAGATAAGATCGCGGCAATTTATTAACGATAGTGGTGCGGTATTCAATAGACCTGGGTAATAAACGAGTCATCATAGAACAAACTCAATAAAGATTTAACCATAATGATGTAGCTTGATTTGGATAAGGTTTAGTGGATACCGTCAAAGAACGATGGTTTACACCTAAGAATTAATTATCTGAAAGACGTTTTCATATTTGCGAGGAAGTCCATAGCATGCTTCCTCCTACCTATTAGAATTATATGTTAAATTACGAAACACAAGAAGAAGCGGTCTTTCATGCTCCAATAGGTGAAACACACAACGGGTGCATGAAAAAGTTTCGTGTTGTAGGAAATATAAACGACAAACTTGCATAATAATCACTGCAATTATTAGATTCGAGTCGAATGTGTTGCACAAGAAGTAGCAGACTGTGATGGTATCCGAGAAACAACCGGAATTATCTTCATTCGCCGCTTCGATTAATTATATTCGATGAGCAAACGGGGCCATACCTGCTGCACGCTCGATATGTATTTCATTTATCCCACTTTGGATTGTACCGATTCCACTGCTCGACGAATATGTTTTCATGCTCTAAAAATTACAAACCATATTTTCCTATCCGGAAATGATAAATAAATACGGAATTATAACCATAGATATTAAAGTCGAACTGGAATTCTGTGATTTCAATGTGTAACGCACATAGAACTGAAAAATCTGGAAAGCTGTGTCTTACAAAGCATAACATTCTTATAATCAGTATTTTTACTGAAGGAAGAACATTATTTCATTGAATATGTATCGGAACAATTCATATTTACATGGTTAGTGCTTAATTTCTCAATATAAATTCTGAAGTTGACATAGACATAGAGGGTCTTTATGCTATGTGTCACAGACGTGCTTGTAGCACAGAATACTGTATTTAGGTATTCTGTTCTTGTGTCCATAGAATGCATTTGACAAGAGGAATGATATGTTCCAAATATCAGCGATTAATTCGAATCGGTTAGTTTATCGAGCATAATTAATTGCAGGTACAGTTCTTGAAATTAACGATAGTTTTTTTTTCGAGAAACTACAGACCAGGATGCTGTTTCTGAGAGAATATTCGATTCATTATCGAATGGGACATGAATGAATCTGTGTATACGATTCGATGATTCGAAGTGGGCTGATCGGGGAGCTAGGTTTATTCACACAATTTTGTCTGCTCGAAATGTTACAATGAAATTGAGTCTACATCCGTTTCCTGCCATTTTGAAATACATAATTACGGACAGACAAACGCGCATTGTGGAAATGCTCACGAAGCATTCAATCGAAAACATTCAGGTCTAGGTAATTCTACGTTTTCACCTATCCGGGCTCGAATTTTAAAGGAATGTTTTTCCGATCGATCTTTACTGAGGTTATAACGATATATTGAGATAAAATTTTTATAACTGTGAAAACCCAATTCATTTCGTAATTACTGCTGAGTATCGATTGATTTTTCTTATTGATCGTAATTTTGGAGATTTAAGTGGAAAATAGAACAAATTTTGAAAAAACGTTCAGGATTGCTGCAGATTACGATTGTGGTGAAAAGTGAATGCTATCTAGAAGGTATGTAGATTACAGACACTTAAGTGCATTTAATCGTTGCAACGAAGAAAGTTCTATTTTCCGAATAACCGACAGCGTCGAAGAAAGTTCACCGCGGAGGTTCCGAACAGGCGTTGATTAGATCCGATTCCAACTGGCTACCACGCAATTATCTTATCCCATTATTTCATAGAAAGGTGTGAGACTACCAACAGAACCACAATTAGTCGTTCACTTCGACTTCTAATATGCGATATTTTTTATCGGTCCCGTGTTCTGTGATACGGGTACCTATCGCGTCACAAAAGATGTCTTTCAGCTATCGCTATTCATTACGCTCATTGAACTCGAACATTACGTGGAAAGTTGAGAATTGATCCCGATGGATTTAGTGAATAGAGAGGATTACGCTATTATTTCTATGAAAAGTCCAAACCATAGAACGTTCAATACTTTCTTCTGTGTTTCATTTCAAAGTAGAATCTATGGTCATGCAGTGGATTCTATGGTTACAAAAAATATAATAAGCCATGAAAGACTATGTGACAACGCCGTATTTACAGTATGTAATTTGTAAACCACGTTGGACAACGGTATTCTGCCTTCTATGACTTTTTGAGAATAAATAATGAAAGCAAAGTGGCAATATCCACTACGATCCATTGTCATGTTACGTATGCGTGTCTTTTGGTTATCTGCGTGTCTTGATTATGATAAAAAAGTGGGTGCATCAGACGCGGCCAGGTCGCCGCCGCTTGACACTGCCTGCCAATTTTGCCATAACCACTAACTGGGTCAACGGAGACGGCACGGCTATCTTCGCTACATCGACTATGAATCCCTCATTTTAACTCTCCTAAACTCCAAGACAACAGAATGAAATTTTGAATAAATTTATCCCAGAAGACAAACGATGAATAATTTATGATTTTCTGTGATCTACTGATTCAATTCAAAGAACATGTAGGATAAATATTCGCATTTCCTGAATTAGAGTGAACGCTGAACTCTAATAAATAAATCTATGATCGCATATGTCACATCATAGATGCATCTATGTCACATCAAATGAAAGTTCGCAATAATTTTTTTTATTTTTGAGGTGCACAGATCAAGAAAATTTGCGAAAGTCATAGAACTTATAGCTATAAGTTCTATGGCGAAAGTCTAAGATGTCTTATCCTTAACCTTGAAATTTCTATGGAAAAGACGCCCATAGAACTACAGTATTGCAGCCTCTTGGCAAAATTATCGTTCTTTGATTCGATTTAGAGTTTGTTTGACGATGGATAACTAATTTTCGTGATGCTGTAAAGTGAAACAAAGGCGTCGTCTACGTCACTGGCCACCGCTTCGCCGCATAAATCGGAAAAACGTGTGCAGTTAGCAGAATAGCGAGTACATCAGTCGAGTTGAGGTTCGCGCTACGTCCATGAACAATCCTGCGAAATTCGGTTCTCTCTCGAAAATTATGATTAGTTTTTTCACATTTTCTGTCTGTGCCATAGTGACGTGCAATTTTTGGATTACTTCTTTTCTCTATGGTCCACCGGGATCTGAACGCCCACAGAGGAGTTGATGTGTAATGTGGTTAGTTCAATTTTTGAAAGACAGCAGAAATATCTCTTGTAGAATTAGAATATCGCATAATTTATAGAAAAATGATATGTTCTCTTCAAACAAGATAACAATCGGTTAAGGTACTCCAATTCATCGAATTTCGCTCGTTCCCAAATATGCGATCTTATACTACATTCTGTGGTAATGTGTTCTTCTATGCTTCTATCAAAATCCGAAACCTTCCTCAGAATTTTGCGGTTCTTAGAACTGTTCTTCCAATAACCCACAACCGTCTTTTATAATTCATCTTCACTAACAAAAATATCATGAAAAATCCGAATTTGTGATATGTCATTTGAATATTCGAGATGCCTAGAAGCATAGATTATTCTATGCCCCTAGGAGATAGAGATGCAGGATCATAGATCTTTAGTATATTGACCATAGAGGTTCATCACTACAAAATAGTGGCTTTCCAATTGCACAATTTGAGCACCCAGTCGAGCACATGCGTGCGCAGTGCTTCAAAATTAACATGCGTTTGAAGCACTGCGCACGCATGTGCTCGACTGGGTGCTCAAATTGTGCAATTGGAAAGCCACTCTTGTGATGGTGTAACTGATATCTCGATGGTTTGTTTTGACATTGATTATTGACACATCGGTATTGAAAAATAAGCGGATGTTTACGTGAGCATTACCACCATAGAACTTGTAATACTGTTAGGTCTATGATTACACAACGCTTTTGTTAACCGTTGAAAAATTGATTTTCATGACATCATTCCACATTTGGTATACCGTATAATTCATTTTGATACTGGAAAATAATGAATTTCCGTGAAATATTTTTTCTTATCAACATTATGTGATAGTAATTATGAATGCAGGTACTTATTTCGTACGAACAAATGATACTGTTCACCATTGTTATGTCTGGATTTAATTCGTCCCCTTCATTGTTTTGCAATTGAATCAACGATTATGTCGTTTCGTTATGAATCGACTCTAACGATAAAATGATCTCTAAACTCCCGATCATTCATTATTCCGAAGAAATGTTTAACGCAAAGTATGATATCCAGTCCAGTTTAGAAATTTCAATTAATTGTTATTTAATGGATTATTTTAACCGAGTGAAATCAGCTTCTCGGTCGGAGTCGACGACTTTCACTGATGTCTTCGTTTTGTTCTATCTATCTGAACGTTGATGGACGAAAATGATCCTAAAATCGGCATGAACGCGTTGCAGATTTTCAGAAAATATCAAAGTAGTATTTTTCGCCAATCACGTGTGTAATCAATTGTTCGACCGATAGGTTTCTATATTTAGAAAGTCTAGAGATTATCTACACGTGACATATGTCGACCAGTAGCGGCGTAAACTAACGCTCAATATTGACATTTTGCATTTTGTCCGCACTAATCACAGCCTGTTATCTTACAGAGAAATCAGGCATTAAAATTCCAGTACACAGTAGTCAGTATGTCAGTGAAACTATTCGAGAATACTTTATTAGACTTACCATACTGATAACCTAGGGCCAAACTAATTATAACATCATTCCAAGAATGGTAATTGAAATGCAGATGCGAAAAATTTCGAAACAAGAAAAATTAAGTGACAATTGGATGGTCAGGACCATACTTTATTATTGGTAAATAATGTTAATATGGCAACCCTGGAAACGGAAAATATACAAGTTTATAACTTGTTAGATTAAATGAGAAATGTAATATTAATTGTATTCACTAAAAATAAATACTCCTTAAAAGTCTTTTTACCAAGAATGGTAATCGAAATACAGATTCCGAAACAAAAAAAATTAAGTGACAATTGGAGGGTCATGACCATAGAGTATTATACTTCATTATGATTAATAATGTAAACATGGCAACCCTGGAAAAGGAAAATGGTTAAGGTTATAACTTGTTAGATTAAATGAGAAATGTAATCTTAATTGTATTCACTATAAATAAGTACTCCTAAAAATTTTTGTGTGCATAAACTATGGTGTTATTTAGTCCTTTATACATTGTGTGAGATCATGAAATAACGATATCGCCCTTAATGGGTTGGCAACTTTCATATCATTGATATGCGCAGTTTCGACATGATCTGAAACATTTTGAGAAAGATCGGATATGTATTCCGTTCTCGATTTCTCCTTTTTTGCATTTCTTCGAAAACTTGGACGAATGCAACAGTAGCTTCTCCATAAAATGAATAATTTTCTCTTTTACATACATTGACATGCAAGGAAGATTGGATCATAGATGCATAAATATCCTGGCGTGACAAGTTATACCTGAAAAGGTGGCTAGTATTCGTATTCTAGCGACTCAAGTTGTTTCTGTACATCTCGAATTTTTGTTTTATTAAAAACCAAATTTGAACATAAAATCAGAAATTTATGACAGATGAGAGCATAGAATCACATATATCAGTGATCATAGACAAATATTAAGTTTGTGACCATAGAGATAGGTCTCTACGTCTGACGTTATGACCTAGGAGCATAGAATATTCTATGCTCGTAGTTATGACAGTTGTATCATGAAATCATAGAATACATCACTCTAGATTGAATCATCATTAAAATGTAGATTGAAATAGGAATTAAATATTTAAGCAAATGATCCAGTGAGAACAATCATTATTTCATCATAGATAGTAAATCGATAAGTGAGGAAAGCAATAGTGTAATTAATTCAGGTATTCGAATCCTTGAAATGATCGTACGTGAGGAAGTCCGATAAGAGATCTCTAAGCAAAAAAATATTTAATAATAATCTAGTACCCTCGATATAAAATACCATTGGAATGATTTCGAATGATTGACTCGGTGATAATTAGTTCCACCATAACAACCATAAAATGTGAATGATATTTCCTTCAGCCTTAAGAAATTTCGCCAGCAATAGCGACTAATTATTTCGTCGATTCTCGCAACCCGTGACTCACACCAACAATTTTTTTCTAAATAAAGTCGACGTTGCCGCTTGGATGCCTCCAGCTCGTTTCTCGAGATTCTTTTTGTTCTCGCTCGTCAAAATCGAGTTGTCTGCCCAGGTTTCCTTGAAACTGTTCCGTCTTGATCACCTTCACTCACATTTTCGGTTAATCTCCCTCTAATTGTTTTTATCTCCACAATTGCGCGACAGATGATTTTAAACATTAAACTCACCAATTGTTCATACAGAATACAGATTCAAAGAAGATGGTTCATAGAAAGTCATAAGGAGTTGTTGACAGTTTCCGCAAATTCTATGTTCTAAAATGAGGTTACGTAATCGATGTTAAGTTTAGGTTCTTTGAGAATCTCTATTAGAACTGATTACAGTTTTGTCTAAAAATTGTAGGTCTAAACTGCCACTTCAAAATCTTCCTGAGTAATTCCAACGACGGAATAATGGCCTTTCAATTTATGATTTCAATTGAATTGTTCAGGAAGACACTTTGCAACGAAGTTTTACGATTCTATGACGAAGTTGATAGCGGAAGTATAATATAATGATTTCAAAATAAATTCACGGTACATGAACTCACGTACGTACGTACGTACATGCCGATTTTATATCATTCTGAATTCCACCGATATTGCATGTCGGTTCCAGTGGAAAATATTTTCATGAAACGGTCATTCTCAGTGAATAAATAGTAGGAAAATTAAATATTTCATCATTCTTATTGCACTATGGGACTATTTCGAAACAAATCATAGAATCGCGAGATGTTCACAGATTATAAATTGTCATAGACTGACGTTCAAAGATGAAATGAAGTTTACAGAATCGAGTTGAGATCATAGAATGAAATGGATGACAATAAATTTGAAGTAATAAAAGATTTTTGGTGTGAATACATATTGGTATCATATTACTACATACTTTCTTGAATATTATCACATAATAGTTTATAACTCAGAATAAGTAGTACGTGATTTTTGAATTGAAGATAATAATACCGTGTAGAGTTCATAGAATCGAATATATGACAATCATTCAATTGGTCTCTCTTTGTCTATGGCCAAAGAGATATGGCAGGTTTCTATGTAGTAAAGAGTAACGAAAAATTGCTCATAATATATTGGAAAAGAAATATAATTAATTATGCGGGTTCTTGACTGAGAATCTTATATTATTCTGATGTAATCAACCACCTTTAATTAGTATTAGGCGAAGTTTGAGAAATGTTGCCAAATTAGGTTGAAACGACGGTATCGACGATCTCGTAAAAGGCATTGTTTTGTCCGTAGGAGACAGAACCGGTGGGTAGGGCCTTGGACTGCCTGGGCCCACGTCAACAGACGGGCCCCTTTCATTACCTGATAAATGAGCAGGCCAAGTCGCTGCTCGCGTTGCAAGAGTTGCAGCATGAGGTCGGCGCCTTGCTCGAGTTCCGCGACCTGGTCATCGAGACCTTCCCGAGTCTCAGGACGAAGCTGTCGGCCCCGATGCCTTCGGCGCTGCACGGCGGAGGCGGCAGTCCGGCCAGGGCGGACTGGGTGCCCGGGGTCAGGGTTCGCCGGAAGCTGGGCGCGAAGAAGATGGACGCCGTGCCCGATTCCGGCTTCAGCACGGAAACCTCCAGCAAGGACACGCACAGCGCGTCCTCCACCGCCATGCAGACCGCTTCCGCAGGTCGGTATCTAACGCCATCTATTGGAGGGTAGATTAAATTAGTAAGAGAGTAATTGACGTTGACGTTCGCAGGTGCCGCGGAGGAGACGGAAGACGAGCTGTGGAGCCTCCTCGACCTGATCCACCGTAAAGGGACGAGGCTGAAGGACGAAGTCGAGGCGCTGCAGGATCAGCTGCAGCAACACAACCCGCCCGAGGAAGACGTCCACGATGCCGTGTTCAGGTCGTCCAGGGAAGACGTGGAGGAGATCAGGAGGGAGAGGGACCTCCTGATGGAGCGGACGGTCGACATGGAGGCAGAAGTGAGTTTTTTTCCTTCTCTTTTTCAAGTTTTCCTTCTCTTTTTCAAGTTTTCCTTCTCCTTTTCAAGTTTTCCTTCTCTTTTCCAAGTTTTCCTTCTCTTTTTCAAGTTTTCCTTCTCTTTTTCAAGTTTTCCTTCTCTTTTCCAAGTTTTCCTTCTCTTTTTCAAGTTTTCCTTCTCTTTTCCAAGTTTTCCTTCTCTTTTCCAAGTTTTCCTTCTCTTTTTCAAGTTTTCCTTCTCTTTTCCAAGTTTTCCTTCTCCTTTTCAAGTTTTCCTTCTCTTTTCCAAGTTTTCCTTCTCTTTTTCAAGTTTTCCTTCTCTTTTTCAAGTTTTCCTTCTCTTTTCCAAGTTTTCCTTCTCTTTTTCAAGTTTTCCTTCTCTTTTCCAAGTTTTCCTTCTCTTTTCCAAGTTTTCCTTCTCTTTTTCAAGTTTTCCTTCTCTTTTCCAAGTTTTCCTTCTCTTTTCCAAGTTTTCCTTCTCTTTTTCAAGTTTTCCTTCTCTTTTTCAAGTTTTCCTTCTCTTTTCCAAGTTTTCCTTCTCTTTTTCAAGTTTTCCTTCTCTTTTCCAAGTTTTCCTTCTCTTTTTCAAGTTTTCCTTCTCTTTTCCAAGTTTTCCTTCTCTTTTTCAAGTTTTCCTTCTCTTTTCCAAGTTTTCCTTCTCTTTTCCAAGTTTTCCTTCTCTTTTTCAAGTTTTCCTTCTCTTTTCCAAGTTTTCCTTCTCTTTTTCAAGTTTTCCTTCTCTTTTCCAAGTTTTCCTTCTCTTTTCCAAGTTTTCCTTCTCTTTTTCAAGTTTTCCTTCTCTTTTTCCAGTTTTCAAGTATACGCTGTGGATATCCTTTATTGTTATTTTTTGTTTCCGAAATCGCAGATCTTGGCTGGCAGAATCCAGACTTCCAGGCTGCAGGAAGACATGGAGCAGCTGCTGGCCACGAAGCAGGACCTGGAGGAGCAGCTGCGAGCCGTTCTGGACGAACGGGGCGAGGTGAATTCGCGCATTCGCGACATGCACGCGCAGTTCGTGGTGACTAAAAGTGTCGCCGTCGGTAAAGGCGGTCGAACACCCAGTGCGACGGCGGAAGACGCCGCGGCGTCGACGTCCGGGACGCGCGACGGCGGTGCGTGCGCGTTGGACGAGGTGTTGGGCTCGGATCTGCCCAAAGTTAAAGTGACGGACAGTAGAAAGTTCTCGGCCATATTGGCGGAGAGCAATCCTGCGGTGTTGCAGAAGCATCTTCTGAGTTCCACCGTGCAGAACGAGGTGAATATCGACCATTTAAATTTATTCAACAACATCCACCTTGTAGGTAGATTCGCGTTTGAGAAACCAACGAAAACAAGCCTAATTCTCAAAAAACATTTTTGAAGACAAGCTTTTATAACAACACTCATCCGCCATTTTGGAGCCGCCATCTTGAATTCGTCAATTTCGAAGAATCGTAATTTCCGACCCAGAAAACCCCCATATACCAATTTTGAATAGAATAGGATCATAATAATTACAAAACTCGTCCGCCATATTGTGGCCGCCATCTTGAATTTCGCAATTTTAACAAAAGTATCATCATTTTCAAACCCAAATACCCCCAGATACTAATTTTGAATGGAATCGGATCATAATTACAAAACTCAGCCGCCATTTTGTTTTTTTCTATGATGTATTGTCACCAGAATTAGGTACACCTGCAAAACTTCAAATCAATCGGACGATTAGAAGTGTGTCATATTCAACTTGCAAGATTTGATTACAGACAGACAGACAGACACCGGACAGGTGAAACTAAATAAAAGCTTATAAAAATTTACAGCTACGTAAATCAATCAATGACACCTAGCTGACAAAATTCCGTCACATAATTCCTTTAGTTTTGTTAATTGTCATATTTCATCCCACCTTTGTCGCCAAAATAAACAATAAATCTGTATATCTTGATCGAGGCTAGTAGTTTCGGTTTTTTTTCGAAATGATCTTTTATTTTACCAAAATTACCTGGATTAGGGATTGTAAAGTGTAAAGTCCCGACGCAATGCCTTAAATAAACCTAAAATTCCAGATCCTCCTGAAGCAATTGGAGAGCGCGACTAAGTTAGAAGTAGACTTGGTCGATAAGTTGGGAAAAGTGAAAGAAGAGAACGAAGAACTGAAATTTCAGGTAGGTCGATCAATTTTTCCGTGCGAGTTCCGATTAACCAATAATTTTCTGGTTAGTTGGAAGACAAGAGCATCCAGCTGGAAGGCACGCGAGCCCAAGTTCGCATCCTGGAGCAGCTGCAGAGAGGTTCGTCTCACGACGGTCCCGACGTCATCCCTTCCTCGACCTTCAACTCTTCCGGCGTGACGCGGGGCGAGATCCTCTCTTCCAGCATGAAGAACATGAGTCCCATCCAGATGACCTTGCAGATCGACCACAGCAGCAGCACCGAGTCCGCCCACGACCAGACCGAGAGCAACAAGTACGTCCCCAGACTCCTCCCCTTCTTTACGTCTTTCATTCATATTTCTTGCAGGAAAAACTCCGACTCGTCCCGTCGCAAACCCAGCAAGATCCCCCTGAAGAGCTACACGGCCCCCAAGCCCCCCGGCAGAGGTAAATCATCGCACTCCTCCACCTCCTCACGTAGTCGTAGCGGCGGCGATTCGCCGCACAGACCGCACAGCGCACAATCGTCCGTCTGCACGCCGAGAGGTGGCGCCAAGAGCGAGGCCAACAGCCTGCAGGGCTCGAAAGCAGCCGGCTCCTCCCTTCCCAAATCGCGCAACGGCTCGCTCGTCACCTCCAAAGACAGCCTGTCGAGCAAGTTGCGCGGCAGCGATTCGCTGTCGAGGCTGTCGTCGAACGCGAGCGGCAGCTTCGGCAACGTCGGGAGGGGCGCCACCTTGCGGAAATCTAGCGCGCCTAACGCCAAGTGGGGCGGGAAGGAACCTGCTGCAGTCGACAAGGTACGGGCTAAATCCACCTCATTTTGGAACTTCTTCAAACTACGTGACCAGTCTTAGAGAAAGAAGTGTGTTGCCTGAGTAGTTTTAATGTTGCCATCCGTTTTTTGGCAGTGCAGTAAGTGCCCGCTTGTTTTTTATCTTTCCCTCTTTCTTTCTTTTTTTTTTCATTCTCTCCTCTACTTTTTCGATCCGGTCTTTCCGATTATCGCACAGGTGAGATTGAAGAGTTTTTTTCGCTGTTGTTTTATCGCAACTCAATTTCCATACAGCGTTATAAAACTTTCCAAATTAATTCAAGAATCACATCATTTTTCAATAAGGACAAAGATAATTGAAGTGAAGCGAAGTCACATTAAGTAGTGGCCTCAGAATTATAAAATAAATAGGTCAAGTATATTATGAAAACCAGAATTTCATGGACGGAATAACAGAATTGATCAAGTAGAACAGATTCAATCAAAATTTAATAAATTGATTTAAAGGTTACCTCAACATGCATAGAACATCTGTCAGATCGACCACAGACCCTATGTTCTTGGAAACCATAGAGAAGACTGAACATTCTATCTCTATGTTGTGTCACAGACATAGAGTGAGAACTTTACTCATCGGTCACAGACAAGATTTAAAGGTCACCTCAACATGCATAGAAAGAACATTTGTCAAATCGACTACAGACCTGATGTTCTATGTTCTTAGAAACCATAGAGATGACTGAATATTCTACCTCTATGTTTTGTCACAGAGATAGAGTGTGAACTTTACTCTGTGGTCACAAACAACAATGTATTATTTCTTTATCTATGACCGAACCAAGTCAGCCAATATGAATATATGATACATTCATATTTATGTATTCCTTCTAAATTGTGAATGATGAATTCAAATGGAATACGTTTACTTACAGAGGCGGCTACCAACCTTGATCGCAACTGAATTTTTCATTGAATAATATACACATCATGGCTTGCGTAAGCTGTCAAAGATGCTTTGTCCCTATTGATAAATTAGTTGCAATAGAAACTTTCAAAAGCATTGAATTATTGTAATTTCGCAGACAAATATCAAATACAGAATTTTTTTAATCGACTTTTCACTTAAATCTGCGCTACCAACTGGAGGTAAGCAAGCATGTTTTTGACGTCTTTATGTGTTCATACTCTTCGAATCATTCATTTAAGTGTTTAGGTGTAATACTCATTCATCAAACATGTGCATCTGTATGTTGTGACTCATTCGTTGGAAAAGGAAAGTGATTTTATGCATTTCTGGTGGATCGAATAATGTTTGTTTGAAATGGCATAATTTCATCATTAAAGTTGCATGAGAAATGCAAAAATTTACTAAACTTCCTAAATTGGCTACATTCCATTCATTAATTTCCCCAATCTATTAATTTTCTATGGTTCTTTATTTGTCAAATTAATCTTCAAAAATGCTATCAACATCAGATGCAGCAAAAAGAAGAAGGTAAAATTGAATTTTCAGAATTAATGAACTGCTGAATAAAGATATCAACTAACTTTTGAGCGCTTGAAACTATTATCAAGATTTCGTTTCATCGTCAGAAAGATTCTTCGACACTCGATCAAATTCTACAGTAGGAAATCGTAGACTGTTCTCCATATTCCGACTGCTTGTTTTAGGTCGATTCAGGTCGAAAAAAATCTCCATATCGATGGAATCCCTCTTCATTTGAAGAAGGCGTCGACTATCTGGACTCCCTAGATCCAAACTCTTCTCATCGTTCCACCACCACTACGACGACAGACAGCTCTAGTCATAAATTCCAAACGGCAAACACTTTCACCTGGAACAGGACGAGAGAATATTACGACAGCATCGATTCCAACCTTTCGTCCAGCCTGTATCAGCAGAACGGCGAGGAACTGGCCGAATGCGATTCCCTGGAAAAGATCATGTCGGGCAGAAATTCCGTAGAATGACGGACTCATTCGATTTGTCTAGAACATGTGTAATTAACCCTTGAGGGGTAGATAGATTATCCTTTATAGAAGACTCGAGTTACAACTGATGGCCAGTTGCGCCAAACATAGAATATGGGGAAAGCAGATTGAAATTCTCTGCCCGGGATCATAGAATATTGACAGGTTTGACAGTTGTCTCTTTTTTTCATTACATAGCCTGATATTACATGTTCAAAAGGTAGAATTGACACTTTGAACACTTGTTTTATATTGGCATGATTGGTAGAGGGACTGGCACTTTACTTCTTACAGCCTAAGTGTCTCGGCAGCTGAGATTTTTTGTGGAACAACAAAAATCTCGCATTTTAAGTGCCCCAACTTCTCTGTTCAAAAGAACGATTGCCTCGAGTAATTCATAATATGTTGGTACAACTGGCCGTGAGCATTTGTATCAGCTAATTTGTATATGCCTGTGATAAAAATTTATTGCTACTTGTTATTTTCTCAAGCAACTGTAGTTCTTTTAGTATAAAATCAGTATTCCATTCATTTGAATGAAAATGATTCTGTATTTGAGTGGGAATGGAAGCTCACACAACTGATCTTGGTTATATTCTCTTATTTACAAATTTGATTTCTTTATTTGATAATGTTTTTCTAGGAATTAAATTACAGTAAATATTACATATTAGCAATTTTATGTGATAGGTGCAATTGTGATAAATAAGAATGCTCATCACACAGTGTATTTTTTCAGGTGTTTTTCAAATTAGAAATTCATTTAATTCACACTAGAAAATGCATTTACTAATTTCAATTATATGAATTCATTTTGAATCTGTATTCGGAATATTTGGTGAATTATGAAAAAGTACCATCAACCATTCAATTGTTGAAAAATATATAACGATAATACACCTCTTTTCCTTCTCAATCTTGAAAATGAAGCTATATATCATATAATAATTGGTAAAATGGTCTCTTGAAATGTAACATTCATAGTTTCATTTATTGTTAAGTAAGAATTTTTTATTTATTCGACTGATTCATCTTTTTATTATTGTATTAAAATGTACATATTTTATAACATTGTAAAAATTGTTTATATCGTGAAATATACAAGATAAAAATAGGTCTGTTTTATTTGACGAAGTCACAAATAAATCTTACTTAATCTGATATGACTGATTGTCTTATATAGATATTTCAAATCCTTTAAGTAATAAATCATTCAACGCCATATTTTTCTGAGGATTTTCATCCCCATACAGATAAAAAAGCCAAATCGATCGATTGAAACAATAACCGTTGTTGAACATCGTTGTTCTGTGGCCCCCGAAAAAAGTAAATCACAGAGTATAAAATGAAAACCAAGAAGTCCATTTCTATGGTGAAATTAAACCCTTCGACAGTGTTGCCATTTTCAGTACTATGAAAATTTACACTTCTATCATATTCCATTCCTAATTTCAGGATTCGGGCCCCAGATATGTACTTGTCCAGTGATATAAAACTGCTTACTGCATCATAAAGATAAAAATCTCGAAATTGAAACAGAGATCTATGTAAATGGAACCACAGAACACATAAATAATCCAAAGATTAAAACGCCCTCTTTGGGCAAAAATTCCAAACTCAATATTGAGTAATGTTTTGAGATCATGTATATACCACGCCAATGTTGGCAATTTCAACCACCAATGATGACAATACTAATTAATCTGCTCAGAATACGTAAAAACTTCTAAATATCCCTCAAGAATACCTCAAAAGCACGTGATACACAAGATCTCAAAACAATACTCAATATCTAGTTGGGAATTTTTGTCGAAAGAGGGCGTTTTGATCTTTGGATTCGCCAGTCTCTGTTATGGAGAAAACTTTTACTTTACTCTATGATCTCTTCATCTATGATACTCTGTAACCGTGTTCGTTGCCGCTGTTTTGAAATTTTCAAATACAATCTCAATTTTTTGGTTGATTTTCCCTAGAAATATCAATAATCTGAGATGGACTTGGGTACGGTAGGTTGAGCAAATCGACTTTGATTTGAAATGATCTAAAACAAATCGTTTTGCAGCTAGAGGTAACATACACAAATGCAAACCTAATGTATTTCAAGTGCAAGAATAACTCAACGACATTAATCATTAACGCAGGCCTTTCTTGCGCTTATCACAGGCTTCAGCTTCCTAAAGTAGGAACCAAATTCTGTATAGATCAAGTTGATAACCATTTCACATCTGAATATGTCATCGATGAACGTATACTGTCTTTGTGCCATAAAAAGTATCCTAGAGTCTTGAAAAGCTCACATTTGCAACACACAAATGACACACTGAGGTTGATCTCGAAATACAGGCTAGGTTGCGGTGATTTGATGATGCTAACAAAGATGTTCGAATCTGTTCAATATAAAGTTCCTCGTGAAATAGTTCTTAAATTCATTCAGATATACACAGAGAAAATTCTCCAACTTAAAGTGTTTACACATCACGATGTACCAGATTGTCATATCAACCAGCTTCCTAAAATAAACTTATTGACAATATCACAGCTGAAACAGGTGCAAGTGTATGGAAATTTTTATACTGAGTTTCCATACTGGAGCTTTGGTACACACTGGAATCTCGAACATGAAGTTTTGATTGGAGAACTTTTTGTGCACCCTAAAAGCGGCACAATATGTTTGAAAGATACAGAATCTACTACTGGCTGTATAATTATCAAGAATTTTTTTGATGATTTGAGAGAAATCATGGATAAAACAGTTTACATCGAGAAGTACTGTATTTTTTCAGAGATTTTTAATCCAAACACTAAGGTCAATTTAGAGTATTTATTAGTGAATTTCAAGGATATCCACGTTTTAGAATTTAAAAGGAAAAGGGAAATTGATATTCCGAAGAAATATAAGATGACTTTTCTTCTATTGAATAAAAGTAACGTTACATATACCCATGAAAAAGGGTATCATTTTTGGATTGAGATAAGAAACCTTAAGCATTATAAGGAAGAAATTTGTAGGTGTTTCTTGTGTTTACCTGTGAGATTGATTCAAAATTGGGCCTTATTAGAAATGTCCCATTATTACACTTTGACTTTCACTGATCATTTAGCCACAACCCGAGACCATGAGTATAATAATATAATAATAATAATAATATATTTATTGATTTCAACAATTACATCACAGTATGATAGAAAAGTGTATCCGAGTCAATCCAAACCTACCGCAATTTATCTTGAGACAGGACAATTTCGCAGATTTAACTTTGAATGATGATTATCAGCAACCACAAAACTTACCTTTTTTGGACTCTAAAAGTCTTCCAGGAATATTGGGAACCCAAGGTTCAGTGAGTTTCCAAGCAATCTTAAAATACAGGAAATTTACCCCGAATAACAGTTCAAGGACTATGAGCTCCAATATTCCAATAGTTTTTGGAACTATCGGTGAGAAAACCCACATTTTGGACTTTCAAGTGGGCGGCGTGAAAACGTTGACTGTCTACTTGAACAACTGGGAAAGGATGCTGACTCCTTTAGGTTTGATACCTGGGGCTTTGGTAAACGTAAGGAATGTAATTGTACAAAGGACCTACTGCAAATCAACCGCTTTCACTCTGATCGAATTAGCTGATTATAAACCTCAAAGTCAGTTCCAAACCGTCCGACTCTTAACAGAAGAAGATTGGGGACCTGAATATTATTTAGGAGGCACCAACAGCCTCCCGAACGGAGTCCTAATTCATTGCGTATTGATCAAATACAAAGTGATCAAACTATTCATTAAAAGAAGCTGTGTAAATTGCTCCTACATGTCCAGAGTCCCGGGAAACATTTGCAATCAATGTGGAGGTCAAATGGGGACTAACTGCGACATGATGGTGAACGCTCAAGACAAGCATGGCTCCTCCAAAATCAACATAAAGATGCTTGACATGGTGAGGGTCTTTTTGGGTATGCGACAAGAGATGTGGGAAAAATGGCTCCAAACTCTTGAATATGTGGGTCAATACAGGTTCGAGAGATTTGGAAAGTTTGTTAATTACGCATTGAACGATGATCAAGTAAGTTTTGTGAGAAAGATGAATTATATTGTTAGAAACGGGGAAAGGAAGAACATGAATAAAGTGCATGTGTTGTGCAGAAAATTGGATAATTCGAGGAATTACAAGAAGAGCGAGACTTTTTGGTTCGGTTTGAAGGCCAAAATTGTTGGTGACTGAGTCTTGACGTATTTTGATTAAAATTATATTCATTATCTACACTTTTGAGAAAACCTCTCATCATCAGGTTGGAGAAATTCGATCCAAGATCAAAAATAGTTGTAAGAATGCAGAAAAGTATTTAAGTTTGTAACCATATCCCTTTTATGTTTGTGATCTCTTGTTGAATGTTATATAAATATATTTTTACAGTAAAAATTAATCTTATGATTTCCTCATACGAATTATTTGCGATATTTTTTGTTGAAAATTTATTATTCATAGATGCATTTGTGATTATCTGGAAAAAATTTGATAGGCTAATTCTTTTTCTATGATACAAACCACAGAACATCTTATAAATTCAAACCATAGAATATTTTCTGTCTATGAGAAAGCATAGAATAATTTTTTCTATCCATGGTTGGATCTCTGGGAGATCATAGAACTAATACGTTCTATGGTTGAGATTCAAATGACCTTGCATTCTTTTTCCTATTCACAATGTACATGGCGGAATAATGCAGAATCAGATAATAATGCGACTGAATATATACGAAAGTTAATTATTCACCGAGTTAATAATAGTTATTTCGAAAAGGAATGACGGAAACGAAATTATATTGGATATTTCTAATGAAGAGATACTGGTCCAATTTCAAATCGTAAGAATCAGTTTGTAGTTAATACTGGACTAATTTAATTTCCATAGGAGAATACGAAAGGGATAAGATTAAAACTCCGTATGGATATGTAAAAATATATTATTAATTTACAACTCAACCAATATTAAATCTGTAACAAAACTCAAATTTGAGCGTGTAATTAATGACCGCCTCATCAACTGTTCAAGGTCATGTAGAAAGACATTCAAAATAATTCCTTTTAAGCTTAATATAATTATTTACAATCACTCTCCCATTTTCATATTCGGATAGAATCAAATAGTCGATAAAATAATAAAGTATTATTTTTTCTGCGGTGCTATCTCTTCGAAAGAACATATTTGATCACTATCAGGATGCGGAACACTAAAAATTGATATTAGGTAAAAAGGATCTGTACAATGTCGATACGTAAAGTCAATCACGAAATGAAGAGCACTATGAAGTGATTAAAAACGATGTCCTTCACCACCTTTTCTTGTAATCATCCATAGATACACCACCTGGACCGAGGTACACTATCATCAGCAACCCCCCGATTACACTCAACGTCTGAAAAAAATTCGCCATACAAACATTCGAACGACATTTATTCTGTTTGAAATAAAGAGAAACGACGTTTGGCATAACAGTAAAATTTTTTCATACAACTCACCTGGAAGAAATCATACTTGAGGAAATCTCTGAGGGGTTTATAGTCCGGAATGTTCCACCATGCGTTGTGGTAGATATTCAACGTTGAAAGAAGAATCACCAAAATTAGGGCGGATAATTTAGTTTTATAACCTACAGTCACTAAAACCATCAATATGGATCCCAAAAGATCCAACATAATCTGAAAATACAAATTTAAGGTTAAATTATTGTCAGAAGCTCCGGAAATTAATAATACTTACTTGCAAAAAGGAAAATTCAAACCTAATCAAAGTAATAAACATAAAGGCTAAAAGTATTCTTCCTCCAAGTTGAAGGTAATTCTTTGGTTTATTTTCTCCCAAAGAAGGCACACCTGCAAATAAACTCTTTGCTTCTCCTCTACTTTCAGCCACAACCAATAAAAGAGCTCCAATGAGGGCTAAATTTCTCAGTAGGAACTGTAAGTCCCACAGAATGCTGTATGCAATAGTCTGAAATAAATTTACATCAAATTACCATAGTCATGAGTACATTTTCATTATTCATGCAACTTACCTGTAAAAGGACTATGAAAAACAGTACTCCACAAGCAATGGTCACTTTAAATTGACACACAACCATAGCACAACCCCCAAGTTGTCCTAAAAGGTTGACTAACACAAATACAGTCGCTAGGAAGTATCCACATCCCCATGACATATTCATGTACTCTCTCTGCTCCGACCATTGTACCCACATCCGAATACCATCTTCGAGAAACGTTGATATGAGACATAGTCTGGCAGCTGTTGGGAGTACATGTTTCAGCTTTCTAGTGACCTGAAAATGGTTAAAATTGCCTCACATATGGTTAAAAGATATGACAGAGGATATACCAATTAATTTGCAAGATTTAAACATCTAAAGTGTCACGATTATTGCATGTTTTTCGAAGTTATAGATAGCAAATCTGAGATACGTGCCAAACTGATAAATAATAATATAAGAAAGGATTAAATGTTCGATTAACGACTTTGAAGTTAAAATTCTATATCATGAAGCAATTAATTCGTAAATCTAGGAATCGAATGAAATTCAATTTACTCACTTGATCAGCTATATCCTCAGCTTTTGATGTGTATTCTTGTGATATAGGAATATTCATTTTGAAAAGTGCTAAGTGAAAATTGAGAGTAAGCTCCACGCAGTCACTTTTCGCCACTTTGAACGCAAACGTCAAAAATTTATCCTCTCTATTTTGAACTACAACCACAGAAATAAAAATCCGTGCTTCGGCGCACAACAGACTACTCTTTCATCAAAATAACCAGCTGAACCGGAATGCTATTTATCAGACAAGTGCATCCAATAGTTAATATGAAATTTTGTCATGAATAATTGGAATTGCAACTCAGCAAATTAAATATTCTTCCATTTGACGCATTCTAATATTAGAAATTTCTGTGGTATAATAGTCATAGAAAAAAAGTAGTTGCAAGAATAGATCGCAGTTCTGTGGATCTCACATTAACCTCTTTGATAAAAAATCAAACAGAAAATTTCAATTACTATTTACGTTATTTGTGATTAATTAATTCGCTAGTGTTAAAATCAGAGGAAGGTCCAGACTAAGTTGTTTATTTTCAGAAAATTAATAATGCTCGAAATAACTTGTAATGACAGGCTTGGAAAGAAGGTTAGAGTAAAATGCAATCCAGATGATACAGTCGGGGATTTAAAAAAATTGATCGCAGCCCAAACTGGAACGAGATGGGACAAAATCGTTCTGAAAAAGTGGTACACAACATTCAAGGACCATATTCAATTACAGGACTGTATCCTTTTCAGAAATTATACAAAATGAACACTTACGTTACTTAATTAATTCTGTTGTATTATCATGAATCTATAAAACACCAGTTTTCCTTAGCGTAATCTAGATGAAATTCACGACGGGATGAACATCGAACTATATTATCAATAAGATTAACAATAAACATTCATCAATTTTATATTTGTGATATTGTATCAATTATGTTGATATCACTGATTTGTAATTATTCTGATACCAGGTATTAAATGTTATAAGAATAAGACTCTCATAATTAATTTTATTTTCTCATTAAACTAAATGGACAACTTGAGTATCTTTCATTACAATTATGGTTCCTGTTGGCAGCAACATCATACATGTCTTCATTGGCCATGTTTTTATGAGTTTTGATCCTGAAAGAATAATTTTCTCATATCGACATGAAAGATGAAATTCATTTAACCTACCTGAATATAACTTTGACAATTTCTTCCATAAAACTTCCTCTCCTATTTGTGAATTGGCTTACCTCACATATAAGCTTCAAGATGCACCCTCGGCCGTCTTTACTCATCCTAAAATTGAAAGTATCGCACAGTTATAACATAAGGACATTCAAAAAGAACCTACGCGTTTAGCAACTTTTCCAATTTTCCATACAAACTTCTCCTGGTTCTTCGGTAAATATGCCAATGTTCTGGTTCAACCGAGTGCTGTCCAAAGGTCTGATACCTGCGCCTTGAATAATCGCTCAGTTGGGGTCTTCAAAACAAACAAGAATTGATACATATTCAATTTATCAGTAGAAATTGGTTGCATCTATGTTGACATCAAAGTCTCTTTCTATGGTTTAACCTAAGAAAATCTTCTATGGTTTTGGCCATAGAAAATTAATCTATTATCTGTGGTGCAAACCATAGACAATAAAAATTAATCTTTGGTTTGAACCATAGATATTTAACGTATTGTTCTATGGTTTGAACCATAGATTGATAACGATAGTTCTATGGTTTGAATATTAGATTAAGATTTGTTCTATGGTATGCACTACAAATCATAGAACAATTCTTGTGAAACTTATTATTCGGACCATAGAACAATTTTCTCCTCATAACGTAAGCATAGAAATCAAGAGATCTACTTTATTTCGCTTACCTTCTTTCGTAATTTTCGAAATTGTAATATTTCTTCTTCATCTCGTCTATTCCTGGAGACTCTAGGCCTAGACTACTATATTCTGGATAATGATTATGGATATCTGGCTCGTAAATTTCGCCATGGTATGCAAAATCTGGGGTTTCTTCTAGATCTGGTAATTTCGCGTCCACTTGTTCTTTGTGTTTTTTATTTTTCTTATCGAGGAACACCATGGGTTCGTGTGGTAGAATCCAAGCCATAGCGGCAGTAGATCCTATTGTGAAAATCCTTCCCATTCCCAATGAGGGCATTGTAAGACAATAAACTGTAATGGCGGTTCAATGATTTCATTGAATAGCTTCCAATGAAAACTCACCTAATTGTAGAGAACTTCCTTCTGGGAAAACCAGATAACGCCTTTTTCTCGATAAAATCTTTTCATTTTTATTTGTCACATTGAAACTTTCAAAAGAAAATGGCAACACCGAAAGGAATACCAGAAAAATAAACGGTTTCATCTTGGAATATAGAAGAGATGAGAATGAACGAGATTCCATAGAGAACTACTACTAATTGAAATATCACATAATATGAATAACTGTTTCTTTTTAACTGTAATTTCAAAACACGCAATGTGTATTTTCTATTAACTGTGTTAACTTAAGATGTTTGCACTGTTGTTTCTTCTAATTATGATGTGTTTATTTTTCTCAAGAAATTCAATACAGTTTTTTCTATGATTTTCCTGTGGAGCTGATTTTGCAAAATCGAGAATTCATGCATCGTCGTTAAAGACGTCAAATTTGACAGGAAGTTATTCGAATTAAAGTATGAAAATTCCAAAATTACATTGAATATCCCCCAAATTGCTCAGTTAGTTCAAATATGGAACATTTCAGATTGCGGTAGAGCATGAACAAGAATAAATCGAAAAATGGGACCCATCAGATCAAGAAAAAAGTGCCCAGATCGGTGTCTCAAGAATGCCCTTCAGGAACCAAACGGAGAAACGGACGAAATTCAAACGGTTCCGGTATAAATTTCCAAGTGAACGTTTCCGCTTCCGGTACAAATCTGAACAAAAAAATTGAGGACGAAATGAGCAAACTGGAAGATGTCGAGAAAAAAATTCGCGGTCACAAAACTAAAGCCAAAGCGATTTGTGAGACGGCCAAAGTATCCACTAAGGCACCGAACGAGCGCAAATTGAAACACATTCTGGAAGATATGCTGGGCAATTTGGACACTTTAGGAATGAAACAGAGAAAAATTCCGAAAAGTGTTCAAAAATTGAGAGAGATAGAAAAGGCAGACCACGAAAAAATAAAGAGATGCATACAAAACGGGATCAAGATGGACAGTTTCACGAACTTGAAACAAAAATGCAAAAACGACAAGAGAATCCAGTCGAAAAAAACACCATTCTCAAAGAAATCTTCACTAAAAAAACCCACATCTGCTCCCAGCGCCAAAAGCGATTCTTTAGCCAGAGATTTAAAGTTCGCCGAAAGTTTGAATTTCGGTAAAGACGTCGATTTTCATCTCTCAATATCAGACATGCAAAAAATCGTAGTTCCTCAAAAACAAGATGTGAACGATTCTTACAAAATTGTTGTTGAAAAAACACCAAGAAGCAACGCTACCTACATTTACGATTCCACCTCGTATAACAACGTATATTTCGATTCATCTGATCCATTTCATGACGCCTACGAATCGGAAAAAAGAATAACGTCGGAAGTTGAAAATAATCCGAAGAACGAAGAAAGTGAAACTGGAAAAAAAGAAAAACCGGAAAGAAAAAGGTTCTACAGTTATTTGAAAAGAGGGAACTTCACCATATCTCAACACACCAATAAAGATACAGAGGAAGAACGCACAGAAGAAATTACCCCAAGGGAAAATTCAAAAACTAACGTTGAAGAAAACATAGAAGAGAAAAAAACGGAAGGAACAGATCCGGAACACAGAATAGAAGAAATTACTGACGCCAATAAACCAGAATTGTCTGTGTTCCCAACAGATTTGATAGAACGTAGCATTTTAGCTGTGGAGAATGTGCTACGAACTATAAATTCAATAACTAAAGATTTCTCGGGTAAGAAAGGTATCGAAGAGGCGATTTCAATGTTGGAAGATCGTCCCAAACTCAACGAATCAACTTTTGGGATGAAAATGATAGATCAACAAGAAATGAGGCACAGCAAGTCCTTTCGTGAAGTAAACTTTGATGAAGTCGTGAAGAAAGATTCGCAAAAGGAAGTGGTTACTTTGAAATCACCCATAAGATCTTTTTATGCGTCGGAAGATCTAATGAGTTCTCTCTATACGAACACACAAATTGAACATTTTGAAATGGAAGAAAATCAGGATCCTTTAACCAAAGCTATGAATTCCTTGAGAAACGAAAGAATAGAGACAGAACACACTGTATATGTTGCTTCTGAACACACTTACAGTTTTTCGTCGTGTTGTAGTTGCGTAACAGTCAGTCAAAAAATGTACAAAAAAAGATCTCTTGTTAAAAACGTTTTCGAAGATTTCGACAAAGCGAACATAAATTTTCACCCCGAAAAATCTCAATGTTCTAATCTTTTTCCGGAATACAACTTTCAGAAATGTTTGTCTTTGCTGAGAAAAAAATTCAAAGACTTCGATTCGATGAGACGCAAGAATCATCTGGACGAACGAAATTTCGAAAGGATTCATCAGCCTGAAAGGGAAGAAAAAGATAGGTTCGAGAGAATCGATGTGAAGAATGATAAATGTAAAAACAAGGACGGTTATGAGGTTTGCTTCAAAAACGACAACTTCCAGTCCGAAACTTCGATGGAATCTTGGAACAAATTCGATATGGAAAGAATCGGTTTGAAAGTGCATCCTTCGAAAGGCAAAGCAAGATCTACAACATAAATCCATTATTAAAGAACTCATCGCGACTTTACATCGATCATTTTTATAATAAATTACAACACATCAAAGTATAAATAGTATATTCTTAATATTCATTAAATTTCGATAAAAACCACAGTAACAAAACAAATGAACGTAATACGTTGAGGCCTAGCGAGCCTCCAAGACAGTTTCGGTGAAATTAAAGATAAAGTCTAATGAGTTCGTCACTGACACCAGTCGTGGTCAAAATTCCCAGATCCGTAAACACCAAATTGATATAACCAGGAGGTGTGTAATCAACCAAAGGATGCATCCTCTTCATGTCTGTTATAAGTTCGGGATTGATGTATTTGTACTCCAAAGGTATCGTTCGGTTGTTCAAAGGAAATATTCTCGAAAACTTGAAGCTTTCAGCTAAAACAAGGAACTTTTTCTTGAGTTCTTTGGCACATATGGCCATTGGGAATGTTCCGACTTTATTAACAATTCCTCCGCTCTCTGCTACGCACTCGGCCCCAACCATCACGAAATCAACTTGTTCCATAACGTAAGCTACTGCGGAATCTAAAACTGGGGTGCAAGTTATACCTGCTTCCTCCAGTTCTTTGCACATTCTCAGACCGGCTTTGTCTGGTTCAGAGATGGTGACGAATACTTCAAATTCTATTTCTCTCTCGTGTGCATCTTTGAAAGCTTGCAGCACTACCCTGGATCTTGAATGGGTGAAGATTTTGTTACCGTCTCTGATGAAATCTCGGGTGAATTTCACGATTTTATCCCTCGATTGATTAAGTTTTTCTATGTACATGTTGCCTCTAACCAATAATATCTGTCTGCACTCTTCGAATGTGTCTGTATCCAACCTGGCCAAAGTTATGAATCTTCGGAACAGTTCGCATCCTGAATTTATCGTTGCGACGGGGTAGTCCAGGCCTTTCATTATTCTAATAGCTTGTTTGAGGTTTTCGTCAAGACCTTGAACAGTTTGAGTATCCGTTTTTCTTATGATTTCCATTAGAGTTTTTATAGCGGCCACACCAACAGATATATCGTCGTCCGTCTTCATGATGTTGCAAAAGTACTCCTTGACTTCATCGTCTTCCATTTCGAAGCTGTATTGGAAAATATATGTTCCAGTCTTAAGAAATCGAAATATTTGTTTTTTTTTTGGACTTTTTTCTCGAACTAACCTAACTTAACTGAGTGCACAGAACTATAGAGTATAGAACATCGATGAGTCATAGAATATATTTATAACCTAAAACCTTTTCAACCATAGAAGTATAGAAAATTTCAATTCTATGGTCCAGAGACATCTCAAAAAAATAAAAGTGTCACCTTGCGGCGCTATTGAGAACTACGATTACTGGCATTGGGAATCGTCCCCCAGTAATTCCAATATTTATAAATTTCTCTGCTGGCCAACTGGTGGCGCTACCTTCATGAGTAGCGAATTTAATATTATTTTTGTAATATGCGAATTATTATTATTGTTATATCATTTGAAAGAAATATTATTACGATTGAGATTGTTCAAATGATTGAAGGGGGACTCTCGGATATGAATTGACGCAGAACTACTCAGCAGAACTTTATTGTTTCATACATAATCATAAAAAACATTACACTATAATTATATCGATTTTGTATATACAATGGTATAAAATAAATAACTTAAATAGACAGACTTTTCATTGATTAAGAAGGCGAATTTCACCATTACAAAAATAGATCTTTAAAGAAACCAAAGTACGTTTCTTTGGACATTCTTGAAACGGTGAAAGAGGCGATATAGAAGGACCTATGACAGAGGTTTGAAGCAGAGCCGCCACCGTAGAAACCACCACCCCCGAAGGAAGATAAAAATTCTTCTATAATTGCTGTTGTTGCGCGTCGCAACGCATGTCCTTCCGATCCTCCAGACCCGAACTCGCGCGATTTTCGCGAAACGGACCGGCGCGAATCGATACTGCAGTCGTTTGAGCACGAAATGTCTCTGAATTCGAAACTGTGGTTCAAGGGATGTGCTTGCCAGGGTTCAGCCACTTCTTCATGTAGTAAGCGAACAGCGTGCTGATGTACAGCAGGACGAGGAGGGCGCAGGTCACCCCTAGGGCCAGCACCGAGGTTTTGGTCGGACAGGGCTCCATTATGGTCACTGTTTTATCTGAAAAATTAATATTTGTTATTTTATGGAATGTTTATAGATGGTTATACGCTTACCTCTTCCGAAGTCCGCACTGTTCAATTCGCTCTTCAAGTATTCAGATTGTTTCTGGTCACCCAGGTCCAAAACTAAGATTTCTTGACTCAAGGTCATGTCCTCTTCTTTTTCTTCTTCCGTTACGTTGTTCACCGATCTCTTCTTCCTGCCCCAAGATTCGATAGAGTCTCTGCCCCATTCGCAAACAGCCTGGAATGAGAGAATAGTAGATTATTGATAGGATTCTATGATCGAAAGTTTGAATTTTTATTGATATATTCTGTGGTTGTTGGATTGAAGTTTGTTGAACCATAGAAAGAACCAAAATAAACTCACTGGTTCGCATGGCCCCAGACAATATTTGACGTTACACTGGAAGATGACACCGTAAGATTCTGTGAACCTGAAGGCCTCGTACACAGATTGCAGGGCGTTTCCATCGGGAGTGAAAGCGGGGAAAATGGTCGGATCCACTGGACATCCCTCGTCGTCGATGATCTGGAATGTACTCTTGGCGTCTTTGGCCATGGCGATGCAACTTCTTGCGAAAATGCCGTACGGTGCTGCGAAAAAACAAGAATGTCATTCGGAGCATAGAAATTACACATTTCTCGTAAAAGAATTGAACATTTCCACACTGGAAAATGCCAGATTACTTCTAACTTACTGTCTTCTGGGATCTCGATCCTGAAAGTGAGCTTATCTCCGATACGCACAGTTTCCACCTCTCTGGACCTGCTGTCCAAGATGCGAATCCTTGGTGGAGGAGCTTCTGGTGCAGAAGTGATGCTGATCATCTCCGGATCTCTGTAACGAAGCCCGACGTTAGCGTGGCTGTTCATTATGGAAGACACGACGCGATTAAAAGTGTTACGCACCTAATTGGCATCATTCCGAAGGTGATGTTCTTCGAGGACATGTCGTAGGTGCATTTCACCTTGTAGATCTTATCGGCCTTGGTCATCACGACGCTGTGGTGTTGCAGAACGACCGTGTTGCTGTACACGCCAATCTGCGAAAAAACCACAGAGTTACAACCAATCCGAGTTGAATGAAGACGATGCGTTTATGGTGAGAGTCATAGAAAGGAAGAAAGACTTCTACGTAAAAATGGTCTTCATTTTTGTTTTTAACCTAACCTTCAGGTACTCTCGCAGTACCTCTCAGGATATAACAGCGCAAGCTGGTACCTAATAGGTACTTATTTATGGTTTCGAAGAACTGGTTTGCGTATTTGCATATCGGCTACACCGAAGCAAGAAAGTCGGGAACTGTTGTCGTTCTTCATCTCGACGTATACACGCAACTGGATGACATGAACACATGCACGCTGACAAAGATAACGATCTATCTTATTGCTTATTCTGCATTCTATGCCCAAGTAGCAATTTATGGCAAATCTCGGACACAATTTACTTGTGCCTGGATTGTGTCGACTCTTTTCGGAGCACTTCTGCCACAATGTGAATTCTATCTAAAATGTTCAAGTTCGTGTCGACACATTCCGAACTTATTGCGTCAAAAGGATGAGCGTGTCTAAATAGCAACATTTCAAACACATGTGTTTCAAATGTCTCTACTTTGTGTCAGTTTGGACTCTTCAAATATATTTAGACACAGGCGAGTCGACACTGAAAAGACTCAAGTTTGACTAATTTGTTTCTTAACAAGATGTTACTATTTTGTTACTGAAATGAGTTCAGTAGACACAATAATTTCCATTTGGGTACATTTTAAACATAGATTTTCTTCATTGTTTCTACAATGCGTCGTTCGGACAGATACCTATTCATATGGAAATATCGTACCCACATAATTTCCATTTTGTTCCTTCAATGTGTCTAGTCAAAGTGTTAGTGTAGGTAGGTACTCGAAATGGCGCAAATGATATATGTTGAATATAGTGTTTAAAGTTTCACAGAAATGGTGAAGATAAAAAAAAGTGCTACTCAAAGGGTACACACTAGCACTTATTATAGACGTGTGAAAAGAGAAATAGACATTACTCAGAAGAAATTGACTGAATTTTTGAATGTAAGAGCAAGTGTAGTGCAATTTCCAATAAAAAAAAACAACAAAACAGAAAACATTGCAGATGGCAATGAAGGGGAAGTAATTAATTCAAAGATTTTCCATAAGTTCAGCAGCGATATAGAGCAATCAACCTCTGAATCTCTAGAAAATTCATTCAAAAACAATATTAGTGAAGAACAACATTCTGAGTATGGAAGTGATGTTCAAATGGACGAACTAGAAACAAAGTTAATGTTCACTGAATCTTTGAGAAAATGGACACTCAAAAATAAAATGTGATAAAGACGACGCATTTCGGCCATAATGAACTTCGGTGACTAATTGGTTGCTAAAATGTGTCTGTGTGACATTTTAGTCATAATTTTCATAATTTTTGGTCTCTATTCGGAAACATTACTCTGAATTGTTTCAACTATCTACAAATGTTTCGAGATGGGCAATTTGTAGCCAAATTTTATTCACATTACCGAAACATGATCCCCTTTGGACACCATCCATAAGGACGCCATATTTCAACACGTACTTCGTCGTTAAATGCACTTGGGAAAAATGGCGGATTTCGCAAATATATTTTAAACTAAGGATTTCGGTAATATTTATGGCAGAACTGTACTGAATATGATATCCTGCATGATAAAGTTCCATCGTGTTTTGATTTTGTGAGGAAATAAAAAAAAATTAATTCATTGAAAATAATTTAAAAATATAAATAAATTATAATTACTTGGTATTATTAGGGCCCGTTTGATTTTTAGAACTACCATGTCAACTATCATCAGTGAACTTTAGTTCGCAAGTGAACTTACGCGAGAAAGATAAAATAAACCCCTCTTATATGATTTCTAATTAGGTTGATGAATACTCGAAAGTAAACACTTTCAGTTTTCTGTTCATCATTATCCAGAATGGATCGAGAAGTAATATAATTTTGATCTATTTGGATTGATTTTGGTGCACAATGAATAATTTCGGTAAAATTCAGAACACCATGTGTTGATTTTGTGGCTCTCATCAGGGCACAATATCAAACACATTCTGGAAACAACGTGTCTACCTACCAGGCACATGCAAAGTACATTTTGTACACATAATGGACACACATTTTGCTCAAGTTAGAAACAAAATAGACAGATTCTGGACTCATCAAAGTTCAATTTCAGGTATATATTGGAAACGAAAGACACAATCGAGACACATTTTGGAAACAAAATTGTTATATTTCAGACTCACTATTAGATGAATTTCAGGCCATATTCAGTACACATTTCAATCACCATTTTGGTCACATATCCCGCTTTTGATGACCCAAAAGTCGACAATGTGCCTCGAAAATGTGTCGTGTCCAAATTACAGTGTCGATATAGCGTCGACACTTTGCCCAAAATGAGTCAAAAATTGTTACTTGGGTGTACCATTCGTTTTGTAGTATTCTTGGTCGGATGGAACTGAACTTCACGAATGAGATAAAGAGCGTTCGGAAATTCAAGGCCAATGAGGCTGTTGATTAATTTGAAATGGAAGCAAGGTCTATTTTGTAGTACAGTAGTCCACCAATGCGGACATAAACTTGATATTCTCATCCATCCCGTTGATCGAAGGAAGGACCAGTGCCGCCCTGGTCATTCCTTTGATCAACGCACTGGGAGTGCGTAGATCAGCTTCTTGAAGGGTAGAAACTTGAAGTTAGTTGCAAGACCAGAATTTAAGATCGACATCAAAGTGCATCTTAAATAATGAAACAGTGTCATACAAGATTCAAGTGAAAATTTAACTCTATGGTACAGATGTCACTGCCCTTCTGTGACATTCTAACATTAACCCTACTTCTAACGTATTTTAGGTCTGTTGATTGATAATTTTAAGATTTGTCTGTTCGATCAATGCTTGTAAGATCGATTGTATTGACTGTCGTTCACCGAGGTAATTCTACCTGATTCCATAAGTATTTTGAAAACCATTCCAAAAAAGTCTTGATTGGTGTACGACAAGAAATACGTCTTGGCCACCTCTGTTTTTAGGTAGGTCATTGGATGTTCCAGTGATTTTTAATTTGTTGCTCATTATGTATTCATAATTTTAGATCGGAACGTAGACATGAAATGAGAAATGAGAGATCTGAGCACATAGATATAGTATTCTATGTCTATGGAGCACACCGAATACAACCCTTTAACTTTCCTTTTTATTTATGACATTTATGTTTTGAGGAAGGGATCCTTCAATGTCAGATAGATGCATAGAATACATGCATCTATAATGTCAGGTAATTAAGAAGTCTAGAATAATGGTGTATGCACTGATTAGATTTTGTTTCGAACAAATTGAGAATATTAGTAAAGTTTCGTTCTTTCCACTTCAGATGGCGCTATTCATAAATTATGACTGATTTTTATCAGTTATTTCAAATATTTGAACTTATTTTGGCGAAAGTGTCGTATTAATTCAATAATTTTGTCAAGTAATGTGTGATTATATTCTTGACATCCTGATGTATATTAGTTCTGAGAAAAAGGATAAAACTTTCATTATAATCTGTGGTCATGTCGTGATTGACTTTGACAGATCATCTGTTGATACATCAATCAGGAAAATACACTGAAATGACATTGCGGCGCCGCCACGAAACATTGCTGATATTTCCGATTTGGTCGAACGTAATTGACGAGTGCATACACTATGTTTTTAAACATTTTACAGGTAATTTTTTTAATACATCGTCATTTTTTGCGACTATATGTATACTTTGGGTAAAAACGGCCATATGAGTTCGGGAATAAAAAACTCCGACTCTAACCCCAAAAGCTTCAATCCTTGAGTGATTTATGCGGCAAAAATGTTTCCAAACATCAAAGCAAATGGCGGTTAGATTGAAAAAGAGATGAAAAGTGAAACAGAGGATTTCCCGGATCGCGCTCAAGGCTTAACGCGGGTTTCGTAAACACACGTTGTCGGCATCTTTTCCATTCTGCTTTAACGGGTCTTCTCCGGCAATCTGCCGAACGTAAGTGGTCGTAATTTATCCCACGTTGCGCCACTCGGCCATTTTCATTTACCCGCACCTGACGAAATTATGCCCGAGTCTTCGTCATTAGGGTCGTTATCCTTTGCAACCTCAGGGATCTTACCTTATCGCAATTTTCGCATAAAACAAATTCTGAAACTCACCACAGACTGAGTGTTGCAGTCTTGCCCGCCCATCGTCAAATCCAACCTGAAGAGGTCGCTGTTGATGACGTCCACGTTGCAGGTTTCCGATCTTCCCAACGCGTAGATCCTTCCGTTGAAAGGCTTATTCGTCCTTACTTGAACCGCGATCTTTGTGTCCTTGCAGTTAACAGATACTAAAAAAAAATAGATACAGAAGCTGATTCTTCTCTCCATATTTCGTACTTACCATCGTAGCAAGTGCCGGTTTTGTCGCAGTTAACGTCACTCTTGGTCAGATTATTCAAGTTCGGGTCTTCAGTAGCGTCAAAGACGACTGGCAAGGTGTTGTCTGATGGTGAACCTGACTGGCCAGGTCCAGATTCTGGAAGAAAATTCATGGCACTTCAGTTAGATCTCCATCTCTCTGAAGAAGGTGCATCTATGCATATTCGACCACTTACTCTCGCAAACATTCTCGAAGTACTCCCCGATCCTCTGCCCGTTGTCGATCAGGGGCCTCTCGGCGTTCAGATAAGTGCTAGGGCCGTCCGGTAAGGTCTTGTGGTCCAGATGGAAGAGCTGGCAGTTGTACTGGGTACCCTGAGGAGGTCCCTTGTACAAGAACGACCTGCACAAGAACTCGTTCTCGATCTCGCAAGCCAATCGGCAAGCCGCCTCGCTGGTGACCTGCAGTTCTTTGTCGGTGTAGTAGTGCAGAGCCGCGTATTGGGCCACTTTGTCGTCTGCTACTCCGAACCTGGGGGTCTGGAAGACCCTGTTGCTCTTGCAGCCTTGGTTCGCTGAAAATTCAAAAGTTATTTTGGTGGTCAACTTTGCGAATTGTCAATGATCTTGATGCAAGAAAAGTAGCTTGGAAAGTGAAAAGTATGTTGCAATTGGCTCCAGAGGCTTTTAGAGACATTGACCCCTAATTTGAGCAAGGTTTTCTGAAAAAGATGAAGAATAGACAGTTACCTTTCAGACAGAGATTCTCGAAGTAATCCACTCCTTGAGCATCTACGAATTGGACGAATTGACCCGTCGTTCTTCTGTCTGAATCGCTCAGTTGGCATTGTAAAGTCACATAGTTGTATTCAACAGATCTACATGTGAAGCGGTGCTGCAAAAAAATACGAAATTTGTAACATATCTGAATTTCCTACCCTGCAATAAAATAAAATGCACCGTTGCCAGACTACTCAATGGCTTCATTGGCTTCCAACTTTGCAACGTCTATTGTCGAAACGTGTAACTACGTTGAATGAACTTATTTGATATTATTTTATAATTCTATGAATGATGAATATTAGTACGACTTCAAGCAATATTTTGGGCAATTCGCATCTTTATAAATAGGAGATTTTAATCATATCGAAGATCCACCATGAAGTAAACTTGTTCTTCTGTGACCATCGAAGAAATACGATTCTGTGGAAGAAAAACTAACCTCCGAAACGACAACGAATGGAAGGGCCCTTTTTTTACTTCACTTTTTCACTCGGCTGCGGTCTGTTCTCACTTTCATTCTGGTTCACAATAGTGTTCCTTTGAAATGGAGTTCCTCTTCTAGGAATCCGCCATTTTAGTATATTTTAAAGACGCTTCCTGGTATGTACTCTGTTTGATTTAACAGGATTTAATCTCATGTAAGCTTGTTCTACTTTATTATTGCATTTCTATTGAATATTGTGGAACTCTGTTCTGCTACCAACCCATTTGGAATATTCTTATACTGTTCGTAAGGCCTACTGCACATTTAACTATTCACTCGAAATTATGGTATACGCATTGGAGTATTTTAGTATAATATTTCACGTACAGGGGAAACATGGTTTGGAGGTCTAAGGTAAACTGTTTATATCGCCTGTGCCTAAGGAAAACATCCTCCCTAGCATCGTGGAGGAAACTTCCCTCTGAGAGTTCTGTAGACGAACGTCCTCAGTAAAACAAGCCTTGGTCATTGGCCTTGGTGAGCCGGGCAAGTATCCTAGGCCGGATTGCTTCGTCCCGGGTCCACCGTTCATCAGTTAACAGGAAATCTAAAGAGTTTATTGTCCATTTCCAAACCAACGCGAATAGAATCACACACACACACTTGGAAGGAAGGATTCTTTCACATGGAACTGTAAAAGCTCTGCGCAAAAATAAAGTGACACACTCTATATGCCTATAACCTTTGGATGTATTGGATTCTGCTTTTTATCACAATTGTGCCAGTAATAACCTTATCGGAGTATAGGAAGCTCCATATTGTACATATCACCAGTGCTCGTCTTATTAATGATTGTTCTATGGATTGTAAAAAGATCATCTGTAATGCTAGAAGGTTTTTTGCTTTGAGTTTCAATTGATTCTCGTTCGTTTTTCCTTCATATGGCTATGGTTCTTCGAACTATGGTGCTGGACGAATAAAGGCTCTTGTTCCATCTTTATGTCCAATCTAGAGTATTATTTATCTATTTCACCTCATTATTTCCCATCCTATATTTCACTAATCTGAGTTATTACGAATCTGAATTACTACGACATAACATAGACTATCTACCAATCTAGACGATCACATCACAAGCCAAAAATTTAAGTATAAAACCCCCTTTAACGTAATTCTACCCTCAGCTCTTCAGAGCAGGGTTGCCCCTTTTCTCTTTTTCATAATGTTCCTAGGATTTACAAACCTGGAATGTTACAAGTTTAAAATGTATCCTATTTTCGAAAAGCAACTCTCCAAATTGTTTTCTCCTGAATCCAAATGAAACCATAAACTGTAAACATTCGGCCTCACGCCTTACGAAGTGGGTGAGATGTAATGTAAGACCCTGTAAGACGTTTAGCTATAATTGAGGAAACCATTCCTTTCCTCATAATGCCGATTCAGCAATCTGTAGGTGACGTTAATGGGGCTCGGGATCGTCCAGAAATGGAACCGTTGGATAATTTACGATACGAGTAGGTTAGAACTCGACGAATAGCCGGAAACATCGATATTGTGGGCTGGAGATTGAACACCAGATGTTGAAATCAGTTTGGAAATCCAGTGGTGAAGATTCGAACATAGAAGATTATTGTTTGTTTTTTATAAGAAGTATTAGAAAATGATGATGGATTGGTCAAAAATCCATATTTCTCGACAGCCAGCAGATGCACCTCTTTAAGTCAGAACAACCGTACCATTCTTACAGTGTTTACTTTGTGTTATTTATTTCCTAATTCATACATCCATTTTATTCTTCAATTTTCGTGGTGATTAGAATTGGTACAGCAGTCCATTTCTGCTCTTCAAGAGAGCTCTTGTACATTATACAAGGAACATTTAATAGATCTCAAAAACACAGCGAGTATGCCACTGAATTCTGTTGGAAATTGAGATATCTTGTCTCTTCCTTGGAGATTACTTATTTTTTGTATCTTAGGAAAATGAACCAAAGAAACCACCTGACTGTTAAACTATTCAAACCACAGTCTTTCTAACTTCAATTTAAATACGTCTGTGCATGATTCAATAGTCTGAAAGAACTTGAATCGACTTCAAAATCCGATCTCTTACATCTGATCCCAGCTCATTACTTTCACTAGACTCAACCCGACATCTAATCGAACCGATTGGTCTTTGATTAAGATCTTATCGAGGCACTTTTGTCGGTACAAACGTAACTTTAATTGGTCGCTTGTCCACCGGTGTATCTGTTGATATTTCAGTTTTACCACGCTTGACAGGCTTCTTGAAACTACTCATTACATGGATCGGTTTGTTGCTCAGATGCTTTGTTGAAGATTTGATGAAATTGCTCTCAGGTTTCGAGATTGAAACCTGACGATTCGAACTACTCACTTGAACGACGATTTAAGATATGGAAAGAAGATGTTTTGACTTGATAAGAGACAATAACTAAGAAACAATAAACCTGAAGTATCCCTCAAAACTTCACGAGAGTGTAGCACATTTTGGCGACAGCGGTGGGATCAATTATCTGTTTTCGAATACCAACACCAAAATTCAGTGGTTTTACTCGTAGGACCAACAGTTTGGTACTCACCTCGTTCAAGCAGGCAGCCAGACAAGTCTCCTTACTGGAAGTATAGATCAGAGCGTTGTCCAGCCCCCTGATCATCTTGTTGGGCACCCTCTCGAAAGACCAAGGTCTCAGACACACGTTCTCGCTCCTGAGTTGCAACTTAGTCATGTAGTACATGTTGATGGCCCTCTGGGGCGTGGCCGTTGGGTTATTGGCTTGGGTTTCGTTCTGGAGCTGACACAGGGTCTCTTGGACCGGGATCAAGGGGTTGAGGACGAAACTGAACGCTGCCGCTTGGCAGTCCGGTTCTTCTCTGCACCATCCTTGGCATTCGTAGAGACTAAGGTTTTTGACGGTGTAGTAGGTGGTGCCTCGGTAGTCGTATTCTGTTAGCTTTTCGAAGGCTATCCTTCCTGCAGGGATAGAGGTTTGGTTAGTGAGGGAATATAAGGAATCAAGAGAATCATTTCCTGTTCTAAATATTTTTTTGTGTATGTCTACCTCAAAGTTCGAGTGGCAGTCCACGTGAAATCAATACATTCTTCTCTATTCTGACAAAAAAACACGAACTATGAAGAAGAACGTTCTCAAACAACAGTTATATATCCATGCGGTTTTGCCTCTAACCCCGGAAAATCTCCAGTCCGTAGAATTCAGCAATAACAGTATCCGGATACATCGGGGTATCCGCAACATACATAAATCTTGGTCCGAGAGCGATCGAAGGTGATCGATCACACAGTTTAACACGGATAATTTATGGCTGATAGCCCGCCGACTCCACAGACCCGATACCGTTATGCGGTGGCGTAAGAAAGTAGGAGAAAACAAACGGCTCGGAAAAAATAAGGGAACGGTAAATCGTTTTCAAGAAAACACTGAGGCAGCTTTAGAATTCTTGCATGATTTTTAAGATTTGGGCGGTACTTACCTATCGTGAAGTGGATATTTGCTATGACTAGTATCGCACGTATGGCCCATGAGTATCTCATCTGAAACAAAGATAATTGAACCTTTATTAAAAACAATTCACAAATCTGAAAACTTTTTGATTCATCATGATATTGCAAGAAACTGTTAGGTAGAAAGTCATAAAGATGCCATCCATATATGTACTATTTACAAGGTTGCCATTTAAAGTGCCATTTGCATGAACTTATAAGCTCAAAAAGGGAATGAAAAAGCAATAAAAGCATCTCTTACGCATCGTTTTAGAGTTTTTCCCAATTTCACCCCATAAAATTCGACGAAAAAATCATAAGAATAATCTGGATGCTTCCCAGGATTTCTAATATCACAGAATGGCTGAAATTTATAAACTCTCTGATCTCTATACAAGTTAACAATGTTTATCAACTTTGTCAAGACTAAAATCTCTATGATGGAAAAACGTTTGATGTAGAGATATGCTGATATGCAATAATGAAATCCCACAAATGTGGGAGATAAAATTGAATTCTAAGAAGCATGAAATTATACGCACACTATCTATTAAAAATTAAGTGTTAACGGTCCATATTAAAAAAATTGTCAATGAAATACAAAATTCGGATATTAATGAAGAATGTCGATACAAAACACGTATTAAATTGAAATTAATGCAAATAAAAATGATACTTTACACTGAAGAATTCGTGGCGATGTTTCTATCTGAACAATATCCTCTTGGAATTTTATAACCTCGACACTACACGGTTATTATTAGGTACATTAATTCACTAAAAATCTTCACATAATCATCACGAGATCGAAGAAAATCTCCTAGTAACTTATGACCTAGGTTCGTGGAGTTAGGTTAGGTGGATGAAAAAACAATTTTTTATGAGATATTTTTGGGATATCGGGGAAAATATGAGCAATGATTTGCTGCATTTCTCTAATCTTTTTCTTCAACAATTCGGGAGTAGCACAAGTTGAAGACGAATTGAAGAGCACTTTAATCCGTAACAGGATTCTTCATAATTGGCCAATTTTTGTCGAAAAAAACAGATACTCTGTCCCATGTCTTTCATTATGAACATTCATGATTCCTCGCTGCGAATTCTCTGAGTTGGAAACCCTAATCTGAATTCCTCGCAGACCAATTTAGGTACAAACGACGTAATGATAACGGGATAGGTGGCGTAACAAATTCGGGATATACGGCGGTGATACAGTTCTCCCACCTCATGTTTAATGCATGTCGCTGATTGATTCGGCTCGCAGCCACTCTGACATCTCACAGCAGGAGTTGATGAAGCGACAGCTGTCTATTGTGGGTACGAGGAACGATGAAAATTCATCAAATGCAGAGGTACAGAATGGTTAATTGACGACCATTTCGGTGATATGGAATTTAGGATAGAGGATGATTCGTTTTGAAGCGTAATTGGTTGAAAATTAAAGATAATATGACGTAAATGGAGATTTTTTAGTAACCTCCGCATCCACCATTTTGTATCCGATCTGGGTTACTGAATGATCCTGTGCTTCCTGGCAGGATTTGAACACTTGAAAGGAATGTTCCTTCAATTTCAGTGTCTCTTTGTTAGTTAGTTGAAGCAGATGACTGTGAAATGTCCATTTCATTGACTCTGGAGTTGTAAGAATCATTTCATCTCTGAATTTCTCGACCCTCATTTTGATTTTCTGTCAAATTAAATGAGTGATGGAGAGGAACTTCTTCAAAATCAGTATTTCCACCCAAAATTATCGGTGTTTCCGAGCTGCCTGTTTCTGACAACCACAAAAATCTCTCCGAACCTACTAAAAACGTGTGATGGATATTGACATGGACCACGCATATATTCCCTTCAAATTCACACGATTCGCCATAAAAGCATACGCCTGTGGTCTTTTTCCATCGTATCTGCACCATTTTCAGCCCTTTAATGCCTTTCAATGAATTTCAGAGCAGGCAAAAAACCACATTGATACTCGATCTGTGCCGATTGTACTTGGCGGCAGATTCGTTATGGTAAAATTATTCTTGATGGGTGATCCGGCGAAATGTAACGCAATTAAAGTAGTGGCAAACATGGAACATCGATTTCCAGTAATTTGCGGTGAGCGCCACATGCATGGTGGCGGTTGTGAATAATCTAACTGTGAATTCAAATTGACCAATGTACCGTTCGATTGCGCTATGCGCCCATTTTGCTCTATGTGAATTGATTCTCTATTCGCATCTGTGCAAACTTAACGACGTGGTATCGCATTTTACCGAAATCGATACGATTAACACCTCAAAACGGTCATCTGTGCGTCGCGTCAAACTTCGAATGACGTTGTCAAGAACCCTAACCTAAATTAAACGTCAAAAGTCATCGAAATAACGAAAAACACTTCGCCGACTTTGTTGAACGTTATTACTATATAGGAGGACTAGTAGAGCCCGTAGATCTACCTTTTAACACTTGGGAAAAATCCTAAAACACCGCGCGAGAGCCCTCGTTCTCTACTTTCCGGCGACCCCCTTCTCTCCCCTATAGGGCGTCGCATGCGACGCGGTGATTGGCTTCGCCGATCACCTATTTACAGTCCCCCAAGAAACGTCAAAATTTCTATGTTCCTTAAGTTCTTATTATATAGGACTAGTAGAGCGCGTAGATCTACTTTTTAGGTAGATCCTCCTTTGAAGTTAGATTCGCATTTAACAATAGTCAAGGAAGATAAAGATTGTTTTGACAAATGTTAAACTCTATGAAGTAACCTTGACAACCATAACCTAAAAAAGTATGGTCTCGAAAAATCAAAATTCGATGAAAATGTCGAAAAATTCTGTGCACGCATTTTTTATATAGGAGGACAGTGCTGCATGTCTTTTACTTCATTTTGATATCCTCAAGCACTCACAACGCCGTGAAACTCGTCTCCGTGTTACTTCGCATGAATATGAAGTGGTCTAATGTCCGATCGAACAAGAATACCGATCTTCAGACGTAAAGAACCCTTTTCAAACAACAAACAATACCCTACGTCTCGGGAGAAACGAGCTGTCCGTTAAACATCTTTTCCCGTATCTAAATTGAGAAAGAACGTCTTTGGAAGGCGTTCTTGCCATCCACTCGAGTCTGTAAAAATTGTGAACAGTAAATAGAATGGGTAATGAAAGATGATCATCAGGATGTTTTTCTCGTTTTCTGTCCTATCATCATCTCGAGACGACCGGAGAATGGCGTAGTCATCATCTGGCTTCAAATTGAACGCATCATGGAAATATCCTCTCGGATACAGAGGTGCATCAGGGGCATTCATCACCCTGAAATGGACCTTAGAATATTCAGACCTGGAAACTGATAGAGGACAATGTTTTCTAGGTTTCTTGAGTTTTGTTGCGTTATAACTGCATTGGTATCATTTGAAGTGAAGTTGGTTTCGAATTTTATATTCTCTAGACGATAATTCCGAGTCCGGCCCTGTCTAGGCGCATAGGAAGGAGAAGAGTTGTACCCTATAGTTAATTAACGGTTTCGAGCCGTACCAGCCCACCTTCTAATTAGCGGAAGGAATGCTGCACACTTGATCATTTAACGCTGGATGCATCAGGCAAACTAGCATCAGGAAGATCATCTCTTGGATCATTTGATTTACTTCATTTACGTTCAGATGGACCACCGTATAGATTTGATGTTAATGTAATGATATGAAATGGCAAGTACTTTGAGATGTCTTGCTGGTACCTACTAATTGGAGAGGGAATACAAAAATACGCGACTAGAAAAACAGTTTCCGCACTCAAGGTTGAGGATGACGATTTCCTGCTGAAACCATTGACAAATTAAGCGATACCAAATTAATTGAATAGGACATTAAGTGCCAGGAATGTTACGTAGATAATTTCAAAGTCAGGATACAGATCATCGTACATTTTTGAATTACAATAATTAAACTTTTATGAGTATAACTTTTTTTATCATCAGAATTCTAGTCAATGTTTTACAGGGTCCTGCCATAATGCGTAGATTAATCTGCTGCGGATGCCCGTTAATGATAGACGAATATTATGAAGTTGAAATTGATATTTCTCGATTCTCTAAAATTTAACTGCCTATTTATTTTTCAATATAATGCAGAGCCTGAATGCTTCACATTTTTCAGAAGCAACCGCAAGGTTATTTTTACTCCTGTAGTCATGAAAATGCCTGCCATGTATAATTGAAATGAGGGTTCAAATTCACGTATTTAGAAAGTTTATTTTCGTATTTTCCACGTATTCAAGGGAGGAAACCTAACATGAATCTAATTCAGAAGCTTCATATAGTTAATGTCATACATTCCCTCTAATTTCCTCCATCTGTAAGTTGTAGAGGAAATTTAACTAAGCCACCCATGAAAGTCATGAACTGAATATTTAAAGCGGAGAATTTGCTCGTAAAGGATATGCTCCACTTGAATCGTATACAATTTTGAAGATTTATGAGGGTCAAATTGGCCTCGTCGCTTGGTTTATGAGGACTTAGTTTAAAAAATTATGAACCACTTCTATACGAAAATGGGTAGATCAATCAAGGTTAGACAAACACTTATTTCTCTTTATCAGTATTGTATTCTGCACTAAAAAATTCCTAGACGTAGGTTAATAGTTTGCTACTTGTAACATATCTGAATTTCCTACCCTATAAGAAAATAAAATGCACCGTTGCCAGACTACTCCATGGCTTCCAACTTTGCAACGTCTATTGTCGAAACGTGGAACTACGTTGAATGAACTTATTTGATATTATTTTATAATTCTATGAATGATGAATATTAGTAAGACTTCAATCAATACTTTAGGCAAGTCGCATCTTTATAAAGAGGAGATTTTAATCATATCGAAGATCCACCATGAAGTAAACTTGTTCTTCTGTGACCATCGAAGAAATACGATTCCGTGGAAGAAAAACTAACCTCCGAAACGACAACGAATGGAAGGCTCTTTTTTCACTTCACTTTTTCACTCGACTGCTGCTAGCTGTTTTCACTTTCATTCTGGTTCACAATAGTGTTCCTTTGGAATGGGGTTCCTTTTCTAGGAATCCGCCATTTTGGTATATTTTAAAGACGCTTCCTTGTTATCTGGTATGTACATTTTCCTCCATTATTATAACTCTGTTTTTATTCACAGGATTTAATCTCATGTAAGCTTGTTCTATTTTATTATTGCATTTCTATTGAATATTGTGGGACTCTGTTCTGCTACCAACCCATTTGGAATATTCTTATACTGTTCGTAAGGCCTACTGCACATTTAACTATTCACTCGGCATTATGGTTTAGGCATTTGGAGTTGTTGCTTTTAGGATAATATTTTACGTACAAATATCACTGGTTTGGAGGCCTAGGATAAACTGTTTATATCGTCTGTGTCAAGGAAAACATCCCCCACAACAGTGGCCAGTGAGACTTCTTCTGAGAGTTCTATAGACGAACGTCCTCAGTAAACCAAGCCTCGTCTTTGGGCCCTTGGCGTACCCGATAAGCAAGGAGTGCTTTGAATGAGCCATCGTTCATCAGTTAACAGGAAATATAAGTCAGACTAACGGTAATTTTCTTTCTCACAGTGTTTACTTTGTGGTATTTGTTTCTATTCTATAATCCAATTCATTCTTTAATTGCCGTGGTGATAAGAATTGGTACAGCAGAACATTTGTTCTCTCGAAGAGAGTTCTTGTATAATTTTCTGGACTTTATTATTCTTCCAAACATTCTTCATTAATATCGGGGCACTTTCGTTTGAACTAATTTTCGAAACAGTTTCCTTCCAATTGAGGTACTTTCTAACAATTTTCACTTCTTCAGGTGTCGACGAATGTTAACCTTGCAATTTATTTTCTGGGCGAATAAGAATATTTAATTTAGGTCTATACAACTGAGAATTGTTTTGACTGCTTGAAAAAGTCTTTGTTTATGTTGTGCGAGGGCTTGCATTGACGTACTGAAGAATAATTCGTCTTCTGCGATTGCTTTCCTTGATTTTTCCGGACACTCAACAATTCTTCCATTCTTCTGTTCGAGAAAGCTCTTGCCTCGATTTATAGTCCATCCACGACTCTTGCATCTACAGAGTGCACCACCTATAAAATTTATCGTAAATCTTCCCATGGCCGGCAGAGATCCCCATCGAGCGTACCCCATTCCCGAGATTCATAATGGATAATGAGAGTCGTGTGAATAAATGTAACGAGATGAGAACCAGCTCTTCTGTATCATTTTCAGATAACTGCTACAAACAGTTATTTACGACCTTTGTAATCACGTCTAGTTATGGGGATAAAAACGGTCTTCTCGGCCGCTTCGTGATGCGAGATTTATACCGAACTCTGCTATTCCGGAATAATATCTTTATCTAATTCGGACGGAGCGAATTCAGATCGGATGCATTGTTCAGAGAGGTCTTCTTCTGGTGAGAAGCGGTCGCGGCGTTGTTTCGAAAAGACGTGACATCGTGTTCTTGATAAGAGTACTCCTAGAAAAAAGGAGTTCTCTTGGAAAACTGAGTAAGATTCCGAAATTGTATAACTCGCTGTATCTTTTGTGAGAATTACCTCATTCAAGCAACGTTGCATTGTTTTGAGAGCAGAGGAACTGAACCTTTCTGGGGACAGTTAGCGATGTAGCCAGTGCCTTAGTCTATGAATACCCTACTCCATATTATTCTATGAGATGTTCGATGATATAACCTAAAGAGGCCGCATTCAGGATTGATGTTGATGATGACACAAACTAAAGAGTTGAAGAGTTTGGAGGCATTAGAGTCTGGAAGTTTGATCCTAGGATCAGTATTTCTCCGAAAAACGAATTAGCGCAACGCATTGACCTTGAATCCGCCATATTTTTCGAAATTTCCGATCGAAAATTTTTTTTCTTCGGAGTATATCGACCCGGGTCATTTTATTAACTAATTCGGACACGTAGATTACTACGAATCTGTAATTAGAATTCTTCTGTGACGCGTAGTTTGGGAAATAATCGACCTTGAGTCGAAAAATCGCGAAAAATAGATCATTTTTGGGTGCCGTATTTCCCAGAAAAATTGATTTATACAGATGCTTTCCGAAAAAAAAAATTCGATCGGACTTAAAAAATTTCGAAAAAGATGGCGGACTCGCACGGTCGAGATCAACCCGGGTCATTTCATTCACTAATTCGAGGTCGTAGATTACGATGCGCTAATTGGTTTTTCCGAGAAATTTTTGGTTCGAGAAATATTCGACCTTGAGTGGAAAATTGGCGAAAAATTGGTCGACTTCGGAGTGACGTAACTTCTAGAAAAATTGGAGGAGCTGATTTTTTTGGTCATACTTCGGTTCTTTAAGAATGAAATGGTGTATTTTTCATATACCCGAGACGAAGGGTTTGGATTTTCTGATTTTTTTTTGGCGAAGGTCCAATTTTTCCGATTTTCTATCAACTATATTTTAAAAACAATTAGTCTCAAAGAAAATCTGTTTGGATTTTCTTAATCTAATAAGTTTTTTGGCTCTGATCGACTTCAAACTCATACCATTTACAAATTCGAGGACCTAGATTAAGAAAATCTAATCAGATCTTCCAAGAGGAAAAAAGTTTTTGATTTACGAACGATGAGAAATCGGAAAATTTGGACCTTCGCGAAAGAAATCAGAAAATCTAAACTGTTCGACTCTGATGGATGAAAATTGGTTTTTTTGATTCACAAAGGATCAATCTATATGCAAAAAAATCAGCATCTGTATAAATCAATTTTTCTGGGAAATGCGGCAGTCCAAAAATGACCTATTTTTCGCGATTCTTCTACTTAAGGTCGATTATTTCCCAAACTACGCGTCACAGGAGAATTCTAATTACAGATTCGTAATCTACGTATCCGAATTGACCCGGGTCGATATACTCCGAAGAAAAAAAGTCCGATCAAAATTTTTTTTTGTAGTATGTATATCGACCCGGGTCATTCATTTACTAATTCGAGGTCGTAGATTACAATATATTCATGAAAAGGCCCAGTGTATTTTGTTTTATTACTTTAAGTAGAAAAGTAAGATATTCCAATGAGAGGTCAACGCAATTTTGTATACTTCAAAGATGTAAGCAATCTGAATTCTTTGCCCCCTATGAATTGATATAATATGCTGAGGCCATAGCGTAGACCTAATGTACAAACACTCTGTGATCTGAATCGATGGCTTCGATGATTCCTCTCTACGCTCTCTCTTTAACAACGCCGCATCCGAAGAGACAAGGTCAAGTTAGTAACAAACAGAAAATAACCTGAGTGTACCATTTTTGCCCACTGATAAATTGTGAATAAACAACACATGAACCACCCTGAAGTGTTTAATTATTTAACAAAGATTATTTTCGATTTCTTTGCTGCCCCATCAAACCGACTAATCAAGCACGGCCTGCTTTCTAACAAGCAGCAACGTTGTGTCCAAAACTTGAAAATCATCCCGATCTGAAATCCAATTTATTCCGTTCCCTCGTACGCCGTCACATTCCTCCTTCTCTAACGCGCACGTAGGAGCGAGCAGAAGATAGGAAACGCGTAGATAATTGGCCGGTAATATTCCCAAGAATGTCATTGTAGTACTTCGCATGGGATCTTTCTAATTAGTCGCGTAGACTTTGATTTATTCCCCTTCGGAATCCGACCGCGTGTTCCTGGAATTCCGATATCGATCCGCGACCAGGTCTCGATTATCGCATCTGAATGCCGGAAATTTTTGCCACTTCCGAGCTTGTTCAACAAGAATAATTCCTGAGGATGATGGGTGAGAGACTCGTGGGAAAGTTGAGCCTTACGACGACGTACGGATTCCTGTGGAGATGCAGGAAGATGTGGGAGGCATGGTGATGTTTCTCCGATTATTTTGGACGTGGTGGCCTTCATCCTCTCCAGATCTGAATCCTTGCGATTTTTGGGGACGTTTGAAAACCGTGAAGGGGAGAGGAATGATGTAGAAGAGTTGATGCCATCAGATCTTGAATCATAGATACGCCACCGTTGGAATCCACTAAAGAATCTCAGTCCACCGTGTACAGACGAAACTGAATGTGTGCCGTACCGTTATCTCGGCAGCATGGAACCTTTCGTGAGGCAATTAACGACCTACGCTTCGAAACATCGCCGACAAACGGTGGCCCAGATAGGATAACCGAGGATTCAAAAGAATACTTTTCCTTCAGTGGCTCAGCTTCGACTTTGGTTAATTTTTTCTCGACCTTTAACGGTTTCCAGGCGATTTTTTTTTAAATGGCTGTGAAATCGAGATGGGAATTATGATAAGACGAAAAAACTGGTCCAGGGAAACAAAGCGGCTTCCTTTGTTTTCGTCTTCTCGAGAGATCATCTCGACTGGGAGACTATCAGATTTCAGTTATTATTTTTCACCGTTATTTCAAGCTTCAGCGATAGTCAAAAAGGCCAGAAAGAACTCAAACGCCTTCTGTTTAAGGAAAGAGAAACAGAATATTTCTAGCTGGATAGTTTCACGAAAATAATTTCGTATGGAAACTTGGTGAAAATCCAATAGATGTCGAAATAAGGGATGTATCTTCCTTTTTGCGTTTCCTGAGGGCAGGTTGACGTTGACGAGAGTTTTTCATCTATCTCCCAGCTGAAGTAATCAGGACTTTTTCGTCCTCTACGCTTTTCCTCCTTTGGAAATTTGTCAAGTTGATTGATTAATCGGTTACTGGCGACGACTAATTCCATTAGACGAAAAAATAGTTGTAAAACTTGACGAATTATAGGAGTGGATCGAAGAAAAGTTCGAATCTCTCTCTAGTTCGATCAAAATCGACATAAAACATGAGTTTTTGGATATTTTGATTGGCGACAGAATTAAGATAGTTTTTTAACAACTTTGAGCTAAATGAGTTACACACAACACGCCACTGTCGACGTTGAAAACTTGATTTAGGTTGGGAAATATATGCTTATATGAGTTCTTCCACGTGTTTACTAAATTTCATTTAATCCTCTTAAGCCGGGTTTCACAAAAGTTAATCGGGTGATCAAATGCTTAATCGAGCGATTCTGTGATAAAAAATCCGTAAATTTGAAATTCTATTGGTCGATTTGACAAAAACGTCAAGGTATTCTGTGAACCACTCAATCAACGATGTTTGTGAAACCCACCATATATCTGTTACAAAATTATTAACGTATTTTGATAATGATTAATCAGAAATTTTTTTTATTTTTTACTCAAAAACGGCAAGTCGCAGAGGAAAAAAGCAAGAGACCTTTTCTGTTTAGAATTGCAATATAACTTAAAAAAAAAATTTTTGTCTGAAGAAACCAGTGCCGTTCTAATTTAGTTTTGATTAATATTCAAGCCATTGGCTGTACGCAAATAATTGTGAACTAACCACTGATTTTTCGAACAAAAATGTTTTGGACAGAGAGATTTCGGAACTGTTCGTTCAATTTCAAACAGGATAGTTTTCATTGGTCTTTCCCCTGCAACTCGTCGTTTTTGAATAAAAAATTATGATGCCCGTCGATATTTAATGTATTATTTTGCACGAAATTAGTTGAACATTTTCTACGCATTATTATTATAGATGATTAAATGAAATTTAGTATGTAGTTATAAGTACATATTTTCCAACAGTAACGAAGTTTTCAAAAGCAATAGTGGCGTGGGAATGGTATCACTTCTTTTCAACTTTCAGCATCCTGTATTTTCTTCCCGGTACACTTTTGGACCATAGTTTATTCGACAAACCATTATAATTTTTGTATGTAGAAACCCCTATTAAAGTTTGATCACAGTATTCAGGACACCCGGTAAAAGCGGCATAAGCGTGCATATGTTTTCGATATTTGAAATGGTGATAACTCAGAAATGGTTGTTCCTAAGAAGTGAAGTATGAGGACATTTCTTGTAGATAATCACTTGATCTACAACTTTTGTCTGAACAATTTCTTGATAACGACCATCGTTCAAGAGAATAATTCAAAAAACCTATAATGGCGACACGCAAACGACAAGCAGCCTATGCTGACGGCAGGTACCAATGTGGCCATGAGACTAGAATTGTTTTAAATGACAGGACACATAAAAGAGATTATCAGAACAATTTGTATGATAATTTTCCAAATTATCTCCAGCCGAGAAAGCGAACGCGCATCTCATGAATTTTCCATATCTGAGAAATGCATCTGCGACAAAAACGATAACTCATTTTCATTAGAGCCGCAGACCGCGGGCTTCATTGCGGAATTACGACCAGTTATTGATAATTTTCCTCGGCGATAAATGAATATAAATGCGGCAGCCGCGACATAATGGCGATCGTTGTGGAATTTATAGGCCGTAATTGTGCGTTCGTTGGTGCCTCTGCACGAGAATTGTTGTTATAGGAGTCGCCACAGACGTTTGTCACCTGAAGACGGCCAACTTTATCAGGGATGCTTATTAGAGAATTAATCATTGAGCGATCTATGCATGATTCTTCGATGGTCTGGCTTTGAAGACGTTCTCTGACGAAGACTTATGCTTATACTCGAAAATAGAAATTTTCTTCAGGATTGCGGCTGAACCCCCAAAGCTTGACCTCCCGTCACCTGTAACTGCCAGTCGAGCCGGTTGTGAAGTCAGTGGAACGCACAAGTCGACGTCGGCTTGCTTACTTACCTATGTAGGTAGAGTTGACAACCTGTCGTTCTGTTCTTGTATGAAGAATCGAGGCTGTTTAGTTAACGGATTCTTTGACGGACCGTATGAATTCCTACATTTCTCGTTTTTACGCCATTTGTCGTTAGCGAGCGGTCGTTGGATTTTATAGAGAACCGGGATTCATTTCCTCATGAGAGTGAGGAAAAGTGTGCGATACTTTCGTTTGAACCGATATCAGAGGAGAGATATTTCATCAAGTTACTTGACAGATTTAGGAAACGTCAATGTATGAACAACTTGTTATGCCATGCAGATACTTTGAGCCTTTCTGATCAAGATGAGATAGATAACTAAAGGATGCGATAAGCGGAACGGAAGCTCTGCCAATTTGAAATTTCTATTTTTGAAAAAATTCCATTTTCCAGATGAAGATCTAAACTATAATAGTAAGGGCTCTGGATTATTTCTTATTGGATTCAGCGACCTCGAAAACCTACATTTTGATACCAAAAACATTCTTGTAGCTCTTATTGGCCGAGATTTATTCTATTTTATTTTTTCGATATTTCATTTTCGAGTTCTCTTCACGAGCTCACACTGTTCACGCCAAGTGAACGGTTCAGATAACTTTTCTGAATTTTTAATTTTCATTCATTTCAGGATTAATTTGATTTCTCCGTACTTAGGGAAATCCCATATGTAGTGTAGGCGCGAGAAGAAATCGTCAGCTGTGGAGCGCATATGTCGCATATTTGTTTCATTTCTCATATTTTTCATTCAGTTCATTGATTGCCTCAATCGTGAATATATCTGCTACCGCCTATTTAAATTTCTTCTGTTTCCTTTCGTGAATTTAGAAAAGTTCAGTTTTTCTTGTGATTCACAATTTTAGTGATTTCGATTCATTCGAATTACATTTAATTAAGAACATTCGTTTGTGCGAATTTCGTTCGAAAAAGACTGTTACCAGTGGCGTGGTTTTTATTCTGCCACAAGGATAAGTGTTTCTAATTTGAAATTTTAGCAACGGATTTTCACGTCAGCTCCATTCCGTGTTCGTTTGTCGAGCTCAACGTAAGGGAGCTGTGATTCCGTAAAATAGCTTTTATTGAAGATTCGAATAGGAAGTACAACAAGGTTAGATCCTCCCCAAATATATTTTTTATAGGCAAATATGGTGTTTTTAGGGGGTCATACCCCTTTGTGATATTTCATCCACAATTTGAAATTTTTGAAATCGTTCATATTTGGCACAGAGGTACAAGGGACCATGCTGATCAACAATATATACATAACTATTGGCGGCGACGAGTGGGACGGAAGTTATGACAGTTTGAAATTTCCGATTTTTCGAAAAATGCCATTTGACAGGTCAAAATCTAAACGGTGATAGTTAGGGCTTCGAAATATTTTTTATTGAATGGAGCGACCTCGAAAACCTACATTTTGATACCAAAATCATCCCTGTAGCCCCCATAGTTAATGAAATATACCACTTTATATTTTTCGATTTTTCATTTTCGAGTTTTGTTCACGAGCTCAAAGTATGGATGTTTTCGATTTGCAAGATCACTACTATTAAGGATCCAGATGGTTCGAACAACTTCCCCAGTCAATAACCGTTTGATCCTTCTAGATATTTTGCTTATCGACTAATAAGAACTCAAGAATGACGACGATCTAGGAATGCAAATTCGCTCAACCGGCCACCATCTTCGATACAAACTTCTCGCAATCACGCCGGAATCCGATGAAGACACGGATACCGGCTTTTTCTACTCCTATTTTATTTTCAGAAAACCGAATTGAGACGTACTCGTAAGATACAGACGGCGAAACGACTTTCGATAGGGCAAAAACGGCGGAGCGCATCATGATCTCTCGAGGAATGCCGAAGAAACTGGAAAATAATTATGAGTTGGAGGCTGCCAGCCAGAGAAATCCGATCTTTCAATCTCGCGTTTTTCGCCCCGTTCCGTAATTACGGCTGCAACGATATGATGAACTGTTTGCGGATGGGATGATGATGCTAAAACGGGCCCCGGAGGATGCAGGGGTTCCGCGAGCCTCCCCAAGGCTCCGTTTTTGTCCCCGACAACTATTCTCGGGAAGAAAACATAATCATCGAGTTCAATCGAGTTTTTTGTCTTCTAGATTGCGATATTATCTTTCTCTCTTGTATTCGCTAAGTTTATTCCATTGGGAAGTCTTTCGCCTTTGCTGTTCATAGAGAAACGATCGCAAAGCTAATCCTACAAACGAAGGAAATTCTTGGAAAAAGTTCAGGATTCGCAAACTCCTCGAACGTTATGACCAGCACGCCTTCAAATGCCTCTCGTTCCCTACGTAGGCTGGAGATGGTACAAACGACCAACTGGTGAATTATGACACACAATTAACAATGGTATTTGTTCGTCATTTTTTCAAAGCTAGGTTCCCACATGCATACCAAATACCAACGCAGAAAACGACGTATTCACTTGAATGGGAGATTTACAACGCTCCAGGCAAGGTGGTCTTCTACCTCTCGAAACACCGAGTCAATTCGATATGAATGGTGATTATTTTATATCTCTTGTGTGTGCCCAAGCAAGTTCTGCCGTCTGGGAGTAATAAATGTTGGGTATCTAGGAAAACTAAAGAAAAGTCTTACGACATCCTTAAATTTTTCATTTGAACGACGTTACCAGAGATTTACGTCCGTCCTAGGTCTATTCAAATCGATATTTATTCGTTTACGTTTGTAAAAAATTCATCGAGTTTTGTTTGAATGGGATGGAATAGATGGAGATCAGAATCGTAATCAGGGAGTTTTGTCCAACTCTCGCAACAAATTGTTGTTGAACGAAATTTAAGCAGATAGTCAAAGACAATAAAAAATACTGTAGATTTCTGTACGAGAAACCAACTAGTTCAAGGTTAAATAAAAAGAGGGCGTGATAATCTCAGAGTTACTCTAAGATATCCTATTTTTATCCATAAGTATGAAGTACAGTTTTCTGAGGAGACATTTAAGTTTTCGACACAATCTAAAAATAAAAGCATTGGAGTGTTTTAGAAAACATTTATTGATTCTTGTTTGAATTAGTGTGTAATTGTATATTTTTTCATTCACAGTACTCTCTATTCATCTATGAACATGTAAATTGTTCTTGATTGTGGAAATTAGGAGGTGTTCCCTTTAGAAGATCCCCAAAATTAGTAAACCCTCTCGAACCGTACTTTTCAGTCGTATACAGGGTGAGTCTTTGACTTGTACATATATTTTAACTGTAGATTCCTCTCATCAAACGAAACACTTTTTTCCTACACCATTTTTCAAAATTCGGTTTGGTTTGGGAGATACAGGGTGTCGAAAATCCATGAAAAAAACACTTTTCTGTTTATATCTTCGGAACCGTTATTTCGAATGAACTGAATTTTGGTTGTGTTTTTACCCTATTCATGATGCATATTCCTCAATTGAAACCTATTCAATATCTCTAATAGTATAAAAGTTACAGAATAGTCGACTCATCAATACACTCTAAAATGTCATAAAACCACTTTAAAAAGATAAACGGTTCATATTTTCGAAAGAATCAATCATTTAAGAAACTAAAAGTATTCCTATTTTTTTTTTCAATAAAACGCGTCGTTTTCGAGTTATTTTCAATTTTACCCGAAGATTTAACACGTGCACAGTTTCTATTGAAAATTCATAGTTACCGGTCCATATTGAAGTTAAATGTCGATGACATACAAAATTCGGATATGAATGATGAATCTCGATACAAACTACTTATTAAATTGAAATTAATGAAACGATACCTGATAATCTGTGGCGATTTTTCTATCTAAACGATATCCTCTTGGAATTTTATAAACTCGACACGGTTGAAATTATATTAATTCACTTCACATAATAATCACATTAGAACAATAATTCACAATTCAGAACTTCTCATAATGTTTACAGTTTGTTCAGAGACCCTGGTTTGTTATTGTTTATAGTTGGCCTCCAGATAACCAATAATTCGGTTTTCGCTCTACGCATGCGTGGTAAAATTTGGCGGCAAAGTCGATTTATGATGGAAACGGTAGAATTCATAGATATTCATACCACGGTACAAAATGTATCATGATTTATACTATGTTTCGTGAAAAATCCTTAACCTCAATGAAAATATCAGCAAGCTGACAACATCTTCTTGAAATGTCTGTGCAAAAATTCACAGAATCGATACAAATTAGATTAGGTTAGGTTGTTTAATAATAAATCTGAATGAAAAGTCTTTCTTCATGATATTGTTTGGGAATTTCGAGGGAAATATGAACAAGTTATTAGTGTTTACAAACTAATCTGCAGAAAAATCGAAGAAGGAACTTAATTTGGTGGAATAAATGTGGCTTTTTAGTTGCAGATATAATCCGATGAAACGAACTGTTTGTATTGAAATTATCGTGTTTGCAACATTTTTATTCCAATAAGGTTAGTACTTGAGTATTCCCTAAATGTATAAACTCAATTTCTATCGAGAAAAATGAACTTTGAATCAATTCCACAGTATCATTTCAGGGACGTAATTAGCACAATTTTTTTTCGAATGGCTATATCTTTTTAACAGAGCCGAATTCGGAAAAATGGAAAATGAAAAAAAGGTTTCTTTTGACCTCAAGAATCTTCAGTTAAAATATAGGTACAAGTCAAAGACTCACCCTGTGTAGGTGCCTACATCTTGGTCCAATCTGAAGGAGCGTAGTAGGCGAGAGTTAGCCAGGATCTTCACCTCTGCATTTTTCAATATTCGTAATTTATGACCGACAAGTGCGAAATCCCATACCTGGCATGGCCGTTGTTGGCGTTTCCTTCAATTTCCTCCTCCGTACTTAGAGGGATCGTAGGTCAAATTGAGCAGAAAGGCAGAAAGAAGGCTCTGCATGCCTAACAAAATTGCCGTTTCTACGTAGGTAATTGCTTTCCTGGATATACGAGATGGTGAGTTATGTGAACTTTGCCGAAGAGGATCGTTTCGAGAATTTCGAATTGGTCTGGGTTCAATGTATTAGTTTCAGTTCAGTACGAACTTTCCATTGTCTGCTTAAGAGAATGAACTGAATCTTTCTTAAAGAACTCAATTTCTTCAGTCAGTAAAGGTGTAAAAAAGTGTTGCCTGATGAAATATCTAGTTTTTCAAATACGATCTAATGTTCAATTGGAAGGACTTCCTGTTTACACTTATCCACGAAAAAGTATGTAATAGGGCTGTGCTTATTTTCAATACCATTAATTTGTTCCTAAAAAACGCATTCCTGTCTACAAACTCATTCGAATCGAAAATCACGTACATCATTGTCCATTTTTAATAGAATTTTGGATCATTATCGAAAAATGAATCATAGAAAGCGATGAGCACATGACCATACTCTTGGATGTCAAGATTATTCGTTTCTTATATCCATTATGTTTGTGATAATGAAAAAAATAATTGTATGCTCACCTTAACAGCTGTCGTTTGTGGTTTTGGTTTCCTTTTATCGTGGTTGAATCTTCTTGGAAACTATCATAGGCACCTGAAACAAAAAGTAGTTATAACACTTTTATCATTACAAGAAGTTTATATTCAAATATCCATTTGAAACGGTAAGAAATATCCAGTAAAAAAGGGCTGTCCACATAATGCGTTGCATTGTGCTGACACGAAAACTTGCACAATGTGTTTCATTCAGGAGGATCACGAAATGTAGATGCAGCAGTAGCCACTAAGAATACTGATGTAGCTGGATTCGGTTTTATTAACACTCTTATCCTCGGTTCCTGGCTCAGAGCCCGGACCTTTAAAGGGAGATTCAAGCCCGTATTGCCCTCATAAAATGCAACGGCACAAAGGGTTACTTTCCTGGAAATCAAACAGCTTTCCAGTTCTCAACAGCCGCGAATGCATGCTGATCGAACCCAACTCAAATATGGGAGATATCGGTTATCGGAAAGTTTGGTAATATCGCCGAAACCAGAAACTGGGAGATTACTTTTCAACACTGAAGTAACAACTGTTACAGAGATTAAACTTTAGAGAATGGATAATATCAAAGTATATTAATTTATTCGTTGTTCAAAGGATTCTTGCCTATGCAGATGGAATATTTTGGAGCATAAATAATGGTTTTTTCTTTCCAAGTGGCTTTCCAATTCTACTGGACGTTGTAAAATTTGACTGCTGCAGAAGATGAAAGGATGAACGTGAAATATTCCGAGATCTTATCTGGTAGCAGTAAAAAGTTAGAGGTGGTAGCGTCATGAATGCCTCAATTATGCCATAAATCGGTTTTATGCCCTCTTCAACGCCCACTATGGAAATCCCCCGCCGATAAAATTATGAATATATGCGAGTGTCATCTCTGTTGGAAACGCCCGTAGAAAGTAACAAACCGTAACAGATTTCTCAAAGCCGCCGATGTTTTGTATTCTATCATGCGGCGGATAAGAATATCATATTTCCTTTGGCTTCTATCTTTCAAGAGGTTTGCGGTTTGAGCTTTATTGAGATTGATATCGAAAAGCGATCGACTATTCGTTTTTGCCCACATAAGAAAGTTTTTAGAGATGAAGAGTGTTTTCGATCAGACATAACGATCTTCGAAGTCTTTGATTGTCTAGACGTGTTCGACATGAATTGGTGGTAAAGAATGAATGTAATAAAGTTATTGAACTGCAGACTTTATCGTCTTTTCAATAAATTTAAGTCTTCGTAACATTCCTCCTTTTGAAAGAGAGGAAAAGAGCAAAACCTACCCTGAAGGGCTAAAGTATACTTTTGGCTTGTGATGTGATCGTCTAGATTGGTAGAACTCTATGTTATGTTGTAATAATTCAGATTCGTAATAACTCCGATTAGTGAAATATAGGATGGGAAATAATGAGGTTAAATAGATAAATAATACACTAGATTGGACATAAAAATGGAACAAGAGCCTTTATTCGTCCAGCACCATAGTTCGGGGAACCATAGCCTATGAAGGAAAAACGAACGAGAATCAATTGAAACTCAAAGCAAAAAACCTTCTAGCATTACAGATGATATGTTTACAATCCATAGAACAATTATTAATAAGACGAGCACTGGTGATACGTACAATATGGAGCTTCCTATACTCCCGTAAGGTTATTACTGGCACAATTGTGATAAAAAGCAGAATCCAATACATCCAAAGGTTATAGGCATATAGAGTGTGTCACCTGATTATTAATGAATTTCCTAAGCAGTATCCTTGTAGTTCCCAGTGTGGGAATCCTTCCTTCCAAGTGTTATGAGATCCTAGCAGTCGCGTTGGTTTGGAAGTGACGATAAACTCCTTATATTTCCTGTCAACTGATGAACGATGGCACCTTCAAAGCACTCCTTGCTTATCGGGTACGCCAAGGGCCCGAAGACGAGGCTTGGTTTACTGAGGACGTTCGTCTATAGAACTCTCAGAGGAAGTCTCACTGCCACTGTTGTGGGCAATGTTTTCCTTGGCACAGACGATATAAACAGTTTATTCTAGGCCTCCAAACCAGTGATTATTGTACGTAAAATATTATACTAAAAGCAACAACCCCAAATGCCTACACCATAGTGTCGAGTGAATAGTTAAATGTGCAGTAGGCCTTACGAACAGTATCCAACGCATTCCTGGGCATCTTTACCTAACACAAAGTCGAATTCCTGTCGTTCCCGCTCTGAAATATGCATAATTCATGTGAAAAACCTCGTATTGTACGGTATACGTTGCAGTACTTCTCATAGCTAACGTTTTTCCACGAAGAGCTACATAATAAACCGCATTATTTCGATAATATCCATTTTCAACGTGAAATTATCTCGGTTATAATGAAATTTGCATGTTGCAGCTTCTCTTCCTGGTATTTTTTGCCGGCTATTCGACCGTTCGCGTCCTATCTGCCAGGAAGCAGGAGCGTTTCTTGCCGCAACGTTTCAGAATTTTAATGGGACGCTGAAAATACCGAGCTAGAAATCACAAGCATGATGGAAGATGATTTAGGTGCACTCCATATATGCCCTTATTGGGCAGGTATTTCCGGAATATTCCGACAGCATATGGCATTCTTGAAACGCACACATAATCTTATTGAATTATTTTACGTGATATCAGTACTTCAAAAACTTTCCTGTATGCACACAATCTTCACGAAGCTCCACTTAACATTTAATCAGTTTTTGGATTATTTATATCTTCTCTACATTTTTGAAGAATATTCATCTGCACTGTTATTGCTTTGAGAGAACAACTGTTGGTTTCTTCTTCGTTTACCCTAATTCAGGATATGGTTCTGAAACTACTATCTATAATTGAACTATTGTTTTACGAAAATATTCCCAAGAACTTAAGTTATCTGGTGACCATTGAAAAGATCGAAATCACCCCATCCAGCTTCTGCATCCGAGTGGAACATTTCGCGGTCTGCAGCCACGCAGTCTTCCATTTGGCACCTACTTTGACCGCATAATCTCGACTTCGTGAGATCTGGAGACGTTAATGACATCCAGATCTTGTCGTTTGCATGCGACGGTCCCATTTCTATTGTCTCCCAACAATTTCGTGTTTTCGAACACAGGCATAAATAAGACGTCTTATCTGAAGTAGTCTACGTTTAAGAAGAGGAGATGCTGTTCGTGATGAAGAAAACAATGGGCTTTGGTTTGTGCAGATTCCTTCAATTTTTCAAGAATGGAGACCAAGTACTTCGTGAACTATTCGAGAAGATACACAAGACACCATTTTTCGAGAGACTTAAGAATCTCGTCGACACCAATCTAAAATTCTAATTGATACCTCGAAAGGCGGTTGACTGCGTTGACATAACGAGCAGCTCACAGCTGACTGCCTCCGTGCCACACGCGATCTTCGCACGCAAAAAGCAACAATGAAAGACTTAACTGTACGACTTAATGACGTAAAAATGCAGCTTAATTCGGTTCGCAGAAGTCGCTGCTTGTTATTCCGGTCATAACAGACCTTGGGACAATTATAAAGAGCGTGCCACCGTTATTCGGTGAGATACGGTGAAAAAGTTTCAGCTTTAACTGGGTCTCTGGGCCTTTGCCCACGTCGAAATCGCCTGGTTCAGTCCGACGAAAATTGGTAGATCACCTTGAACGCTTCATAGAACTAGGGAAAAATAAATATCCTACAGATTTCTGTAAATGAATAGCAAGAAGATTATAGTTCCTTCGATAGTTCAATTCTAGTATTTAGCCAAGCTTGTATCCTATGTAATAATAATTTGAGGAACATAGAAATTTTGACGTTTCTTGGGGACTGTAAAAAGGCGATCGCCGCGTCGCTTGCGACGCCCTATAGGCGAGAGAAGGGAGTCGTGGGAAAGTAGAGAACGAGGGCTCTCGCGCTGTGTTTTAGGATTTTTCCCAAGTGTAAAAAGGTAGATCTACGCGCTCTACTAGTCTATAATAATAAAATCATAATCCTCCTATATAGTAATAACTTAAGGAACATAGAAATTTTGACGTTTCTTGGGGGACTGTAAAAAGGCGATCGGCAAAGCCGACCACCGCGTCGCTTGCGACGCCCTACAGGCGAGAGAAGCAGAAAGAAAGTAGAAGAATGGGGCTCGCGCGGGTGTTTTCGGTTTTCGGGAAGTATTTAAGAAAAAATCGCGAAAAAGGGTCGAAATCGCCCGATGGGCCGAATTTGTGCAGCCGAGATCATCCCGGGGCACCTGGACGACGAGGTTTTTTTTCGAACGAAGGCGCATATCCCTGTTCAACTAAGTCTATAATTTAACAGGGGGTAAGTCCCTCCAAACAAAAAGCCTCAGCTTTACAGTAAAGAGGAATTGTTGAAATCATGAAATGTAGAATGTAGCAGCTACAGTTGTTGCAGAAAGTGTGAGATAAGCTAGAGCTTATTGTTCTTCGGAACAATTCACTTGCAGATCCTGGTAGAACAACCGTTTAGAGTTCTATTTGGCACCTGAAGTGAACAATAAAATTTTCTGACTGGCAAATAGCTATTGCCTAGAATTCTGTAAAGATTTATTTGGAATTGAACGAGTTTCTGGTACATAAATTGAGAAACATTAAACTGAATGTAAGACTCTCTTGCATACAAAGAGTCGAAAGTTGAAGGAGAAGTTTAAGGCAATAAAACGAATAGCTGTAACTTCGGCGAAAGGCAAACTGAACCTTATGATTGATGTCGCCGTATTCCTCGCTTAATTCATCGTGAGTCAAAGTAAACTTCTAATTCTCCCATTCCCGGTTATTAAAAACCCCATTTAGCTCTGTCCTCCGCTCGTCACACAAAAACTTTTCCAATTTTCACGTCAAACCCCGTTTTACGACGATCTACCGGGGACAGTATACGGTGGGCAGAATCCGTAATTACCGGTAATGACCCGGACTAAACGGCCGTAATTCTCTTTCTTATCCAAGGCGCGTTCATTTAGATTCATGCAGTCGTCGAGTACACACTGACGCTTATTCTATGGTAGGCAGTGGGCAGAGAGCACAGAGATAAGCGATTCGCCACGTAACGAAGGTAGACACGCTATGCTGTTTTTTTCAGGAATGAAATGGCGGTAGCCGGTCAGCGTAGGACGTTTGATTTGCGCTCTCGAGTTGTTCGGCGATGTGGCAGAGATAACAGAGGCATTCCTGGTGCGTTGCCGGCATCTAGAGCTGCATCGGCATCGACCTAGGCACGAATAGAAATCTCCACGCAGCGACCGCCATATAGGACGAAATTGGTACCCCTTTTACTTCAAAACTGACAATAATCCTTTTATAAGGAGTCCTATAACATACACATCAAAAGGGTTTGTTTCTTAACCATACTGAACACAGATGATAACTCATATTGAGTGGAACTGTTTACTACCGGCAATTATTGTTGACTAGCAATCAATAGACTCTTAGACTCTTCTCAATGAATGTCCCTGGCCAATTGTCATATATTCTTTATAAATGTTTACTTGTTCAAATAACATCATAATTGATAAACATAAATGACTATGGAGATAACTTTACAGCTCTGGCTTTGCGTGTTAGGTCAAACTTCTAAGATGGTGTTCATACATGCTACACCATTACATCCCTTTCGTTTTTTCCCACCTTGGGTAGTCTAACATCATCTTCCAATGGGACAAATGAAAACATGTTTCCTCGTGGTCAGTCAAGAGTTTTGTTTAGGTATTTGTTTACCATTCTCGCCTCAGTGATTAAAGCCTTAGTGTTTTCTTTTAAAAGTGATTAGTTGGCTAGAACCGTGTATCTTTATAATTCTCCCCTTTTCCCTCGATGATTGGATATTAATTGTTTAACCACCTCCACTCCTGGCTCTGAATTGCCGTTGAATTATAGCCTCTACCCCGATAATCGCCGAAGAGCAAGTTTTAATCCGTCTAGGAAAGCAACTACGTGTTCCCTCGAAAGTATAACGAATAATCATTCCACATAATGAGCTTAGCGTACCTACCCGATGATGAATGGCCCCAAACGGGTGGAACGTACTCAAAATGCCACACAAAGAGTATCTGGGATGTCTGATTGGCTTATTCTGCCATCGCATTTATCAATTACGCCTTAGCGGCTTCGGGAGATGCTTTAATCTCGCCTTTGCGATACCGACATTAAAAACAGTTTGATAATGTTTGTGTTGCCCTGCGAGAGGTGGAATAGTGGACAAAAATAAGCCTCTTCCACAAAACTATCATCTAAGTGAAGTGTATGGTACAAGATTCCAATCTTCTTAGGCGAGAAGTCGTCACGATTTTTGCGTCCTTTTCTGGTTTGAAGTTGAATGTACCAATCTCTAAGAACACTCCTTATGTCAGTCTGTCGTCCAGTGGAAACCCTGAAGAGCAGAAGCAGAATCAAGAGGAATAAAGTAGTTTTTATCGGTAGCAAAACGGAGACCGCATGTCTTCCAGAGATTGCATTAGTGAAGCGACGCTGAACGGGCCAATCATCGTGTTCGTTTGACCGTGTCCCATAATACCAACCCGGCGAATAATATCCTTTCTTTCCCACTTCACCTCACGGCATTCGCAACAGATCCGCAGAATATTTTTTCGCATCGAGATCGATAACTCGGAGCGTCGCTTCGTGTTAAATGGAACGGATGACAAGGAAAATGCAGCTCGGATCCTGCATCACTCAGATAAAGGATCTTTCCTTAGTAGCACAAGAATATTCCTTTAGAATGACGCGATTTTGATCTCCCTGGGTTTGTAAGAATTCGCAGTATCGAGAGAGGAATATTTTGAATGGTATTATTGGGGGAGCTTTGTGATTTATGCTTCGTCAGTCCTAGGAACCTTTCCTCTTCTCTCTTCTTTAGTGGTCAATCCCTCCTTCCAAGTAGGAACTACCACATTTGACTTCACCTTAACTAACTCTTGTTTGGACGCAATTTCATTCAAGGTGGTGTAAGCCATTTCCTTGAAGATGTTAATCGAAGAAGGGACCAATATACAGGGTGAGTCTTTGACTTGTACATATATTTTAACTGTAGATTCTTGGGGCCAAAGGAAACCTTTTTTTCATTTTCCATTTTTCCGAATTCGGCTATGTTAAAGAGATATAGCCATTTGAAAAAAAAAATATAGGGCTGAATACGTACCTGAAATAATTCTCTGCAAACACCTCAAAGTTCATATTTTTCGATTGAAATTGAGGTGATTATTAGATGTTCTGGTTGATAGAATTAGAAAATACTAAAGCACTAACCTTATTTGAATGAGAATGTAACAAACACGATATCTCCTAACAAAAACATTTGTCCAATTATTTCTGCAATCGAAAAACCATATTTCTCCCACCAAAATAAGTTCCTTCTTCGATTTTCCTGAAGATTAATTTGTAAACACTAAAAAATTGTTCATATTTTCCTCGATATTCCAAAAGGATCTCATAAAAATGGGTTTCTCATTAACCTATCCTATCTCCATTAATCAGTCATATGATTCGAGGTCAATGACCCAACCTAATCCATCTTCTCTGTGATATATGTCACAGAACTCTAGAGAAGACGATGCCAGATTGTCGATTTTCTCTTCAACAATGGTATAGGCGAACTCAAGAAAGCAGTACGTCCCCTATCGTTAACGGAAGAACCATCGCAGAGGTACTAGTTTTGTTTACTTTTCGCTGAAGGCTTCTAAGCATTGCTCTTTGGAAATGCCAAACGAGTTCTGATTCTCGCCGATATAGCGCTACGATCTAAATTTCAGTCGCGATGTAGCCGCCACGCAAGACAAGCCGTTGTTCTGTGTCTCCAGAGTCCCATCACAGCACAGGCCAGTCTGTGATACAATGAACGAAGCTTAGACGCGATAACCTTTTTATTTATTTATTTATTTACTTGCAGAGAATAAAGCAAACAGGTGATGATTGTGATGTGAAGACCGTGTAGTGTCGATTAAAAATTCCAAGAGGGTTAAACTTTGTAATTTCATGCTTCCCGGAATTCAATTATTACATCGAACGTTTTTCCATCATAGAGATCTTGACAAAGTTGATAAACATTGACAACATTGTTAATTTGTTAAGAGACCAGAGAAGAAATAATATTCGATGATATTTAATTCAGGGAAGCATTCAGATTTCTTCGTATACATTTAGGAATAACTCGGAAAAAAAGGGACGGATATATGGTTGGAGCCCCAAAGCAAAAACCCTTCGCACACATTACAGGGCGATATTTTGGTGAATTAGTTGAACTAGAAACGCCTGCATTATCAAAATTAGTCAAGCAATTTCTATTCGAACGTTGCTTTCCATTTGGACGATTGGAGTTGGGCCTAGGGGTGCCCAAATACCCCTATCGACGCGTGTTCTTTCGAATTTCCCAGATGAAACGAACACTCGTTTACGGGGAGCTTACACGATGTTGCAATTAATCAAGCAGGCATGTGGTGTGCACTGACGCACCGGGGAAATGTGTTCATTAGCCGGCCAACGCAGCAACATTGTGCCATTATCATTATTTCGCAGCGGGATTTATGGAGCCATAGTGATCGATGGATTCTGCCACGCACAATGCCGCGAGATGAAACCGATCCTACCGAGATCGTCTTGGCTGACTCCGATACGCGTTGTTGACCAAGAAGATTCTCGATTAATATTCTTCTCGTTTGAATAAGAAATGTCGGATCTTGTTAATTTTCGGTGCTCTGCAGTCGACAGTGAAAAAGAGCCTTGTCCTTTCTCAGATTCGCCCAAGCTCCGGCACATGATTTGAGCTCGTTAGCGGCGATAAAACAACGCTCCGTGTCTTGTTCTTGCATGCTGAAGAAACACAATATAACCCCAAGATGGAACAATAGCTCGGTCGGTAATTGAACGACGCAACTATAAATTTATAAGCCAATTCCCTCGGTATAATGTGGACTATATATTGTCTTTATGATTGCCCTTATATAGCACGTAGATTCAAAAACAATCTCTATTAACGAGTACAGAGATTCAGATAAGCCTCTTGTGGGCAACTTGCTACACTTTTTTCCCAGCGTTCGTTTAACGAAGCCTAAATTATGGTCCTACCAGGAAATGGATGGAAATTATTATTTCCATCTGCAGCACTCATGCAGTTTGCCCTTAGACATCTCTGTTGTACTGAAATCATTGCGAATTCACCTCGAAATAATTCCATGGGCGAAGATCCTGTTAAACGCAGTCAAGTTCAAGTCGAAAGTTCAGCGTTAACTTGCAACAGATCGAATAACAGTGTAGGCGTCAGTATGCGGGTTTCTGGGTCGTCTTTTCGTTTTTATCACCTGGTTCTGTTATCTGGGTCAAGAAACAGCTTCTTTAGGACGACGCCATCGGGCAATTTCATGATGGTATAACTGTTGCATCACGGAAACTGTTAAGTGCATATCCTACTTTTTTATAATGATTCCTCTTATGGAAAGGGAAATTCGAATAAAAAAGAGGATGTCTTTTGGAGTGGCTGCTGAGATCATGCAAGTTCCTTAAGGGATTAAGGTTGAGTCTTCATCAATGCTACACCAACGAATAATCACCTTGGTAGAGAGACTGGAAAATGGCGAAGCTGTAGGTGAAATCGAAAATCATCGGGGGCAATCAAGCTGGATGTATTTATCGACGATATTTCTTCGTCTCGTTTGAAATACGTCCGAAGTGGCCGTCAGATAGGCATCGTACCTCGAGCCAATTGTTAACGAACCAAATCGAAGATAGCCATTCCTCATGACCGTTTCCGTTTTTTTCCACTAGTGACTTAAATATTGCAACGACTTAATGGAGTACCACGCTTCGAGCTACGTACTCTAAACTGGCGAACCAAAGCGCGTAGTCAACGACTTGTAGAAACGACTTTTTGCCGGGTTTAGAATAGGTATGAAATTAAATTCTAATCCTGGGCTGGGAAATGAGGTGGTTCGAACCTGTAATCTGACAGACGGCGTGTTTTACTTAAAATCATAATTGAGGAAATAATCATTTCATCCCGCGAATTACTCGGTAAATGGATTATTTAATGGCGGACACTTATGAGGCTCTTCCCCGTGGAACAAGCAAATGTGCTGAAATCACTGTAGAACTCGAGGGAAGTTAACTGGTTCGTTTCCAAATGGTCCATCAAGAGGCCTATTATCTTGTTTTCAGGCTTTGAGGAGAGAAATTGGTTTTACACCAAGAAAATGATGAGAAGTTGATGTTATAGCTCTCTTCAGTTCAATGAAAAACTCTCCATTTCTTATCACATCCTGGAGATGTCTTAGAATTCCTGGAACAGCAGCTTTTCAGAGAGCTAAAGATGGCGACGTAGCAAGCAAGGGCGCCAGTTCAAGGTAGTCGTGACTAAGGATTGAACGAGAATAAATTCGCTATCACAAAAACGCCTATATCTCTTGAACCAATTGAGAAAAAATCAAAATTTGATCATAGTTAGCTTCGTTATGAACGTCAGAAACATGTGGAACATTTACTTCATAGATATTCCAATTCTCTGTCGCAAAATGTCAAGCGAAGTGAAAACACGAGAATTTAGAGTAAAACTTTTTCAAAATAATCAAAAATGGAGCTTCAAAAGAATCGCAAAAGAGGCTCGTGTTCGTCCGGAAACGGTATCAAGAGTTGTTAAGCGCTTCAACGAAGATCTTACAATTAACCGCAAGGAAGGAACCGGGAGGAAAAAGGGATTTCATAGCCCAAAAAAAGTGGAGAAAGCCATCAGCCTTTTTCAGAAGAATCCTAACCTTTCAGGACGGAAAGTGGCCCAAATAGTGGGTTGTTCGCAGTCAACCGTTCAGAAAATCAAGTCGAGTTGTGGGCTTAGAACATACAAAGTGCAAAAAGTGCCAGACAGGAACGCTGTAAAGAATCAAGAAGCGAAATCAGGAGCAAAGAAATTAAAAAAAAATTTCTTGAAAAATTTTTCCTGTTGCGTGATGGACGACGAAACCTAGGTATGTCTTGGCTGATTCAGGAATTTTATACTGCAGATTCTCGTGGAAATTTTGACGAACAATTTCGCGTGAAGAAACAAGCAAAGTTTCCTAAAAAACTCCTGGTTTGGCAAGCAATTTGCACTTGTGGGAAAAGGAGCAAATTTTTCGTTGGCCAAGGCTCTGTTGACTCGAAGATATACATCGAGGAATGCTTGAAGAAGCGACTTATACCATTTTTACGTGAGCCCGATGTGTCAACAATCTTTTGACAAGATTTGGCTTCATGCCACTACAGCAAGGCCACCAAGGAATGGTACGAAGCTAATGAGGTTGTTTTTGTCCCCAAAGAGGCCAGTCCACCAAATTGCCCAGAACTCAGGCCAATCGGAAGATATTGGGCCCTGGTAAAAAGAGAATTGAAGAAGACTAAGAAATCAACGAAAACGTTAGCGGAATTCAAGCAAAAGTTGAAGACAGCATCCCAGAAAGTGACTGAGAACACTATAAGAAGCATGATGGGGAGAATTCCAGAAAAAATCCATGAATTTTGTAAAAAATACTTTTGAGTTTTCATTGTTTTCATCAGAATTAGAAGATGATTCGAAAATGAGTTTGGTTTTCGAAATCGGTCCAGTGGTTCAAAAGATATAAGCGTTTTTGTGATAGCGAATTTATTCTCGTTCAGTCCTTATTCAACAAGTAGGGAGTATTCTAGAGACATAGTCGGCTCTGGGTATACTTTCATGAATTGATGTTGATTATTCTTCGATAGTGTAATAGTTTATTCTAAAACTAGTTGCAGAATGGGCTCCTATTCCAATACGAATGCGAAATTCGAAAACGAGCGACGAAGGAGCGAGTTTTCGAACGCATGAGTATTGGAATTGCATTCTGCAACGAGTATTAGACGATATTTTCTCTATTTCACTCAAATTTTGTGAAATTCAATAAAAAAATTCAAATTATAGGTCCTAGTGACTTTCATATTGTATCTTGGCAGTTGGTGTGAATGTTAGGAAGTACGAAAATTGACATTTCCAAATTGACGTCTGCTGAAATTTAAAAGGATCGGAAGTCATTGCTGACAACCACAAAACGAAAAATGTTACTGAAAACGATGCTGTAATGAATTCATTACAGCACTGTTTTAAGTACTGTAATGAACACATTACGATACTGAAATAGAGAAATATCTATCCGGCTCTTCTGCGTGGCTGAGCTTGCAGTAGCTCTCAATCTAACAGCACAATCTAGAGGTACCGTTGTTCCCTGTACTCTCTCATTTATAATACAAAGAAGTATCTCTGAGGTAAAAGAATGGCGGGCATTTATCCACACATTGCGCCCGATACGATTACATCTCGTAAATTATACGTAGGTCGGATTCCACGATTTTCAAACAGATTAAATAACAGTAATCAGGATATTCTGGCGCCTTCAGCCTACAGCGTTCGATAACGGTTCTCAATTACGATCAAAACGGACAGTTAACGCTACGATTCCAAGACATGTCTCATCGAGAGGCCAGAAGAAAGGCCGCTTTACTGTAATTCGATTACCATTGTGCGTTCGCGGCCTACATTCTCAACACTTCGAGATTGCGGAAAGAATAAAAAGACTTTATTTATTTAGTATAATTTTCTGTATTTTTGATATCTAATTTAGTTTTCTAGGCCGAGGGGTTTTTGCTTTGGAGCACGTTTTCAAGGAAATGGCTTCGAAATTTAGTCTTCTTCCACCAACTGATGTTGAAACTTGATTCACGGCATTCTTGTGAGATTTCTCGATGAAAACTCATTCGGCCATAATTCTAATCACACCACCGGCTTCAAATTCGTTCCATTTCGCCTCTAAATGACGGCGTAGACGGCCGCGTGAAGATGGTCAAGAAGCGAAGCGGCAAAAAGAAAGAAAGGTTGTAGCTAAAGGCGAGGAAGACCCCTCTTCGGAGTTACTGACCTACGATGAACTCTCAAGGCCGACTGCGTTACCAGAAAGGTGTATTAATAGAAATCTCTTCGTTATTCTCGTCCCCAGCCAACGTGATGAATATGGAATAGGGCGACAGATTCCTCCTGTCTTCAGGGGTGCTTCAAGCAATTTCGGAGCGATCAGATAAAGAAAGTGTTATCAGATATTCAAATGAAACAGTCAGAGAATTTAACGCCTCTTATAACGAACTAAAGTCTTTAGCACAACCAAATTGCAGGTCCAATAAGAAACTATTGAAGGTGAATATTGAAACCTTTTCGCCTCATCGTTTCTACAATTTTTACTCATGTATTTATATTTATTTTCATTGAAAAATGGAGTCGAACACAAAACTGTATTCACAAATAACGGAAGACTTATAAAATAATAACAATAATGACTCATTACAACAAAAATTAATGCTTCAAGCTGTGGAGGTCGTCAGAAACTAAATAACCTTTCGGTACTTTAAGTTATTCCATAAAATATCCGTGTGTTTTCACGAATTTCGAAACGCCGGGTGTTCCGGCTTGGTCCTCTGGTTCTAAGGTACCGCTAGAACCCATGTATTTTTCATGAATCGCTGATTTTTACACGGTACATTGAGAAAGACTAGAGGAGAGGCGTTGAACTCATCGTGGCCCAACGAATTTCTTGCGGTTGCTGTCTGCCAAGTGCAGTTAATTGAATTCCCATAGAAGAACATGACGAAACACAGTCAATCTTTCATTCCGTGGCGAATCAAGCCTGAAGGTACCTCAGAGCAAGCGTGGCATCTTTGTCTCGGAATAAATAGGTAGAATTCGTAGTCAAAGTTAATTCTGCCCAGCCTAGATCTAGAACATTGAAATTTCCAAACGCGCCGACAAAGTTTTTTATATTTTGTTTTGGGTGGGACCTTCAATTTCCTTTCTAACTTCTCACTATCTTTATGGCAACTACTTTTAATCTTATCTATCTTTCAATATCAATTTCGTTGTATTGCAATGATTGTTTCTTTCAGTACTTATTTTAATTTCAGATGAATTCCTTCAAACCTTATGGAACGACGTATATGGTTTCTTACATCTCTGTTTCCCATATCTTCGATGTATCATTGTTAATCATATCAAAGACCACAATTAATATAAAAATATAATATTCTCCAAGCAGAAGAACACGCTGGTCTTATAAATATATTTTTACTCACTCAAAACAAAATGAAGAAAAATAAAAAAACATGGCACATTCCTCTAGTAAGTGCTAATTATGATGATTCCAATAAAACTACACACCGTATACAATATCGCAATCATAACTCAAAGGCGTTAATTACAAACCTAATCTGTGTCTCCTATTCGTTTTATAGCACCTCATTATACACCCATGGAGCTTATCGCAAAATCATTATTAGATGCTGAAGATACCAAGGTACTGGGTTTCTTTCAACGTGAAAGAACTATTTGCAAGGTACAGATAAACTATGGAACCCATATCTTTGAAACGAAGAAGATATTTGAGGAACTTTACAGGCAAGTAGAATCAGGTTTAACTCATGATATAATTTTTGTAATTACTGTACTTTTTGTATCACCATAAATGCTCTCAACTTTTTTAATTGAAACAGGACAGACTGTGTTTTTTGCAGATCTCAAAAGATCCTATCACATACAATTTAGGACAGAACAAGAAATGAATATCCTTACATTAAAAGGACAGATATGGGAAGAATAATTCAAACAAAATTAAAAAGACAATACATTGTAAGTATGTATGTTAAAATTATTGACGAATACTGTCTCTACCCCTGAAGTATCAGTGTGCTTCTCGTTTCACCATAAAAATAGAGCCCCTAACTTTTTTAGTCGTAACGGGACAGACTGTATTTTTTTTGGAGATGTCAAAAGATTGTATTACATAAAAAAATTATAGGAAATAATTTGAGGAGACAAGAAATGGATCTCTTCAAATTTAAATAAAAGATGAATTCATTTCCACAAGACTAATGGTTATAATAATTTAAACATCAGCAATGCAATGCAAGTTTGTTAATTCATTCACGAATACTTCCTCTAACTCTGAAGTTTACTATTTTTATTCCTTATGACTTGTGCGCCCCGCGAATCAATAATTTCGAATGCTTACAATCGTTTTCCATTCGAAAACTCTTCATAGGTCATTCGCCACCCAAAATTTGGTGAATTGAGACAGGAAAAAGTGCACCTACCTTGAGACACTTCCACAGCAACGTCCTTAATCGCAAAAAGTCGCGGAAGAAGTGCACTTCTCACACAGCACACCACACAGCGGCGGGGTTTCGTAACTGAGCAAGAGTCAACAACCAACAACCAACTTCTCAAGAGTTCAAGTTGACGGTCGAACTGTCCCTGGATGGCCTTACCGCGAGAGTCTTCGTTCCGCACCTCTTTGACCGAAATGAACACGCAGGAAGACAGGTGTCTCGTCTTATAGCGGCCGTTCTCGGGTGCCCATTGGCCAAGAAGAAGATTCCGCCGTTCCCATTGGCCGCGGCGGAGGTGCAAGTACCTCGAGTCTCGGTTCGTGAAGATGAGACGGATTCACTGTTAAGGCAGTCAACCTCGGCAGATTCGGTTTCGACGGTGCGACATTTTGGGGTCACGTTTGGCAGTTCGCGGAACGGGAGGAAGTTGGCCCGAAAGTCGCGGAAGAAGAAATCTTCAATTAATCTTGATTCGTCACGTATCGCTCCGATTTCGATGGAACCACCGAAAAAGACGGCGACTTCGGTAGTACTCGAAAGGTTTTGGAGCTTGAAGTAAAAGGCGTTTCGATTTTCTCATCCAAGAATACCTGGATTGGCACAGACATGCTGAGAAATATTGTGGATAAACTTCTTTAAATCTACGCCCAATGGTACTAACTGAATAGAATCAAAGAATGCTTCATTCCCATCAAGAATTCGAATCACAAATCGACAATCAACTCGAATAAAACGTCCATAAACCTAATGGTCATAAATCTGCCATTCAAAGCCCAAAAAAACTCTGTCTTCTCCTCACATATCATTAGAGAATCGCCGAATGGTACCACCATGCAATTATACCTCAAATTCGCGTCGTTAGATGATGGTCCAGCCATTAGCAAGATAATACCATCGAATTATTGCGACCAGGCCGATTGAACGGAAGAAAAAGAAGGCCAGAATTCGATTATGGAAATTGGATGTTGGAGAGTGACTCTTGTCGCAGCTGATCGATTATGTCAACTGGTGGGCGGCATGGTGAGCAGCCAGAATCGGTGAATCATCATGGGAAGGTCGTAACTCAAAGCTGGGAGGCAGGACAACCTGTTGCCCAGACCGACGATGGTGTGTTCCAATAGGAATTTGGGACGGTGACGAATTATTTTGCCCCACAAACGCTTTAGGTGCCATTTGTCGAATTTATCTTACGAGGAAAAGGTCACAGAGGCCACATTTGTACGATGAGACTTGCTTTTCGAAAAGCCAAGTATTAGAGGGAGGAACAACTGTTTTGGACCAGATTGTGACTTAGTTTTTGGATCCAATTGAACTACAAAATCTTCTGAGTCATTCTTGGCAGCAGTGATGGAATAATCTGCAGAAATAATGCAGGACGATGGATGATTCTGTCAGATCCTCAACAATTGTAAAAAACAGCTTTTTCCATGTCTAATAACGAATGCACCGAAAGGAAATAAGTCGACCTATGAAATGAAGAACGGTGTATAAACTCCACAGCATCTGTCGTCGATAAATTCCTTTGGAAGCAACGAAATCGATACCATTCGAGGCAGGCAGTCATGAATCAGGAGGAATGGAAGCATCTGTGTACATTGTCTGTTATTTGCGGATAGTTCCGCATCATTTCCTGTGTGAACTTGCGAAATGCCAAGTCGCTATACTTGACAGACACGCGTATAAAGCAAGAGCGTATCAAACCAGAAAAGGGGAGAAGTTTATTGCTGGATGTTTCTGCATGTATGTTAAATAATAAAACTCTTCAGGGTGGTTCACGTGTTGTTTATTCACAGTTTATCAGTGGGCAAAAATGGTACACTCAGGTTATGTTATGTTATGTTTGTTACTAACTTGACCTTGCCTCTTAGGATGCGGCGTTGTTAGAGAGAGAGAGCGTAGAGAGGGATCATCGAAAGCCATCGATTAAGATCACAGAGTGTTTGTACATTAGGTCTACGCTATGGCCTCAGCATATTATATCAATTCATATAGGGGGCACATAATTCAAATTGCTTACATGTATATATAACACATACAATCTTTGAATAATAACAGTAAACATTGAAACAGACATAAAACTTCTGTCATTTTTATTGATAAATTCATGACATTCTCATGAGAATTTGGAAGGTCTGCAAATTGCCTTGATGGAATCTGGAATCTCGTTGGGATTTTTGGTGCTAGGTATTGTAACATTCCAAGTTTGTAAATCCTAGGAACATTATGAAAAAGAGAGAAGGGGCAACCCTGCTCTGAAGAGCTGAGGGTAGAATTACGTTAAAGGGGGTTTTATACTCATATTTTTGGCTTGTGATGTGATCGTCTAGATTGGTAGAACTCTATGTTATGTCGTAGTAATTCAGATTCGTAATAACGCAGACTGGTGAAATATAGGATGGGAAATAATGAGGTAAAATTGATAAATAAAACACTAGATTGGACATAAAGGTGGAACAAGAGCCCTTTATTCGTCCAGCGCCATAGTTCGGGGAACCATAGCCTATGAAGGAAAAACGAACGAGTATCAATTGAAACTCAAAGCAAAAAACCTTCTAGCATTACAGATGATATGTTTACAATCCATAGAACAATTATTAACAAGACGAGCACTGGTGATATGTACAATATGGAGCTTCCTATACTCCGGTAAGGTTATTACTGGCACAATTGTGATAAAAAGCAGAATCCAATACATCCAAAGTTATCCAAAGGTTATAGGCATATAGAGTGTGTCACTTTATTGTTGCGCAGAGCTTTTACAGTTCCATGTGTAAGAATGCTTCCTTCCAAGTGTGTGTGTGTGTGTGTGTCATTTTATTCGCGTTGGTTTGGAAGTGGACAATAAACTCTTTAGATTTCCTGTTGACTGATGAACGGTGGACCCGGGACGAAGCAATCCGGCCTAGGATACTTGCCCGGCTCACCAAGGCCAATGACCAAGGCTTGTTTTACTGAGGACGTTCGTTTACAGAACTCTCAGAGGGAAGTGTCCTCCACGATGCTAGGGAGGATGTTTTCCTTAGGCACAGGCGATATAAACAGTTTATCTTAGACCTCCAAACCATGTTTCCCCTGTACGTGAAATATTATACTAAAAGCAACAACTCCAATGCGTATACCATAATTTCGAGTGAATAGTAAAATGTGCAGTAGGCCTTACGAACAGTATAAGAATATTCCAAATGTGTTAGCAGAACAGAGTTCCACAGTATTCAATAGAAATGCAATAATCAGATAGAATAAGCTTACATGAGATTAAATCCTGTGAAATAAAACAAAGTTATTTAAAATGGGGACAGTACATACCAGATAACAAACAAGCGTCTTTAAAATATACTAAAATGGCGGATTCCTAGAAGAGGAACTCCATTTCAAAGGAACACTATTATGAACCAGAATATGAAAGTGAAAACAGCCCGACGCCGAGTGAACAAAAGAGCCCCTTTCATTCGTTGTCCTTTCCGAGGTTAGTTTTACTTCCACAGAATCGTATTTCTTCGATGGTCACAGAAGAACAAGTTTACTTCATGGTGGATCTTCGATATGATTAAAATCTCCTATTTATAAAGATGCGAATTGCCTAAAGTATTGATTGAAGTCGTACTAATATTCATCATTCATAGAATTATAAAATAATATCAAATAAGTTCATTCAACGTAGTTCCACGTTTCGACAATAGACGTTGCAAAGTTGGAAGCCATGGAGTCTGGCAACGGTGCATTTTATTTGCAGGGTAGGAAATTCAGATATGTTACAGTATGCCAAATGTCTTAAAGCTACGTCTTTCAAATTGGGGTGAAGCTATCCCATCTTCCCCCTGTTAGATACGCCCATGTTACTCGAAGAGAATGGGAGGGGACAGCCGGGTGATTCTTTTCCTCCTTGTATCCGTTGAATGAGTTCCTTCCGTGTAAAATGGAAGGCGGGAATTGAATCTAGACTGCGTATCCTTAACAAACGGATCGGAATGGGTTTCTCGAACTCATTCTTGCCCTCCGAGAGAATCTGGAATTGCTGATTTGGATTCAACGCGAAGGAAAGCCTGGGAAAGTACGTGCCTGAGTAATGTTTTTTGTTGGAAAGGGGATAACTCAATTATTCATTTTAATTGAGATTGAGTAGGCAAAAAGTATACGTTTCGAAGGACACCTTCAATTTCTTCGGGAGATACAAAAAAGAGTCATCTTTAGACTTCGCCACAGCCATTTCCAAGCCGCGAATTGATTCAGCGATGTGTTTTTTGTGACTTCGTAATATCATCGACCACAGGTCTCGTATTATGCGATCAAGTCGTGTGAACCTTCAATCTTCGATTGTTTCAGTGTACTCAGTCCATCAAAAACGTGCATCTCATAACTTCATCTAGTTCCAACCCGTACCGTTATCCTATTCTCTTTCAAACGCATCGACATTTTCTTTCGTTCCCACTTATTCCCAAATCGCTACGGTCACATATCCATATCGGCTTTTATCGACGAGAATACTCTAAAAAAAAACAACACGAATCGACAACGGTATTTTTAATGCCGACGAATAAAGCACAGATCATATTGTTGGTATCACAATGGAGATGTTGTAGATTTGGTATTTGGGTTGCCCAACAATCACAGGTCTTTTATTCGTCATTATGTTTTTACCGCATCCACGTGGCAACGTGTGTCTTTGATTAGGCAAGTCGATTCGAAGTGAATGATGATTAGGACATTGAAGATTACTTCGAATTCTTCATGTGGAAGTGGTATCAAAACCCATTCAGTAAAGGAAAAACGAAAAAGGATGGTTTCCCAAAGCAAAACCCCTAAACTTTACAGTTGGATGTTACACAATAATAACAGTTGCAGATAAGGATATGTTGGTCCTTCAGTTCCTTCAGAAGATTCATAATGCTCTCATCAAGGACAAGTGTTGCAGGATCAATGGATAATTCCTTTCCCCTGCATAGCTTTTCCAGTCCACGCGTGAACGCAGTCATCGGACTGATATCTTTAGGAAGAATGCACGGCTTGTTCGCAAGGTCGTTTAGTCAACGACCGGGTTTAACTTACTTCCTTGAACTTGGAAATCTGCATGAACGAACGGGCCCAGAGGTGCTCCTGTCCGTGACCGATAACAGACCCCCCTCTCTGTTCTTCTCTCTTATCACAGCGGACAGAGGGACGATTTTAGGGGAGCGTAAACAGATAAGGGCCATCCGACTAATTTTCTACGTGCTTGGAAGGATGCATGTGAGGATAATTAAGGGGGAGAGGAGGAGATTCGTGAAAAACTAGTATTTATCGAGGGGTGTCGAGTCGGGTGGTATTTATGGCCGAGGCGAGTGGTTTTCTACACTATTCTTTGTGATTTTCGATTCCTTCCAAATTTCCTATTTATCTTCACGTTTATTTGTATTTTTCATACTGTTTCGGAGCTTTGTCTTGTTTTGTCTTTGGTTCGCATTGTCTTCAATAGAAAACTCCATCGTTGCCGGTGTTCTTAGCAATTATGTTGATATCCCTAACGACTATGGTTCAATAATTGAATTTTTCTGCTCCATACGTCGTACTAGCGCTAAAGGAAAACGTAAAATATCATGGCCTGCTCGCGAATGAACCACCGTTTATGTAATAATAAAATTTAATCTATCTCAGCCATTTCAGGCATAATATCGACGGCACCATTAAGCAGGATATTAAATAAGCATGGAGCACGTATGCCACGACGAGGAGGCAATAAAGGAACGTAATTGAAAAAATAATGATCCTTCCAAAAAAATAATGCCCATATTACATGCCTAAACAGGCACTTCATCACCTCATTGTTTGCCATATCAAGGCGTCGTCCTTGAGGTAATCTACCCGGATTTTCAACGAGTGTCAATTTTCCTTCTTGTTGCCTTTCTTTTATTAGTGCTGTCCTCTAAGATATAGTTCTAACAATGATATTATACTGTGTTTTACACCCGTTTCCTATTTCCTCTAAGACAAGCAGGCCGTCCCAGCTTCGCCCGGGTAGAAATTTTTGTCCCCGAAGTTTTTCCAACAGCGAAATTTTTGTCCCGCAAGTTTTTCCAACAGCGAAATTTTTGTCCCCGGAGTTTTTCCAACAGCGAAATTTTTGTCCCCGGAGTTTTTTCAACAGCGAAGTTTTGTTCCCGGTCTTTTTCCAAGCGCGCATTTTTTGTCACCGGACTTTTTGCAAGCGCGCAATTTCTTCCCCGGAATTTTTCCAACAGCGACATTGTGTGGGGCTATGTTGAGACAAGCCCGCTTCGATGCCACACTTCGGTGTCCTCTCCTATCCGCCTACCTACCACGGTGACGCATTTTGGTGCGGTCGTGCGGTTTCATCTTCAACACTTCAACCTGTAATAATAATAATAATAATAATAATAATAATAATCTTTTGATCTTTTGATGTACTCGTTGTAATTGTATGATGTGAAAGTTATAGTAGGTATCCTTAATTTTTTCGGGTGAAAAGTATAGCCCATGTCACTCAGGGTTAATGTAGCTTTCTAAGGGTGAAAGAATTTCTGAAATCGGTCCAGTAGTTTTTGAGCCTATTCGTATCAAACAAACAAAAATACAAATCTTTCCTCTTTATAATATTAGTATACTCGTAGATATCACGAAGCTACCACTCCTGGAATTGGAATCGGCGAGATCACAACGGACCTACCAAAAAAAAAAACTTCTCTAAGCGCACTGAGTATTTTACAACTATTATCTCGATTGTTTATTAGTTGAATCTCCGTTAACATAATACTAAAAAATTAACTCCTCATGTAACAAATTGAACCAATTTCTTCTCATTTTTTGCCAGATTTCTTCTCCGGTTTAGGAGGCGGCGCTAGTTCTGCAGTCCATCTCTCAAAAAACTGCTCCCTCATCGTAAGGGCCTCTTGGAAGATCCTCTCAGATGCTCTCCGACAATCTATACACACCCCCATCAAAACTGAAAAATCCCATCCACACTCGACTTACCAGCATACCACAAAAACACCAAAGTCCTCCTCTCGTTGCTGTCATTGATCCACAGTTCCATATCGTGCTTCTTCTTCGCGAGAGAAACGTTGTAGTCTTCTATCATTTGCAGTCGTTCTTGACGATCTGCTATGTGATCTTCTTGGTTCTTCACAGTTCTGAAAAAAATCTCAACTATCCGTTCCGAGTCGGTCAAATGGAAACTCACTTTCTCCTATACTCCAAAGGACAAGGACACTGCGGCCTGAAATAAGGACTCAGGTCGAATGGAGGGATATTGGCTTCAGTCCACCTAGGGCACTTGGTCGACCTCTCGGCCGCTTCTTCGTCCTCCTCTTTCAAAGGATTCGAATTGGTCTCCATGGACATCTCCGTCATTCTACTCACCGAGACAGCCGGTGTGGGGTTGAGATATTCTTGAGGACATTCGCAACCAGGGTCGCTGTATTTCTTCAGGTACTTTTGCCTGCAACTCAAAATCTTAAGCTAACAGCGAGGTAGTTTGGTACGGACAAACCTCAACTCGAAGGATCTAGCATATCTGTCGGGATCGGTTTGGTACCAGCTTTTTTTAAGGTTGTAAACTTTGTCCTCTTCCGTCTTATCCTTAATGAGAGCCACCTGAGCGTTCGCTTTGAAGGAATACTGCAGGAGGTACCAAGGTTTCTCTATAGATTGAATCTTCTTCAACATGCTCTTTCTCGTATCCTTACTGGAAACATGAGGGAGAGTTTAAGAGGACATGTGCGCCAATTTTCCCCCTGTAACTCACGCCGACTTCAGGATACTCTTCGAGGATGACTCCTTGATCACCAGCTCTGCGTCTTTACCAGAGTTCACGTTCACGAAGTACATGTCTTCCCTAAGCCTCTTCACCACTTCCCATTCGTTCTTCGTCAAGGGCCAGGACTTGTCCACCACGTAAAACTCAAGGCTGTACACTTGGGGCTCGAAATCTGTCACCGAGGCAATATCAGCATTGACCACGTCTTTAACCTAGAAAATTAAACTCTGATTCGAATGAATCGGATGAAGAGCACACACACTTACCTTACGAGCTGAAACAGACTCCTTTTTCCCCGCCACTCTCTCCATGCTCTTCCTGTTATCGGTCTTGGTGTACCTCCCGGAAGATCTCGGAGCAATCACCGACCTACTGCTCCTCGATTTATGCAAATGGGTGTCCGTGCTAGACGAGTACTTCAGGAAAACCGCCGGAAGGACTATCTTCTCCTTGCCCACCATGTCCACGATCAGATTGCGCGAAGGATCGAACAGCTTGATGTTGAACTTGACGTGTTCGAAAGAGCAAGAGAACCTAAACGTGAATATCACGCTCTCCCTGACGAAGATGGAATGTTTTCCTATCAGGTCCTTGCAGATGGGGACGTAATGATCGAACGCCGTCGTCGTCGTGGTCTTAATTTCCTCCAGTTGGAACGCAGAAGTCGAGGTCCTGGAGGAGATCACCGCCAGTTTCCAACTGATCAACTTCACGTCCTGGAACCACGCGAAACCGACGAGGGTGTAACCGAAATTGTTGGGTTTGTAGTTCATCGGGAAGACGTGGTTGGTGAACCTGTACAATTCGGAACCGGTATCGTTGTCGATGATCCTCAGACAGTAGTTTGGGATGCTGCAGAAGAGGTGTATGGCCAGCATGACCTCCGAATGACACTTTAAGACATATCTGGACAAAATAACGTAGTCCCTATTCAATTCGCAGCTCCCAGAAAACGTCTGGACCGTAACGTCCCACTTGAAATCCTTGGAAACGTTGTAGAAGGCTACGAAGTCTGACAAGCTGCTGTTTTTGAAGAAATTCCTGATTATACTACCCAAACATTCGTCTCTCTTATCCAACGAGAAATTATCGTTGTACAACTGTTTCAACATGGCGTACACTTCCGAGTATAAAGCGTTGTCTGGTTTGTGCCTGGCGAGAAGTTTCTCCATCTGTACCCCTTTGAAGAAGGATTGTAACTTCGTGGCAGCCCTTTCGCAAATGATCTTCTCTTGTAGAGACTGAAAAACGAAAGGTTCTAGGATTTTGGGATGCGACTGCTTGCTGATCCTGATATTTCTGTCCAGGAATACGGTTCGAAGAGTCTCTACCAACTTTTGCAACGTGAAGAAATCTTGGGAAAACTGCAAGTATTGAAGCAGTGACTTTTGGAACACCTCGTGTATGACAGCTTTCTGCAATTTCGTCAGAACTTTGTCGGCGTCTTTAGGTAGATAACTCCTGTAGAAGGCGTGAAGATATTCTGAGAACGCTGAGTTTCCAAAACTCTGCACCAAGCGTCCAAAACAATCCGATATGTTCAGAGTGAACTGAGTGATCCGCATAGGTTCCTCCGCCATCTCTTCCAGAATCTGCTCGAAACACCCGAGGGAAAACCTGGTATCCGCCAAGATGGTGAGGCAGAAAGAAAACTCGCTCTTCACCCACACCCTAAAGACGTGTCTTCCAGGATTCAATTCCAACATAGAAGAAGAGTTCCCGTAGGTGTTCAAGAAGAACTCCACCTTCCCAGTCTTCGCAGTGTCCCACCGATACTTCTCGAAGATCACGTTGGAGTTCTTGAGTCCCGCATGGATCCTGGCCCTGTTCAACCTCAATTTTTTGGGCGGAAGAGTGGCCTCTTCCTGGTTCTTGTACCGTTCGCCGAACAGTCTCTCGTATTCCACGAAGAAATTGTGTTCGCTCAGCTCGTTTTCGAGAGGGACCAAACGTTCGGGGTCCCCGGTTTGAGACAAGTTGACCAGGATCATCTTGGACTCTAAGGAGTCGATGAAGAAGTATAAGGGGATATTACCTCTCTCCTCTAGGGTATTGGGCCAGATGACATCTTGCCAAGATTCTCCTTCTCCCCTTTCGTTCACTCTGGAAGTAGACTTCTCTTTGCCTTTTGGATCCAGGATCACGTTCAGTTCCACGTCGGCAACCCTGGCTTTGTTGTAGAAGGTGGAAGGTTTGTAGAAGACGAAAATGTTGATCAGATGAGGCCAGAGGTCTTCGAAACGTATCCAAGAGCAGGGATTCGGAGGAGGCTCCATATCCAGTTTTTTCTCCTTGGACCTCTGAGGCCTATAAAGGTCCATCATAGCGTTGTCATCTACGTTGGGGTCTTTCTTTTCGGCATTCGCGTCTTGTTGAGCTGAAATGTTTCAGGTTGGTAGGTATTAATAGGTGAATGAAGCTTAATTGACCTTTCTGGAGTATGGCCAGGCTCTTGCGAAGGGGGAATTGGGGGTTCTTGTCTTCCGGGGAGGTTTCCTTGTACACGACCTGTTTGATGAACTTCCTGAAGGGGGATACGCATCTGAGGTATCTGGTCGTGTCCATCGAGACGGGGTCTTCGATGAGGCCCTTTGATTTCGCCCATTCCGTCCATCGGAACTTCTTCCATAGGGGATACTCTGTAAGAGGGCTGGTGTTTTAATGAAAACTTTTAGGGGATATTTTGATGTAGAGTTTTTGTCCACGATATTACTTCGACATTTATTTCAGAGTATCAATGGAGGTGTCTGGAATCAGAGAAACTCACCAGGATTAGGTGGAGGCCTCTCCAGAGGCAAATCCCTGCACTCGTCGATGACAATCTCGTGTCCCCAACAAGGGGACATTCCAGCGACAGCGTTCTGTTTCAGGCTCCTGAAAATAACGAGGGGAATTCCAGAGTGTAGGGTAATTGGGGGGAATATATCCACTCCGTACCTCCTTCAACGTAAGGGGTGAGTTGCCCTAGAATTGACGCTCGAAGGATAGAACGGAGAGATTGGCGAGGTTGCCAGCACCAAAATATGTTGAATGTTTTGAATTGAAGGAATGACGACGTCTACAGAAAAATGCTTCTTACCTCATATCCTTACAAACTGCCATCACGTAGTGAGACTTGTCGGTTTCCTCGGAAGTAGCTGGAACAAGAATCTTAGACGCCTCTTTTTTGCCCTTCTTCTGTTTCACAACGACCGCAGACGATGAGTTTTTAGCCCCTAGGTCCTCCCAAGAGTACAGTTTCGTGTAATTCTTGCAGATCTCCCACATGTCCTCCTGCGGTATGTCTGCGGAATTCATTTTCATTCAAATCCTTTGTCCAACAGTAGGATCAATTGAATTTGGGCTCAGAACTCACCGCTCAGATCCAACTTCTGCACCACCCACCCAGTCAGACAATGCACTATGTTAAAATCCAGCAGATCCTCGTGCTTGCTCATCGTCAAGTTGGCCACCTTCAGAATCGCCTTGGCCAGCAGAAACGGCCATAGAACCACAGTAGGCGTGGGCATTTCTTGCTCAGGCTTGTGAGTCTTCTGTTTCTCCTTCTCCTTGACCTCGACGGCGGTGGACAACCTGCCGGTCAGAGTGATGGTGGAGGGTTTCTTGGGTATACGAAGGGAAGGAAGCAACACGTGACCTGTCACGTCAATCGGCAGGAAGTCGTCTATGATGATCTTCCTCCAGGCGCCCAACCAGAAGAGACGAACGAAGTATTTTCCTGGAATTATCATCTCAAATATTCTCACTTGGGCATATTCGAAGCGAATTCTCACCCATGGGGTTCACCTGAGGATCGTGGACAGTCCCGAAGCCAACCTTGCTACCTCCGTAGACGTGGTGCCAAGGCTTCCAGTCGCCCTTCGCGTTCGGAACGTACTTGGAGGTCGCGGCCTCTTGGGCGAAATGGGTGGTATGGGCCAGGTACTCTAAATTCTGCACGCTGGATATGAAACTCCTCATGAAGGCGCTGTGCACCACGTGAGCGCTCGAATTGAGGAGGTCGGAGTAGTCGTCGCCAGATTCAGCGTAGATGACGAATCGATACTGAAAAAGGAAATCTCAATGATGACTCGATGCCTCAAGAGTTTTGAGTTCACGCCCTTTCAATTCAAATTGTTAAAACATTTAAAGCAGTGAGATCTTGAATAAGACCAAGGGAGTGATGAACTTAGTTTGCAAGCTGGACAAATCTCAATTCTGCTACAGTATGTTGAATGTATTTATGATGTGGTTTGAAGCCTTGGACCTATTTTGGGTCTCACGTCTTTTGTGGTTGGAATTTTCAAGATGGAGGACTTTTTTTACATCAGGAAATACGTCTGCAGGTCTCTTCCAGTCATGTTCTAGGTCCTGAAGGCTAAAAGGAAGGAATAACACTTGGGGATCTTCGAATTTCTTGAAGAATTCTTCGCTTTTTTCACCTTTTTCCAGTTTGTCCAATTTTTCTCCTTTTTCTTTATCCTTGTGTTTACCTTGAAGAAAAATATAAACTCTCAAAGAGAAAAAAGACGAGGGAAGACATTTTTTTTCGTTTTTGTGGGCTTGTACCTGAATGGGAAGTTACACTCTGCGATACTAAATTGATCTCATCATCGACCCACTCTGGAAATGATATATTTTTCGGGTTTTTCGATTCAGGGATGGACGTAGCCCAATCGTACACTCTTTCTGTTGTGTTTCGTTGAGATTTACTCGATTTCTTAGTCTTTTCCGACATTACAACGTGTATTGTCAATTTCTGTCAAGTATTTTCACTTTACTTGCCCAGACTTTTATAGACATTTCGAGAAGAATTTCTTGATCATAGAAAAATTGAATAGGTGAATGTAATGTGAGAGGCATGATCGAATGTGTACTACAGGTCGAACATACGTTTTCTCTTTAAGTGGAGAATAAAAAAAAACCAAGGAGGTTTTAACATTCCAGGTTTGTAAATCCTAGGAAATATTATTTGAAAAAGAGAAAAAGGCAAACTCTACCCTGCTCTGGTGAGCTGGCTGAAGGTAGAATTACGTTAAAGGGGGTTTTATACTTATACTTTTGGCTTGTGATGTGATCGTCTAGATTGGTAGAACTCTATGTTATGTCGTAGTAATTCAGATTCGTAATAACTCAGATTAGTGAAATATAGGATGGAAAATAATGAGGATAGATAAATAATACACTAGATTGGACATAAAGATGGAACAAGAGCCTTTATTCGTCCAGAACCATAGTTCCAGGAACCATAGCTATATGAAGGAAAAACGAACGAGAATCAATAGAACTCTCAGAGGAAGTTTTACTGGCCACTGTTGTGGGGGATGTTTTCCTTGGCACAGACGATATAAACAGTTTATCCTAGGCCTCCAAACCAGTGATTATTGTTCGTAAAATATTATACTAAAAGCAACAACTCCAAATGCCTACACCATAGTGTCGAGTGAATAGTTAAATGTGCAGTAGGCCTTACGAACAGTATAAGAATATTCCAAATGGGTTGGTAGCAGAACATAGTTCCACAGTATTCAATAGAAATGCAATAATAAAATAGAACAAGCTTACATGAGATTAAATCCTGTGAAATGAAACAGAGTTATTTAAATGGGGACCGTGTACATACCAGATAACAAAGAAGCGTCTTTAAAATATACTAAAATGGCGGATTCCTAGAAGAGGAACTCCATTTCAAAGGAACACTATTGTGAACCAGAATGAAAAAGTGCAGCCGTCGAGTGAAAGTGAAGTAAAAGAGCCCCTTCCATTCGTTGTCGTTTCGGAGGTTAGTTTTTCTTCCACAGAATCGTATTTCTTCGAGTCACAGAAGAACAAGTTTACTTCATGGTGGATCTTCGATATGATTAAAATCTCCTATTTATAAAGATGCGAATTGCCTAAAGTATTGATTGAAGTCGTACTAATATTCATCATTCATGGAATTATAAAATAATATCAAATAAGTTTCATTCAACGTAGTTCCACGTTTCGACAATATACGTTGCAAAGTTGGAAGCCATGAAGTAGTCTGGCAACGGTGCATTTTATTTTATTGCAGGGTAGGAAATTCAGATATGTTACAAGGTAGCTATTTTCGCTGGATCTTTGTCTTCAAATGGTCCCCTCTCTTCTTTACTCAAAACAATAAATTTTTAATAACTTGCTAGGTTTGCCTGTATTATTGATCCGAAGGGATATCAAATCTAAGAATCGGAACCGAGTCGATGGGAAGTGTTCGTGCATTGTCCTGGCAGAGGACGAGGACACTTCCTGGTTCGTGAGAAGCCGACTGAAGATGAACGGTTGAGACCGCGCCTGATAAGCTGCATTGTTTCGAATTTCATGCTGGAGTGTGGAATCGAAATTGAATGTCACTGGGGAAGTTGGATCCGACCAATTCTCGTATATACAGTACTTTGTTGATTCAATTTATCTGTTTATGAATGCTGCTGCCGCGAAACACAGAAATGGACAATTTCTAACGCTGGAAAAATCCGAACCGGTAGAGTATTCCCGAGTACCGTTGTCGTTAGTCCGAAAAAGGCATGCAAATACAGAGATCAAGAAGGCAAGGACCACGATGTCATTAGGTCGACTGTATCAGTTGAAAACAACGGGCCTGGGCAATTATTTCGATCACGGAGGACGCAAATATCGGAGTGGCTCAAAGCGAATACGTGATATGAGCTAGTCTCGAACAATAGACGAACACAGTTCAGATGGAATTATGTTAAACTTAATCACCACGGTATTTCGGCATTTCCTTACCAGGAACGCGTGAGAAGGATGTCAAGTCATATTCGAATTTATCAAGATTAACAGAGAAGATCTCATACCACTTAAGCAGATTCTTCCCAAATAGAACATCCGACTTTGAAACGCCTCTTTATCTTCATCTATGGATCCTCATGGACCAAATTTCGACTGAATCTTCCACTGATTGAAAGAAAACTGATGTAAGGAACTTTCCATTCAATGGAATGTATTGAATTATATATGAACTAGTATGGGCCAGCAGATCAATATATTCAGTAGATTCGCATTTTAGGTAGATGGTAGATCCTCTTTTTTATGTGGAAAAGGCCATTGGTAGGAAGAAGAAGAAAAATTTTCGCCAAGTGTGTAACATATCTGAATTTCCTACTCCGCAAATAAAATGCACCGTTGCCAGACTCCATGGCTTCCAACTTTGCAACGTCTATTGTCGAAACGTGGAACTACGTTGAATGAACTTATTTGATATTATTTTATAATTCTGTGAATGATGAATATCAGTACGACTTCAATCAATACTTTAGGCAATTCGCATCTTTATAAATAGGAGATTTTAATCATATCGAAGATCCACCATGAAGTAAACTTGTTCTTCTGTGACCATCGAAGAAATACGATTCTGTGGAAGTAAAACTAACCTCCAAAACGACAACGAATGGAAGAGGCTCTTTTTAATTCACTTTCATGCGGGTTCACAATAGTGTTTCTTTTGAAATGGAGTTCCTCTTCTAGGAATCCGCCATTTTAGTATATTTTAAAGACGCTTGTTTGTTATCTGGTATGTACTGTCCCCATTTTAAATAACTTTGTTTCATTTCACAGGATTTAATCTCATGTAAGCTTATTCTATCTGATTATTGCATTTCTATTGAATATTGTGGAACTCTGTTCTTCTACCAACCCATTTGGAATATTCTTATACTGTTCGTAAGGCCTACTGCACATTTAACTATTCACTCGAAATTATGGTATACGCATTGGAGTTGTTGCTTTTAGTATAATATTTCACGTACAGGGGAAACATGGTTTGGAGGTCTAAGGTAAACTGTTTATATCGCCTGTGCCTAAGGAAAACATCCTCCCTAGCATCGTGGAGGACACTTCCCTCTGAGAGTTCTGTAAACGAACGTCCTCAGTAAAACAAGCCTTGGTCATTGGCCTTGGTGAGCCGGGCAAGTATCCTAGGCCGGATTGCTTCGCCCCGGGTCCACCGTTCATCAGTCAACAGGAAATCTAAAAATCCAAACCAACGCGAATAAAATCACACACACACACACACACTTGGAAGGAAGGATTCTTACACATGGAACATTAAAAGCTCTGCGCAACAATAAAGTGACACACTCTATATGCCTATAACCTTTGGATAACTTTGGATGTATTGGATTCTGCTTTTTATCACAATTGTGCCAGTAATAACCTTACAGGAGTATAGGAAGCTCCATATTGTACATATCACCAGTGCTCGTCTTGTTAATAATTGTTCTATGGATTGTAAACATATCATCTGTAATGCTAGAAGGTTTTTTGCTTTGAGTTTCAATTGATTCTCGTTCGTTTTTCCTTCATAGGCTATGGTTCCCCGAACTATGGCGCTGGACGAATAAAGGGCTCTTGTTCCACCTTTATGTCCAATCTAGTGTTTTATTTATCAATTTTACCTCATTATTTTCCATCCTATATTTCACTAATCTGAGTTATTACGAATCTGAATTACTACGACATAACATAGAGTTCTACCAATCTAGACGATCACATCACAAGCCAAAAATATAAGTATAAAACCCCCTTTAACGTAATTCTACCCTCAGCTCTTCAGAGCAGGGTTGCCCCTTTTCTCTTTTTCATAATGTTCCTAGCATTTACAAACTTGGAATGTTACATGTGTAACATAGAAAAATCACAGCTTGTCCTATTGACGGCTGTTGGGTGAACATAGATGAACGACTCATCTGCCATTTGTATTTACTATGCGTGCTGTAATATATGTTGAATAATAAAACACTTCAGGGTGGTTCACGTGTTGTTTATTCACAGTTTATCAGTGGGCTTTATTCGTACAAATTAATACAATGTACACTCCGTCAGGGAATACAAAATGGCAGGTTATGTTATTGTTACTTGCTTTGACCTTGCTTGCGTCTGGTTAGAGCGCATGGTACAGAGAGAGAGAGAGAGAGAGAGAGAGAGAGAGAGAGAGAGAGAGAGAGAGAGAGAGACATTCACTAGGTTCATCGCAAAGCACATCGATTCAGATCACAGAGTATTTGTACATTAGGCCTACGCTACAGATTCGGTAGATATGGCCTCAGCATATTATTATATCAATTCATAGGGCACACAATTAAAATTGCTTACATATATTTGAGGTCTTTTTCGTTCTATCTCACTCCCACACATTATATGATGTAATCCTCCTCAAAACACCTCATCCGATCTATCCACTGCGATATTTCCTCAAATAAGAGGGTTTTCAACGATTTTTAGTTCGCGCTATAACCTTTGCCGTTCTCTGGAAAAACCTCCTGACGCTTCAAACCTTTGCTCAAAAGTTTAAAAATACGAAGAATTGAAGATTTTGCTGCTTCCCTCTGTGTGGGAATTGAGAATGGTTTTTTGCGAATAATATCATGCAAAAGCTCGAACCATGGCGCGTTATTATAGATCCCCATAAAATTTTACGAGTATCTGTGATACGCTCCATGTTCAGATATTCAAGCAGCACAATAAACGTCCTAATATCAATCCATCCACGTTCGATCTGAATAATAAAGTTTCGTAACTCAGAAATTCTATTTCGGTTTGTGTTTGCGTTACCGTAATAGACTCACGTAGCACGCAATTATTCTCAATTCAACTTTATCGAATTTTATTCGGTTTCCGACATATCAGCGCCGGTAGAAAAACTGAATTATTCAGTAGCATCCGACCGAAAAATTTCGAATAACTCCTATTGATACTCAAACAACTGTGAATATAAAAACAACATGCTTTGTTTCATTTACCGCTGCGTTCAGCAATTGAAAACAATTTATTTGGATGGAGGTTTGCATGAGTATACAGGGTGATCCAATTGTTCTAGCAACATTTTACCATGCGATTAAAAAACTGATTTTAAACCCGTTGGAAGTGAAGTTGTTGGCACTTTCCCACCCTTGATTTCAATCAGGAATTCTCAGCCTTTTACGGCCAACTATCGAGAAAAATATGCGGTAAATATGGAACTCAAATGACTCCATCAAGAGTCTACAATCACCGCAAAACAGTTGAAAATTGAGGAATAACCGATCAATCAGCATAATTCGAAATATTCGAAGCGCACAATGTGCAATCTAGATTAACCGCTCCATTGCCTCAAAATAATTGAATAGAAATTACTCGGGAGATAAGTTTTTCATGAAGATTCCAGTTATGGCAGTACCGAGCCATGCCTGGTGACCCACTGACATCCAAGCTAATCAGCTGTAACGCTCCTATTTTGAATAATTATTCCTCACGAATTGAGTGTATGTTCGCCAGCAGTTAAGTAGCGCTTTGAATGATTTTCTTGGCAATGTGGGTAAGCTCTCTATGAAAATAGGCCAACAACTTATTACCACGAGGAAATGCTTCTACAGAACCTTCATGTATGTTAGATAATAAAACACTTCAGGGTGGTTCACGTGTTGTTTATTCACAGTTTATCAGTGGGCAAAAATGGTACTCTCAGGTTAGCGTTGTTAGAGAGAGAGCGTAGAGAGGGATCATCGAAAGCCATCGATTCAGAACACAGAGTGTTTGTATATTAGGCCTTCGCTATGGCCTCAGCATATTATGTCAATTAATAGGGGGCACAAAATTCAAATTGCTTACATGTATAATGTTATAGAAGGAGTATAAAACAAAATAAAAGCTTGTAAAAAAGAGAAAGATCATAACTTTGTGGTACGTAGATTTAATAATATCGATGGTTGTTTAGATTATCATCAATGATGGGCGATTGTATGCCTTTATCCGTGTGACAAAGTTTAGCTGGACGGAATAACTAGCTTAACTGTACTGAAATTCTCGGTCCTAATGGTTGGCGAGTCTGGTGAGCAATCAGGAACGAAATCCCTCATAAGAAACCGAATCGTGTGCCACATATCCTCGAAGATTTGCATTCAAACGACTGTAATCCCGTTAAAATGGCGGATATATCTCGTGTGTGGGATCTCACTATGTCACGAGTCGGAATCTCCATTATCTCACACTCTTCGAGATTAACAAACACCATTGTTCTCCGAGAAGCCGAGCTTCAGGACCACTATATGTCCTTCACCTTCGGCGCCAGAGAAAAAAGCAGTTATTCTATCTGCCTTGATTATACAAATTCATAAGCATCATTATTATCCGGAAAAGTTTGTGTTTTGCTCAGTACGATGCTTCGGACCTCTATTTTAATGGTGCAGTAAGAGAATATCAAATATTCTGCATTATACTCGGTTTCCAAATGACATGGTCTTTATGGTAGAAGCCATAAATTCTCCTAATTGCTCTCCGATTCAATAACCATACGCCGCCAAACGACTTGAAGCCGTACCATTCCAATCCCAAGAAATGATTGGCACTCGAGTGATACGCTATGGTTACTTCCAAAATGACATAATCAAGTGAAGAAGGGCCTCGAACAGGTAATTGAATTCGGCAATAATCGGCAGGCACTAGCTGGGAAATTGGAATCTGAGATGACAATGCTCCGAAAGCAATCTCGAGTTGATGTTCTTCCTAGGAAATATTTGCTGGATCGATAGCTCTTCATGTAATTGAAATACGGACCATAAAAATGGGTGTCTACACCTTCTCAGGCTTCTACCGGTTAAGTTTCATACGATCGCGTACAGGGACGGCTACAGAAATATGGACCTATCAACAAGATAGGACTAACATCGATTTATTATTCATCAAGTGGTTCATTCAACTTACACATTCATCCAAACTTCGTAATGACGAGATTGTTATCATCAGTCCATTTCTTTTCTCCAAGAACAAATTTTTGGGAAACCAGATCCGCCTTTGATCGGTGACAATTTGATGGACTATCAACGGAACTTCGTCGTGAAAACCAGAATAAGCATGTTATTGCTACTCTAACAAAAACGAAAAATTAATATCTATAATTAAATAGAAATCAGCATCCTCCAGTGCAATTTTTTCGGAAAAATCTCCTTCGGAAAATCTCGAGTACATATTTGTAAGCAATTTGAATTATGTGTCCCCTATATGAATTGATATAATAATATGCTGAGGCCATATCTACCGAATCTGTAGCGTAGGCCTAATGTACAAATACTCTGTGATCTCCATAGATGTGCTTTTCGATGATCCTAGTGAATGGCTCTCTCTCTCTCTCTCTCTCTCTCTCTCTCTCTCTCTCTCAGTACCATGCGCTCTAGACAGACTAGTTTGTCTATGGTCAAAGCAAGTAAAACATAACATAACCTGTCATTTTGTATTCCCTGACGGAATGTACTTTGTGTACCATTTAAGCCCACTGATAAATTGTGAATAAACAACACGTTATCCACCCTGTCTTATTATTCAACATATTAAAAAAAAAAATTCTCGGATCACCACCAAAGTTGCTAGATTCACTAATTCGAGGGCGTAGATTAAGAATATGCAATCAGATATTTTTTATAAAATACAGTTTTCGAGTAATGACCATCAAAAAATATAAAAAATTTTTGGAAATTTTCCACGAAAAGTGGAAAATTTCCTGAAGGATCAAACCTGGAGAGGGACTAATAACAGATTCGTAATCTACGACCCCGAATTAGTTAATACAGTAACTTTGGTGGCTATCAGAGAAAATGATATTGCCCCTCCTGAGATTTTGATGACCTCTTCGTTTTTCAGCACAACAACCCCAATATTACTTCCTCAATAAAAAGGGCGAGGAAAAATGGCCCCCCCTGAGAAAAATTTCATCGGGCGCCCATGAATATCTATGTATTTAGCACAACTATACGAACTCGGTTTTCAAGAATACCACAAGCTATTAGTCGCAATTGTAGATCGAAAAAGAGCGACCTTCATTTCATGACTAATTGTAGAGCAAGAAATACATTAATTGTAGCTTAGGAAGCTCGTTGTCCAATTTGTGTCAGAGTTTTGCTCGAATTGCGAACACAGAAATGCTCTAAACGATTCAGAGACTACAAGAAATATCTTTCCACATAAGAAATTGGCAAAAAGCGACGTGTTTCCTAGAAATCGTACTACCTGAGTTGCCGGATCGAACGCAATTTTCCTGAAGGTCAGGATTTTACCCACATTATGAGGAATTTTTTTAACACACTCAGAAATTTAATGTATTGATTACTACCTGAAATTATAGACAATTTCAATATCCCAATTTGTTCAAAATTCAAACCTTTTTATTATATTATACCACAAAGTTCATACATCGGATGGACCTACTCGGTTAAGAATAAGACCGAGATTTTCTGTGCTCTGTGCGATTCTATGGCTGTTACAAAAATCCCACAAGCATATACCTGCTCAGTTGGACAAGATCTCTGCCATTAGTCGCATCGTTTTTACACGGCTTAGCTCGAATCCCTTAACAAATAGTTTCCACATCGTCGGCCTTCAGTTCGCCATCTTAACAAAGTGAATTCGTGTGATAAGGACTTTTACCCAGTACAACACCACACGAAACTAGACAGAAGCAGATACGTAACTTTTAGTCTGAACAACCGTAAGTACCATTCCTTCAGTGTTAACTTTGTGGTATTTATTTTCAGTTCTATCAAATATCCATTTTTTCTTTAATTCTCGAGGCGATAAGAATTGGTACAGCAGTCCATTTCTTCTCTCCAAGATAGCTCGTGTGTATTATTTACAATTGTTAGGATACGTTCAGATTCAGGACCTTATCTGATCAGCTGAATAAAACAACTATTTGTTTCTTTAGAAAGATGGCTGATATTTTTTCGACAGCGTTGGAAACAGGAACTAGGAGATCGTTTTCGATCTCTTTTCCTTTCGATTTTGCGGCCAATTAGTCCGAATGTGCATCGTGCATGAATAAAATTCGCAACGCATTCCTGCTTTTTCCTGCGAGCCTCCTACAAAATTACCGACATTATACAGGCAAATAACCCTGACATAGACTTAATTTTTTGAGCGAAGCATGATGAGCACTTTCCTCACTTCCTCCTCGATGTAATTGCCATTCGTTCACACTGACTTATAGAATGTTGCTCCTTCCAACGCTGCCAGAACCGAGGTTGCCACATCAACATCATATCCCCCTAAACGAGTTCAACTTTTCCCAATAAAACCAGGCTCTTTCTGTGAGTCGAGGTGGAATAAATAAAAGAAAGATTCCATTAAATTTTTATAATCTTATCATCACTGTATCATTATTGCAAGTCAAAAACAACTTTGGTTTGATTGAGAACAACACTATCCAACCACTCGATCTCCCTCCTGCTCAAATCGGGCCCAGAAAAAAGAAATGGCCAAGGCTCCACTGTCCCACTCTTCATCAACCCTTCTAATTTTTTCTGATGCACCATAAACGGCCTGGCGTTCACGTGGTCGACTCCCATCTTCTTGAAAAGATGCCCGGTCATGTGCACGTCCTCCAGCCAAAAATACCCGCTTTTCTGCGCCTCCCTGTACAGAAAAAAGGCGACGTTTTGGGAATACACGAAGAAGAATCCGTTACAACTGGGCGGGTGAACTTTGTGCGGGTATTCCTCGAAAGTGAGTCTCCATTTGGAGCTGTACCCTCTGAAACTTCTGACGACTTTGGCATAGTTCGGGGGACAGAACAGGAAATTCTTGGCTCCAACGGGGGAGACTTCCCTCAGGAAGTTCCGGAGTGCCGGCATGTTTACGTAGATGTCGTCATCGGCTTTCAACAGGTATTTGGCTTGGGGGCAGTGGTATATCAGGTATTTCAGCATCATGACGTGTTTGTAGGTGAGGTTCCTGTAGGAGTCCAGGAATGAACCCTGCAAAAAATTCAACCCCTATACATACTGTGAATATTAGCGTTTGAGCTCAAAATAACAATCTTGTTGCCTCCAGTTCATCTTTGAATGTTGTCAAGATCGATATTCACCTGTATGAAATCTCCATGTAGTTTGTTCTCTTCCACAAGTCTAATTTTTATCCTCTCATTTCTTGTTTCTCCAAGGATAAAAATTATTTTATCATTCCTTTTTTTAGATCCCCAAGTTTCTCTAACAACTTTTCTTTTATCGAAATTTCCTGGGGCTGTAAACACTGCGATCAATATGAAAGGATTGGATTCTTCACAGATTAAATTAAGAGTTAGAAAAGTGAAATTCAGATCTATCAGTCTGTTGTAATCTGACGAGGGTAGTAAATCTAGTGAGTAGTTGTAAGGGATGAGGTTGATGGCTTCATACTCCTTTTTGTATTCTCCTACTGATTTCGCATAAAGTGGAGAACCGTATTCGTAAAGTAGAAAGTATGATATTTGGTAAATGGTCGTAAAAAACACTAGGAATATGGACAAAATTTCTAGTTTGTTTGTGTAACTTCTTCTGAAACGCATTGGAAATTGGCAGCTTATTACTACGACATAGAAAATATACAAAGAAATCCAAGAGTAAAAGTGACAAGTAGTGTCAAACTACGATAATCACATTCATAGATTCACTCATGATCAGGAAAATGTTTGATGGTTCAATCTACAGTTCAGAGGACACTTGATGCATTCAAACAACGAGATTCTTCTTTGTGGAACCTCTCCCTGATTAAAGGCATTGGAAGTTTATACCCAGCAGGTGGCAAATAAAATTACATAATTCATTATCATAAGTAAGATCATTTCCTCGATTGATAACAGGATATTAACGTTTCCTATCAGTTTTGCGGTGTCAGGATAGATTTGCGATAAAGGCAGACATAAATATTTATATTTATGCAAAGCTGCATCGAGTTGGCATTAGATGAGGCCTTCTAACTGTAAATAATTATATGCACTTAGGTGTCATTCGTCAGAGACCAATTCAGTCGATATTAATTTAATGAGTAACTGGATTAGGCTTCGGAAGAAGGCTTAATGCACTGCAGTTTGATAAGAAGATCGGTCAAGTTTTACAATGAACTGCAAACGAAAATTTTCTGGTGTAGATGAAAACTGAAAGAATGGTGGTTATATGGGGTCATCTTTGACCACTGTGGATAAATAAATCGTTGATCCTCCTTTGATGTTTTAATATTTCATATGTGTAAATGAAGTCCGTAATTTTTATTCGTAAAAGTGCCGTTCTCATATATCATTTTCCCAATAATAATTCATGATTTCAATAAAAGGAAGATTTAATTCGAGAAATTCAATATTGTAAACAGAACCGCAAGAATAAAAACGCCCCAACACATGCTAGACATAGCTATAAGCGGCCCTAATCTCTGTATTCATCATCGGCCTTTTTTTAAGATTGAGATCGGCGAGATCACAACGGGGTTACGACCGCGCTTCACCCATTCTCAATTCGCTGAAGGTTGACGGTACCAGGGTACCGAGGTACCGAGGGGTACCATTTTTCTGGGACCACTAGTCTGGACGCTGTTGGTTCGCAACCGTACCCGATTTATATTTTATTGCAATTTACTTTCAAGATTTTTTTCTTGTATTTTCATTCCCTTGTGGGGCGTTACTCTTTGTATTTATTAGCGACCTTTTTCAGGATTGAGATCGGCGAGATCACAACGGGGTTACGACCGCGCTTCATCCTTTGTTAACTCGCTGGGCGTTTGCGGATTTACTAGGATGAATTCGTCAGGTCGAGAGGTTCCATTCTCTGGAGTCACTTGTCAGGACGTTGCTGCTGATATAGCTGACCCTGTTTCCCTGTCCTATCCGCCAGTGTCCAAGTATTCGCCGATAATTTTCTTCAATATTTATTTTTTGGGTGGCATTACCGAGATAAACCTAACTTTCAATCGCTAACCTTGGTAGAAGTGGAGTGTTCTATTCTAGGATCCATAACCTTGTTAAATCTATTGTGGCTGCGCCTGTGAAGTACACCCCCTTACTGAGGGATCTTCACACATGTGAAGTTTGTTTGTGTACCTCGTGAAAAGCAGTCGAATGAGGGAAAAAGAATAACTTTTCATGACTTAATACAAAACACTGATTTAATTAAACTAATAATAAGGCATTCTTGGGAATTCTCCAGCAATAATAACAATAATGATTTCATCTGCCTCTATTAGAACGGGACCTGATACAAGTCTGTGTTCAATTATGTTGTACATAGAAGTGAAATGACCGTCTTCTTCTTGATAATACAGTCTACTCGTTCTTGCGAGCGGGAGCCAGAACTAATAGCTTCTTCGTACTCGCTCGTAATCATTTTTATGCACATTGATGGAATATAAATTATTGCGGGACGGGCTAAATATGCCATAAAAAGTAGGAGACGCATCCTGAAGGAAGAAAACTGTAGTAAACATATACGTGGACAAGTATGTTCGCATCAATTCATAAATGAAGAACGAAAAAATGGTGTGACCGAACAAACTATGACCTTTTCTCGTGAAATAATTTCTCAGTCATCCTGTTTTAATTGTTCTTCAGTTCAAATGAAAAGTTTTGATCTCTAGAATCTATTTTCTTGGGCTTTGAAAAACTTAACGGGAAACACCTGTTTCTTGTCGTCGATCTGAAACGTATTTCCCGCAAAGATTATCCAATTAATTTTTTTCGCTGCTCACCCGAGTGCTCAGCAAGGACCCACCACAAGGTGTCGTGGTCCATGTGTCACCAAAGGTTCAACAACCATCATTATCCTCTTCCGTAAACCGCTAGGAACGCACGGGACGGAAGTACCGGCGATGCATGAACGCCGAAACGAGACAATAAACGCTGCGTAAACCTGGAAGTCGGTTATGTTGGCAAAACTGAATTTGGGCGAAAGTAGCCGTGAATGGTGGCCACTGGGTGTGAAGAGGACTGATGGTATCGAGGAGGTGCCGAAGAACAATCGAGGAAGCATTGACGCTTGAAGGAATTAAATTTACAGCTATTTTTTCGGTGCATTGTTGATTTAGGACCATAACGCGAACCATCGCGAAGCGGAAAATTGCCGGAGTAGGATCTTTGAACTCATTAGGTGAATCGGAAGAGTGCCAAAATAAAAACTAAATATACAGGGTCCTGCTGTAAAAAAGGAGGCATAAAGAAAGAAATGACAGGTACGGTAACCTCTGTGGCATCACGTCTACGACTGTGTCTTCGTGCAGTCGTGCATGACCTACGACACAGAAAAGGCCACGAGACACACACTTGTTCCTGTCTTTGTTACTTTCCAGTTGTTCGCCCGTCATACGTCCCGTCCATATATTATCCCGGTTGGCTCGGCCTGTCACCGACCAAGCCATTGTATTGTTTCTCATCCCGACCATGGCTATGGATGCGGAATTGTCTATTGACCTCATGCACCCTCGCCGATGATACTCCCGCCCGAAAGCGGCTATCTGTATCCAATTCATTTCGTATTCATCAGTCGTGCCATCGTCCATGTTGCTTGATTCGCTCGACATCTACATAATTGAGATAGACGTAAAACTATTCGTTTCGGAGACAGCTACGGGACAGAACTCCTATTCGATCCTATAATCTGACGCTCTGGATGGGGAACTAAACCTCCTTTCAAAAAAAATCAACAGAATATCACCCAAAAGAATCTTTATTTGAAACATCAATGACAATTCAATAAGAGATACAATTTCCCAAGCACATCTGACGACCCAACATTCATAAGAATATAGGATATAAAATAAAGAAATACAGAACCTAGAGGAAAAAAATTAACAATATTAAACCTTACAAAACTCGTCCCTATATCTCCCCACGCCCCCTCATTCTGTATAATACATATAAAATGGAAAATCATAGAACAAAACAACATTTCTATAAATATAAAACAGAGTTTCACATCAATTCCGATCTTAGAAACTATACAACGAAAAATACAAGAAGAAAAGATGATAGGAGTGAAGAGTTTGAACAAGTAAATAAAATCCATCTGGAACGACCTCTCTGTAAATGGAATTTTGATCATCCAATAGTTCACAATACCCAAAAACCCTACGATATTCACCCCAATTAAAACCCAAACATTTCTGAAATGACCTAAACACCCAGTATCCACCTTTTCAGTTTCTACAATCTTCCACGTGATCAAGAGCATGGTGAAAAAAGTGAGAAAAATGAGAGCAAAAGGCTTGGCTTCCACCATGTAAACGGTGGCGAAAGCCATGAAGATTGTAGCTATCCTAACATCTAAGATTTTCATAGAAAAGGGAATGAGAAGTACTGGTGTGATCACGGTGTAAAAAACGAGGTCGTCGTGTCCTTTTAAATCGAAGAAACCTGTAAAACTCATGGTCAGAGAGCAAAATAACTGGATGGAGTTGATTGTGATTTGAGTAGTGGTTAACCTTAAGGATTCCCGAAAATCTAGAAACTTTCTGAGGATGCACGCTACCAAAAAGTGCCAAATCAATGAACCGATAACGTAATAGTTTGATCCATCCATGTTCCATTCGATATCAGGAGAGATCAAAGGAAAACCAGACAGAATGAGGCAGAGGACAATCCAAATATTCTTCAGACCATCATCTTTTAATTTTTCACTATCGAAGCATACTATAGAAGCCATCAGAAGAGCTGTCAGGAAAAGTAGAGGACGTAAATGGAGGGCTAAGACGATGGAGAAAATAAATAACACAAAAACAAATATTTGGGAGAAAGGTGGAATTTCAACTATCTTCAACAAATAGTTGACATTCCTCAGTTTAGTGAGGAATAAACAAAATGTACCAAAAGGAAGCACGATACAAACAGCGAAAATATCGAGAAAACTATGAAGAAAAAGAAGAACACCATGGAAACATAGAAGAAGACAAAGAAAAACATTGGAATTATTCTTTTTAACATCCTCCGGTATCAACAACAAAAACAAATATAAAATCCAGAAGAATAGATAGACGGAAGACAGGGTTAAAACATCACGAGTGGCATAAAACTGAATATTAAAAATCGCAGCCAAAATATCTTTGTGCATAGCTTCACATCTCTCGAAAGCTTCTTGGATGTTCCCAGCATTCCCCCTATTGAATTCCGACAGAATTCCTTCGAATCCTTCCACATCTAAAATATTCCTCCTCATCAACATATTCCTGGATAAACGTTTCTTTTTGGCCTTGAAGATTGTGAGAATTTGGATCAAATTCTGGGAGACGAGTTGTAGCTTCCTTTTATTGTCCATATCCAGATAGTTTATGGGTAATTTTCCGAGTGAATTGGTAGGGAAATGAATTCCCAGTAGGGCAGAAATAAGTGGAGCTATATCGATATTATCCACGTCTTTACGAGAAACATCTGCTTTTATTCCAGCTCCCCAAGCTATGAACGGAGTTGAAATTTCGTCCTTCAAGCCTGTACCGTGGCATTTTCTGTACATACCGTGGTCAGCGGTGAACAGAAAAGATGTTGAGTTATCCTTGAAGGTTTCACTGGTCAAGTTAAAGATGGTTTCGACTTCTCTGTCGACTCTGGATACAGCCGAGGAGTAGTTTTCGGAATAGTAATGTCCGAATGCGTCCGTATCAGGTAGAAGAATGGCGTATATACGTTTTGGTCCAGCAGAATCTTCCAAAATCGCGTTGTGGAGAGTCTCATTGAAGGTTGAAACACTCCAGTCGTCTCCAACAAGCTGTTTTGAGGAGAAATCTTCTTGAGGCGTGAAGATCTCGACGTTCTTGGTTGAGTATCTCCCGAAAATGTTTGCCATTTTCTGGGAAGCAGCGAAAACCCAAGAATGCTCACTTCTCTCGAAAACACTATCGTATCTTTCAGGGAAATATCTCCAAGCGTTCAGAATTGCTCTTGGATCTTCTCTTATTCCTGCAACTATAGATGTATGTCCAACTCTGGTTTCTGTTGGTGGTTTTCCTATGGAAACTCCCCAAGATCCCTTCTTTCTTACAGAGGTGAGAAAAGGTATAGAAGTCTCATTCTTATCAAAAAGAGTCCTAGCTCTAAGACCATCTACCACTATGAGAACCACTCTTTTGGCTGGAGGACTTTTGGTTGAGTTTGTAAGGGGTAGATCTGGTTCCAGTGGACTTCTGAAGTAGGTGTCTATGACGACTTTCAACAGGAAGAAGTGGACGAAACTTGATATAAGAAAGTGCATCAACATTTTGGGGATTTTAACGAGAACATAATGAAAAAAAGTTCTGATGGTTGACAGTTTGTGAAGGGTGATTGATGTCTGATAGATGCTTCTATGATGATCTGGATGAGAAGGTCTATGGTGGTTTTATAATCTCTTCATCGATGATCCATCAAATTATGTTTCTTGGACTTGATCTGAATTAGGAATGAATAAATGTGGACGGCCCTTTAAATCTTTGAGATTGGCACTTTGATTACGGATTAAGTTATGTTCAATATGCATGGAAAACGTTGTTTGTTTGGGAAGGGAATCGGTGTCCCAATGTAAATTTCAGCGGGATCAAATCGCATGACGAATTCAGCGTACCTATAAGAATTCCCGTTTATTCTGTCGGTTCGAGACGGTGTCACGTATAGTGGCGGATCTAATTTTTAATGAATTTGTGCTCGGATGAACAAAACGTTCTGCGGGGGAACTAATGTAATGTACTTAGAGCAAGGGATCTGTGGGAAGATTTGGCGGTTACGAATTACGTGCTTCAAATGCCGAAAAGTTCGATGATCTCTCTCACTCTTTCCACCAGCTCGAGTTTGAGGGATGACGACAGAAAGTTTTTGAAAAAATATTAAATCACACGTTGTAACATTCCAGGTCTGTTAAACCCTAGAACATTATGAAAAATGGGAAAGAAAAAGTTAATCCTGCCCTGCTCTGAAGAGCTGAGGGTAGATTTACGTCAAAGGGGGTTTTATACTTATATTTTTGGCTTGTGATGTGATCGTCTAGATTGGTAGAACTCTATGTTATGTCGTAGTAATTCAGATTCGTAATAACTCAGATTAGTGAAATATAGGATGGGAAATAATGAGGTAAAATCGATAAATAATACACTAGATTGGACACAAAGATGGAACTAGTGCCTTTATTGGTCCAGCGAAGTAGTTCGAATGAACGACTTGCTTTTATAAGGGATAAAAACGAACCAAACCCAATTCCTCATTGGATTTGAAAGCAAAAACCCTTTTAGCATTACAGATGATATGTTTACAATCCATAGAACAAATATTAATAAGACGAGCACTGTTGATATGTACAATATGGAGCTTCCTATACTCCGGTAATGAATGATGAACGGTGGCATCTTCAAGGCACTCCTTGCTTATCCGGTACGCCGAGGCCCGAAGACGAGGCTTGGTTTACTGAGGACGTTCGTCTATAGAACTCTCAGAGGAAGTCTTAAGCCACTGTTGTGGGGGATGTTTTCCTTGGCACAGACGATATAAACAGTTTATCCTAGGCCTTCAAACCAGTGATTATTGTACGTAAAATATTATCCCAAAAGCAACAGCTCCAAATGCCTATACCATAGTGTCGAGTGAATAGTTAAATGTGCAGTAGGCCTTACGAACAGCATAAGAATATTCCAAATGGGTTGGTAGCAGAACAGAGTTCCACAATATTCAATAGAAATGCAATAATAAGATAGAACAAGTTTACATGAGATTAAATCCTGTGAATAAAAACAGAGTTATAATAATGGAGGAAAATGTACAAGGAAGCGTCTTTAAAAAATACTAAAATAGCGGATTCCTAGAAGAGGAACTCCATTTCAAAGGAACACTATTGTGAACCAGAATGAAAGTGAAGTGGACGAAGATGGGACGCTGAAGTAGAAGTAAAAGTGAAGTAAAAGAGGCTCTTCCATTTGTTGTCCTTTCGGAGGTTAGTTTTTCTTCCACAGAATCGTATTTCTTCGATGGTCACAGAAGAACAAGTTTACTTCATGGTGGATCTTTGATATGATTAAAATCTCCTATTCATAAGGATGCAAATTGCCTGAAGTATTGCTTGAAGTCGTACTAATATTCATCATTCATAGAATTATAAAATAGTATCAAATAAGTTCATTCAACGTAGTTCCACGTTTCGACAATAGACGTTGCAAAGTTGGAAGCCATGAAGTAGTCTGGCAACGGTGCATTTCATTTTATTGCAGGGTAGGAAATTCAGTTATGTTACAACGTAGTCTGTAGATTTTTCTTGAAATACCTCTTCGTTCAAAAGATACGTATCCTAGTTACAAACTAGCCATTAGTTAGTTATTTCAAATTGTATTCTTCATTCATATTCTCAAATTCACTTTCTACTGCCAAGGTCTGCACCCAACTTTTTCACGATACGCATAAATCATCCTATAGAAACAGGAAATTCTAACGTATAGCCTGAATCCCCAATATTCCGGGGAAGATCCCATACCTTAACTTGTCAAGATAATCCAGCCTTCGTATAACGACTGAATACCAGGCCTAACATATCAAGAAGAGTGGCAAGATGACACCTTTGAGCTCCACGTAAAAAAAATCAATCCCGAGCGCAATGAAACTCCGGGAGAAGTTAATCCCACAAAAAGTTCTCTACAGGGTGTGTATTTATGAATGTAAACCCATAACATTCAATATTATTTAATTAGGAAAATAATCAAAGATACTAACTAGTACCAGTGTCTAAGTCAACCATACTATTAGTAGTTCCGTTCTGTCCGTTACTAGATGCTCCATAGATCACTGGTGAATGAACAAAGATCGTTCTCCATTGGAAAACAATACTTATACTGGTGAAAAGCTAAAGGCATGGGCATGTTTTTATTTTAGCTCAGAAATTGGGAGATCACGATGTTATAAATGGAAAATAGTGTCTGTATGGTAGTTTAATGCCCTAGGATCTGTGAATCATCGGTTATGCCTTCCTGAAATGCGGTATCACGTCACCGGCCATTTTTCCGAGCACCACCTGTCAACCGTACCCGTTCCGTAAACTGTTAATCCGGTCGTAAATCCGTACGGGTGCCAGGACTCGTATCGACCTTCATCTCGGCCTTTGGCGTCCGGATTATTCGGTTCTTGTCCGGAATCGGAGTAAAACTTTTACGTAGCCGCTTTATTCATAATCGTAAACATCGATAACGTCTATTTATTCTCGGTTATGTACGACCTCGACAGATGGGAAATGAGATTCGAGTCGTTTCGACGAACGGTACGTCTCAAACTTCAAATGAAGTAATACCGATTTTTTCGCCTGATGAACTGGTTGCGTGGCCCAGTTTTACGAGTTTTGCGGTACATCGGTAATGATATTTGTTTTTGATGGGGACGATGAAAGAGTCGTTTCGCTGATTGGTTCGTTCTTGAAAGACGAATAGGGAAGCAGTTACCAGATTTGTTCCCTCGAATTATGTTAAATCGTACTTTGGCCAAGGAAAAACCGGAGAGAAATACAGTTCCTGAATTAGATGTACAAACGCAAAGGGGGAATTCCTTGCATAATTTCAAGGAAGAAAAGTCCAATAAACATGGGACCGCAAACTTTTCCTTTTCGACATACAGAGTGTTGAAGTTTGAATATTTTTCAAGTTTTTTCATCATAGTATATGCACTTCACAAGATATTCAACTACAATTTGGCATACCTAGATAGTAGGAACATTTTAGAGTTTATACTGTAACATTCCAAGTTTGTAAATCCTAGAACATTATGAAAAAGGGAGAGAAAAAGTTAATCCTGCCCTGCTCTGAAGAGCTGGCTGAAGGTAAAATTACTTTAAAGGGGGTTTTATACTTATATTTTTGGCTTGTGATGTGATCGTCTAGATTGGTAGAACTCTATATTATGTCGTAGCAATTCAGATTCGTAATAACTCAGATTAGTGAAATATAGGATGGGAAATAATGAGGTAAAATAGATAAATAATACACTAGATTGGACATATAGATGGAACAAGAGCCTTTATTCGTCTAGCACCATAGTTCGAGGAACCATAGCCATATGAAGGGATAAAAACGAACCAAATCCAATTCCTCATTGGATTTGAAAGCAAAAACTCTTTTAGCATTACAGATGATATGTTTACAATCCATAGAACAATTATTAATAAGACGAGCACTGGTGATATGTACAATATGGAGCTTCCTATACTCCTTATTACTGGCACAATTGTGATAAAAAGCGGAATCCAATACATCCAAAGTTATCCAAAGGTTATAGGCATATAGAGTGTGTCACATGATTATTAATAAAATTCCTAAGCAGTATCCTTGTAGTTCCTAGTGTGAGAATCCTTCCTTCCAAGTGTTATGTGTGAGATCCTAGCAGTCGCGTTGGTTTGGAAGTGACGATAAACTCCTTATATTTCCTGTAAACTGATGAACGATGGCACCTTCAAAGCACTCCTTGCTTATCCGATACGCCAGGGCCTGAACTCCCAGAGGAAGTCTCACTGGCCACTGTTGTGGTGGATGTTTTCCTTGGCACAGACGATACAAACAGTTTATCCTAGGCCCCCAAACCAGTGATATTTGTACGTAAAATATTATCCTAAAAGCAACAACTCCAAATGCCTAAACCATAATGTCGAGTGAATAGTTAAATGTGCAGTAGGCCTTACGAACAGTATAAAAATATTCCAAATGGGTTGGTAGCAGAACAGAGTTCCACAATATTCAATAGAAATGCAATAATAAAATAGAACAAGCTTACATGAGATTAAATCCTGTGAAATGAAACAGAGTTATTTAAATGGGGACAGTGTACATACCAGAGAACAAGGAAGCGTCTTTCAAAATATACTAAAATGGCGGATTCCTAGAAGAGGAACTCCATTTCAAAGAAATACTATTGTGAACAAAAATGAAAGTGAAAACAGACAGCCGCAGTCGAGTGAAAGTGAAGTAAAAGAGCCCTTCCATTCGTTGTCGTTTCGGAGGTTAGTTTTTCTTTCACAGAATCGTGTTTCTTCGTCTGGCAACGGTGCATTTTATTTTATTGTAGGGTAGGAAATTCAAATATGTTACAATACCAATTTCGATTGCTCATCTACAGAGTGATATGTTTTCTGAGACATAGTTTCCTGTTTTCCTCCAGAATTTTTATTGGTGCGCCACTGTTGATTTGAAAAATTGCAAAAAGGAGCTTTGTTGGTATAATAAACTTTATGGTCTCTTGTAGTTTGCTACCGTTGAAAAAAAAAATTTGGACGATTCTCTCGAAGTTCTCAGAGAAATCAAAATCGAGTTAGTATAAAAAGATCCACCTGTTATCGTTCAAATACTTCCTAGTACACCCTGTATCTCGAGAACGAAATGTTTTCGGTCCCATTTTCTTATATTTATCGACCATTTCAAAATGATTGATACAAAAAAAAATTGATATTTAGTGATTTTGAACCGCTTCAACAAGGTTTATGAAGTTCAGTTGAATAATTTTCACTTGTAAAAATACATAAAGTTTTCAGGCACTTATTGTGTAATTTTGTATTGTGTGTGAAATTTCTGATCTTTAATTTACAAAAATTCATGTACCTAATATGTAGATTTTTGAGTGCAATTTCAGTTTGAATCTCATAAAGTTTCTGAAACTTCCATTGCACCGAATAAAATTCGAAGGAAAAATTGGTTTCCTCAAAAACTTGATATTTCCAATCTTCCCGAACGCGATGCATTCTTAAAGTCGTCGAAAAAAGTGAAATAACATTCAATAAGAAATTTGCTACTGGAGCAATCGGAGAAAATTGGCCAAGCGCCAGAAGTACGAGCCAAACCTCGCGAATCAAGTCAGCAAATACGGTCGTATTTCGGGGAGAAATTCCCCGAGTTGGCCGTGAAAAGTCCGGGATTCGGGATTCTGTATGGAATATTTCGGGAGCAAAGTATGCAGAGCGATAGCTCATTTCGCGGATGGGAAACGGTAGGAACTATTCGGAGCTCCAGGGAGGGAAATCGTAATAGACCTCCACATTCCCTGTTTAATGAAATTACATACATTCGGTTATCTCAGCCATTCAGAGATCCCTCTCTCTCTCTCTTAGGGAATTGTTTGACGTCGACTATGGATGGATACATTCTTGCATCCGCAACATTTTCAGGGAAAACGTTTTACGAGTCTCCGAATCAAGTAGGCTGTCGAAATTTGGGCTTAACGTTGTGTCAAATGAGGGATATAAATGTCAACGAGTAGTCCTACATTTAATCGGTTTGACCCCGATTATTTCGGAAGGCTCGTTATCTCTTCACCCAAAACATGCCGCATTTTGAATTATTCCCATAAACATTACTGAAATACCTGCAGCATTTTTGTCGCACATAAACTAGACACCTTGCGCCATTAACAATGCGGTAAATCCCAACTGGAATAGGTGGAAAAGAAGAACAATAACGCTGAATGGTCAAGTTAACACGGTCGAAGGAAAAAATATTTGCATGTTCCGAATGTTAGCGAGGTGATTCCTCATTCTAGGCACATTTTTTGCCTCAACTGCCGAGGTGGTTACTGTGAGAAATATTTTTCGTGTCGAACACCGTCGGTACAGTTACGCCATGCCTCATAACGAGCGGAATAGCAATCGGATATGAAGAGGTGTTCAACAATGTGAATTGGAAGAAGAAGCAGTGTTGGGTAGAATTTCAGTTAAAGAACTGAAGTGCGGTTCAATTTTACTGAATGAGAAATTTTCCAAATTTCTGAATGAAACAATAAGAGGGCTAATGGACTGTATATATTTATAAGGTTTTATTGAAACCCAACACAAATGAAAGGATAAATGCACCCAAATTAACAATTGCAAGGTCTTACCTATTTCAGCAAAACGGCCAACCAGATCTCGTCGGTTACTCCTATTTCCATGAACAGAGTGATCGAGCTCGACAAACGAACATGGAATGAAGCTAATGACGTGAAAATCCGTTGCTAAAAATGTCAAAGTAGGAACACTTATCCTTGTGGTAGAATAATAACCACGCCACTGGTAACAGTACTTTTCGAACGAAATTCGCACAAACGAATGTTCTTAACTAAATGTAATTCGAATGAATCGAAATCACTAGAATTATGAATCACAAGAAAAAACTGAAGTTTTCCGAATTCGCGAAAGGAAACAGAAGAAATATTTAAATTAGCGGTAGCAGATATATTCACGATTAAGGCAATCAATGAACTGAGTGAAAAATGAAATGAAACAAAATATACGACATATGCGTTTGTTTCACAGCTGACGCATCTACACATGGAATCTCCCTGGTATCGGAGAAATTGAATTAATTTTGAAGGAATGGAAATGAAAAATTCGAAAAGTTTATCTGAAGTTTATTCCACTTCCATATCAGCATTGATTTAAGATTTGTTCTACAAATCATTGAGGGAAATATGGGGAATTTATGAATGTTTACATTCCAACGAAGTTGGGCAGTTTTTCGAAGAGGAATATGGGAATTTCAGTATCACATATGATGGCAAAAAACTTTATTTTTGTACAACTGCCATTAAAAGTAAGACTTTTAATGACAGCAAACAATGTTAAAATTGATTGTTTAATTGGAAGAGTTTCAAAAATATTTTTAACATTAGTGTTAAAAATATTTTCAGCACTCCATTTTCTTATCATGAAGTCAGATGATAAAATTCAGCAATTGCAAATTTTAATTATCAATATTTAACAATTGTTTCTCATGAACATTAATATTAATCGTAAAACTAGAACAATTACTAACATTAATGCCCTGTGACGTTAGGGAGCTTCGCAACACATTATTAAAATCCTCAGCACCATCAGTACTTGTAGAAACCGGAAGTACAATATTGGATGATGATCCAAAATCTGTTGAGGTTGGGAGAATTTTTTCAGCAATGACATTTCTATATGCAATGGAATGATCAACATAGCCCTCGGTTACCGTCGTAGACTTCCTCCACCATGTTTTTTATATCCGTCTTATTTGCTCCTGATTCTGCTAGCAATGAAGCGGTGGATCTTCGAAAACAGTGTCCTGTATATTGCTTTGGTTCTGGCAGATTGAGGAATTCGGCAACAATAGATGGAATTTTCCCAAATGTATTGATACCAACTGGATTGGCAGTGCATTTACCATTCATGTATTTCGGGAAAAAACTACGATGTTTGATGACAGAAGGACGCAGTGCAAAGTACTTATGAAAATAGTCAACATACTTCCCAATAATACTGAAAGAACGACTGACTTTCGTTTTTGTGTTTGGAAGTTGTATAACCAATGATTTATTTGTTATTTCGATGGCTTCCACTGATAAATTACACAATTCTTCACGCCGATAGGCTCCAAATAACCCGAAAATAGTTGCAACCTTATAACCATCAAGTATTTCTCATCTGGTGCCTCATTTATAAACTTTTCAACTTGTTCACGAGTAAGAATTTTCGATTTTTTGGGACGATATCCTTCACTTTTCCGTTTTGAATGTGCTATTACCTTAAAATATTCACTAACATCCACACCATTGTTAATAAGGGCGCTTGACTTTATCATTGAGATTTTGCTCCACAAAGTTGATGAACTCCATATTTTTGATTTTTCTTCTAAGTATGCCAGGAAAACAGGTTCACTGAAGTTCCCTTCTACATTTTTCAATTTGCACCAGGCCAGGAAATTGATATATGCAATATCGTACTGCTGAACAGATTTTTTAGGGAGGAGTTCCAGATTTGCTCTTCTTGCAGACACTTCAATGTCCACAGAAACAACCAAATCGTCACTTTTATTAATAATTGGACTCTCGACAAACATATTAAGCAGTTAAAAACCCAAGACGACAATTGGACAGGAACGAAATTCAAATGACAGCGTCTTTTCTCATTTGTTAGTAATCATAACGTTGGCAACGTTTGCCCTTCACAACAACCTTGTTTTGATTATTTGAATATTAAAATGCATTCTGAAGTTTATTATCATTGCAAATTCGCCCATTTCATTATCAAAATAGGGCAGTTGTACAAAAAACATTGTATGGTATTTGTGTTAAAAGTGATTTTATTTTGTTCGTGAAATTTTTCACACACAAAACAAAACGTCACTTTTAACACTCGAATCTCAACCAACTATTTTGCTTCAAAATATAATATCTTCATCATTTTTAGTCCACTAGTGGTTCATACTGGAGTTATGCCTAAATGTTCATGCCTGCAAAATACACCAAGAATTCCTTGAGACGCGCTATAATCTAATCCCATTATCGACTTAATGACCAGAAAACAAAAACTCCTCGACGTTCTGGCCATAACTTGAGCAATCTTAATTGCCCTGCATGCAAATGAAGATCTACTTAAAAAATAAACGATGCAGGCTTGCATCAGTATCACCTCGGCCATCTAGAATAAGGAGCACACATATTTCTCTGTTATGAAAATAAATAATCTATCAGAGCGTTAAAGCAGATGTTGCTACTGGCCTCGAGATGGCAACAGATCGATAAGATAAACGATCTGTGTTCTTAATGAACCTTTATGCGTCCACCTATCAGCCAGAAAAAAATCTCATACCCAGGGTTACACTCTACATTGTCTTCCATCGAAGATGTGGAAGATGAGAGCTGGCGTATCTCCAGAAGAGGCGGAAGGGCATTTTGATGGGCCTAATGGTGTCGTCACCGCTATTTAGGCCATTTCCCCGCTAGTGAAATCGGAAACGCTTCAACTTGGCCTTGGTTCAATGAACCAAAACACTTATTTATCGGTGTTTACGGCGTGCTCATCTCGATTCAATCCAGCATCCAGGTTGGACAGGACCGAAGCTAGTACCCATCACCCCAGAATAACAATTCTTCAGAAACTCTCTAAAGAACCATTCAAGATATTGTAACATTCCAGGTTTGTATATCCTAGGAACATTATGGAAAGAGAAAAGGGGCAACCCTGCTCTGAAGAGCTGAGGGTAGATTTACGTTAAAGGAGGTTTTATACTTATACTTTTGGCTTGTGATGTGATCGTCTAGATTGGTAGAACTCTATGTTATGTCGCAGTAATTCAGATTCGTAATAACTCAGATAAGTGAAATATAGGATGGAAAATAATGAGGTGAAATAGATAAATAATACACTGGATTTGACATAAAGATGAAACAAGAGCCTTTATTCGTCCAGCACCATGGTTCGAGGAATCATAGCTATATGAAGGAAAAACGAACGAGAATCAATTGAAACTCAAAGCAAAAAACCTTCTAGCATTACAGATGATATGTTTACAATCCATAGAACAATTATTAATAAGACGAGCACTGGTGATATGTACAATATGGAGCTTCCTATACTCCGGTAAGGTTATTACTGGCAGAATTGTGATAAAAAGCAGAAACCAATACATCCAAAGGTTATAGGCATATAGAGTGTGTCACCTGATTATTAATGAAATTCCTAAGCAGTATCCTTGTAGTTTCTAGTGTGAGAATCCTTCCTTCCAACTGTTATGTGTGAGATCCTAGCAATCGCGTTGGTTTGGAAGTGACGATAAACTCCTTATATTTCCTGTTAACTGATGAACGGTGGAACCAGATCGAAGCAATCCTTCACTTGCCTGGCTCGCCATGGCCCGAAGACGAGGCTATGTTTACTGAGGACTTTCGTTAGAGAACTCTCAGATGAAGTCTCACTGCCACTATTGTGGGGGATGTTTTCCTTGGCACAGACGATATAAATAGTTTATCCTAGGCCTCCAAACCAGTGATTATTGAACGTAAAATATTATACTAAAAGCAATAACTCCAAATGCCTACACCATAGTGTCGAGTGAATAGTTAAATGTGCAGTAGGCCTTACGAACAGTATAAGAATATTTCAAATGGGTTGGTAGCAGAACAGAGTTCCACAATATTCAATAGAAATGCAATAATAAAATAGAACAAGCTTACATGAGATTAAATCCTGTGAAATGAAACAGAGTTATTTAAATGGGGACAGTGTACATACCAGATGACAAAGAAGCGTCTTTTGAATATACTAAAATGGCGGATTCCTAGAAGAGGAACTCCATTTCAAAGGAACACTATTGTGAACCAGAATGAAAGTGAAAAACAGACAGCAGCAGTCGAGTGAAATAAAAAGACCCTTCCATTCGTTGTCGTTTCGTAGGTTAGTTTTTCTTCCACAGAATCGTATTTCTTCGATGGTCACAGAAGAACAAGTTTACTTCATGGTGGATCTTCGATATGATTAAAATCTCTTATTTATACAGATGCGAGTTGCCTAAAGTATTGCTTGAAATCGTACTGATATTCATCATTCATAGAATTATAAAATAATATCAAATAAGTTTCATTCAACGTAGTTCCACGTTTCGACAATAGACGTTGCAAAGTTGGAAGCCATGGAGTAGTCTGGCAACGGTGCATTTTATTTTATTGCAGGGTAGGAAATTCAGATATGTTACAATATGTCGAGAGAGGTTGACAGTGAGGCAGAGTCCATCGAGGACATTGAAAACTTAGGGAAATCTACAAGTTCCATCTTCTTTCCATGTATTTCGTACACATACTTATCTGTTTATTTTATTAGCCTAAGGTCGGGGTCCAGATCGTTAAACGTGCGAGATTATCATCTTCGAGATGTCCTATCACTCCCTCGGGCTTCCTTCCAGTTGCCTCTACATTTCCGGGGAATCCCCTGAACGCTGTACCCATTTCCTTATTTTTATTCGACCGCCGATGCCACTGTGAATTTTATGCTTTTCTATTCGCTTCATGCCCTTCCTGAGTCCTCGGGGGACAGGGAATGGACTTGGGAATTGGAAAACTGCGGAAGTCACGTGCTTCTCGATCGACAATTGGTGATGGTGTTGTTATTACGTGTACACGACCACTCCTATTTCATCTAATCAGTGAGAAAGGTTGAAGATTTTATTTGGTGGCCTATTTTATCCTCTGGGGTGTTAAGTTGAATTATTTCCCAAACTACTAGTTTGATTCTCAAAAGTATTCAATAAAATAGTGACTGAGTTGTTACTGAAACTATTACAGAGTTAAAATCCTTCGATATTTCATCCAGTTCCTCTCCAAACAACTATTTAACTACAGTCCATTAGGATGGATAATGGTTGGCGAAGTGATGAAAAGGACGTTAAAATAAAATAATATAATGGACCAAAATCCGCGTAAATCTGAATGCGGTTCAACGAGCGATAATACGGACGCTAAATGAGCTGGATAATAAGCATTTAATTCGCCTACCAAGTTCAAAAATAACATCCTTGTTCGGATTCCATCTCGTCACAGTTATTCCTTATTCCGCACTTGGTTCGTTCATCCTTCTGCATATTCATGAGACGGGAGCTCTGCTCTAATCGATGTTAATGCAGATTTATTCGTTTTAAATCGAGTTATTAGAGCGGTGAAGGAAAACCAGATGCAAGAGGTATGCATTCTTCTGCGGAGCTGAAGCAGAAGTGCATCTGGGAAGGCAGGAAAATATAACAAAGCTAAGCAATACCCAATTTTATGGGTACATGGAAATACTGCCCAATCTTTCAAAGTTGAAAGAACTAAGCTAATAATTGTTGTAAGTGCTTTAATGATTTATAATATCTGTAAGCAATTTGAATTGTGTGCCCTATGAATTGATATAATAATATGCTGAGGCTGAGGCCATATATCTACCGAATCTGTAGCGTAGGCCTAATGTACAAATACTCTGTGATCTGAATCGATGTGCTTTTCGATGATCCTAGTGAATGTGTTTCACACACTAATAGGACTTTCATACTAGACTTAAAACTTCGTCTTATAGGTGTTGAACGGTTTTGGGAATAAAAATTACTCGGCACTTTGCACAATAATCCTTTATTCCCCCTAACTAAATGGAAAACAACACTTTTATCAACTTTTCGATTTACAAATCACACAGCGGAGAATAGTGTTACACTTTACAATATGTAATGAAAAATTTCTATTGAATTGGATTCTGAAAAACTAATGCATACATTCATGCACGAATGTCTAGTTGGGACTGTTTTCCCTTGGTTCCCCTTATTCCTTGTCGACGGGCTTCGAGAGCTTTTTGTCGAGTCGGAATTATCCGTTGACGGATTTATGATAAACAATAAAGAACGAGCAGACATTCTCGCGTTTATCTTGAGTTGCCTAATCTATGTCTCTGACATACTCCCACCTGAGGAATATTTGACCAAACAATGATTCCTCAAAAAAAGAAGAGACATAATAAACAGAGACAACAAAAATTAAAATAGTCCTCAACAAAATAAGAGTTCCTTAGAACTAACACATATCATATAGTTTATAACGCGAACGCATTCCGGACCCGAACGAGTCGTTTTGCAGACCTTCTGCGCCCGACAAGGTCCTCTCGCACTCACGCACGATCCTGAATCACCGAACGTCTGTTTCTCGGGCTCGGTATCTGTAGGCATCTCACAGGAACTTGAAGGCTTCTCATCATGGCACTCCGGAAAGTCTAAATATTCTAAAGGATACAGCCGTACCAATCGGATTTCACCATCTTTACCAGGAGGTGCTTCAATTACTGGCGCGACGGGCCATTCTAAACGTTCACGATTACTATTGTCGTTACCGACGAGTACCAAATCTCCGATGGCCACTGGGCGTCCGTTTTTCTTCTCAGAAAGAAGCTTCAAGTGTCCCAAATACTCATCGCGGACACGACCGCGTGAATTCTCTCGTAGGGTCCGAATTTGGCGTGTTTTTCGACTCGACGACGCACTGTCGATCATATCGCAATCCGGTAAACCGCACTCGCCTCTATCACGAAAAAACATAGAGGGACTTAACGCCACTAAGTCACTAGGTTCATCTGACAAATATGTCAACGGTCTCTCGCATAAAAGGGTCACCAGTTTCTTCGCCCTTTCAGCATTTACTTCTTTTTCGTTCATAGGCGGTATTCCTAAGGGCCAGGTGTTCTGAGATCCATACAACCATTCTGGACCCTCCCACCATCTCGGCACAAGTAGATGCTTTGAAGAACATCCTCGTGGTGGAATCTCCAAAACTCTGTTGCACATAAACATATTCCCTTCTTCGGAAGGCCCTCCATATCGTTCGTACATGTTATCCCTCTTCAGTTGTCTAACTGAACACAACCTTTTCTGAGTTAGGGGATAATTTGCATTTCGCAAAAAGGAATCCTTTACCTCTAGTGTCTTTTCACTTCTAGAGCTTTCATCAGGAGGTTTCTTCATGCCAATTGTCTCCGAGTCCCATGAATCGGTTATCGTAGCATCGTTAAATGAAAGATTCATCGTTGTAAGAGCTACATTACAACTAACCTTGGTAGGCGTCTTGCCCATTAGAGTCCACCCAAAATGGGTACCATATGCCGTCAGCCCACAAGAGAGCTCTAGTCGTTTTCCCGTGTACAAATCTCCAGCAACATCTGCTCCAACTAAGAGCTCTATAGGACCGGCATCACCAACATCCGAAACATCGCTACCTACAGCATTCCTCAAACATTTGAAACAAGCCTTCTTTCTGTAGAGCACGTCCGTTTTTTGTGATAAGCTCATTTTCTGAGCCTTGAAACAATTATCACTTTCGTGGGACCCATTGCAGAATATACAGCCAGCCGTTTCAACATTGATCAATCCTTGGGCCGTAGGACAATCTGCAGCCTTCTTTTGCGAATATTTGCCCTTTTCTTCATTCACACTCATTGCGGCATTTTTTTCAGTCAAACCGAAACCTTCCGCTGCCATATTGATCGATTGCTCATTTTCTACTTTTTCCAAGAAACTTATAAAATTTTTACGCATACCTGTGTTATCCTCCACACACGGACCATCTGTATGAAGACTTGATACTCTCTTCGTAGACTCTGTCTCCTCTATGATTCCTTCATACCGAATTTTAATATGCGTGAACCTCTTTGCATAATCATCCCAACTCTGCAATTCAGTCTCCAATTCCTCGTCCGTAGCACTGTCCAGCCAAAGCTCATAAATTTGATTATTCACTACACACAAACTGTCGAATTTTGTCGATAAAAGTTCAAACACTGCTCTAATGTCTATCAGAAAGTTTTTATCGCGCCCTTCCGTACCAGTCAGAGTATCAAATTCCTTGGCCGTTCTTGTGAACGCACTACGGAGTGCTTTCCGGCTTTTCTTTTTAATTTCCAATTCACACGACATCTTAAACTCGGTTCAAAACCACCAAACGTTTCAACAAATTAACGAAGATTGAAAACGCGGATTGAGTTTACTAACTGGAAAGTAATCTACCGAAACTGTTTTTTCAACTACACTATTCCACTCGGTTTACGAAAAGTTAATCACACACGAAACACGAAAACTTTTCCAAATAGTCAGGTCCTGTCACGGTCGCCAGATGTTTCACACACTAATAAGACTTTTATACTAGACTTAAAACTTCGTCTTATAGGCGTTGAACGGTTTTGGGAATAAAAATTACTCGGCACTTTGCACAATAATCCTTTATTCCCCCTAACTAAATGGAAAACAATACACTTGGATCAACTTTGCGATTTACAACTCACACAGTGGAGAATAATGTAACACTTTACAACGTGTAATGAAAAATTCCTATTGAATTGGATTCTGAAAAACTAATGCATACATTCATGCACGAATATCTAGTTGGGACTGTTTTCCCTTGGTTCCCCTTATTCCTTGTCGACGGGCTTCGAGAGCTTTTTGTCGAGTCGGAATTATCCGTTGACGGATTTATGATAAACAATAAAGAACGAGCAGACATTCTCGCGTTTATCTTGAGTTGCCTAATCTATGTCTCTGACAGAATGTCTCTCTCTCTCTCTCAGTACCATGCGCTCTAACCAGACGCAAGCAAGGTCAAAGCAAGTAATAACATAACCTGCCATTTTGTATTCCCTGATGGAGCGTACATTGTATTAATCTGTACGAATAAAGCCCACTGATAAACTGTGAATAAGCAACACGTGAACCACCCTGAAGTGTTTTATTATTTAACATATCTTAATTCGAAGCAATCAATCCAATATATTTTGGCATATCAATGTTTTATGATGTCTCCAGGCAAATGAAAAGGAACTTGAAAGAATTCACAAAACTAGTTCGTAATGGACACATTCTTAGTGTTCCTGAAAGCCACAATGGAACTCCTGTTTGGAGTTTATTATTTCGATGAAGGTTTACCCCTGGAGAGCAAGCTCCTACTACTGGCAGAGTCACAAGGACTCTAATGGCATGCAGCCCAAAAATACTGCAATGGATGTACTGATATCTAGTTAGCCTAACCCATTCCATACATAAACAAAATATTGCGATATCATATCAATGAACAATAACGTAAATTTTCTTCCAACGAGGAAGTAATAAAAGCCTTGGAGGACTGGTTTGCAGAGCAAGAAGAAACATTTTTTTTGAAAGGTCTAGAGACGTTGCAGGTTCGCTGTAATAAATGTATTCAATCAAGAGGAGAATGTGTTGAGTAATAAAATATTTCGACATTGAAATTTTGTTTGGTTCTATAATAAGCTAAGAATTTTTCAATATATCCTCGTACGTCCTGATTGTGAGACCTATAATCACATATGAGGCAGTATCCTGGTTTGCTAAACCAATAAGAAAATCGAAATAGAAAACACTTTGGCGGAATCTCCCAGGAATGTTTCACTCTTAAAAGTTCCTTTGGAACTTTGAAACTGCAAGATCCAAAAGGTATCTGGATCTCAGTAAGAACCAGCTACATCTCCTCACTGGCTTTCTTACAGGACCTGGTGAGAATGGGTTTGTAAGACCCTGAAGAGTGTAAATTCTTCTATTCACCTAATCATAGATTTCCTTGCCATTGCAAGCCACAGGAAAGAATCCTTTGGGCGAGAGATTTGTAGGAGTGAGGAACTAGCCTCAAAAGCACAATAGACCTCAAGGTCGCAGTAAACCGTAACTCCTTTCTACCTTAAACTGTAACTATACATCTTTAAAGCTCAGCCAACCCCAACATGAAAAAATCGGTGCATAGTTGACCCCTAAACTTGACAGTCATCGACTGTAAGAGATACCTTTTGTCTCTAGTGGAAACCTTCGTTGCTTATCGTCCGAAGGTGTCCATAGACGAGGTGATCCCGCGATATCCTGATAATAATTTCATTTGCATGTCGTAAAATTACCGGTTCTTGGACCGTATCCGTACGCCATTGCATTCCCACACTTCATAGCTGCGTTCATTAAAACGAATGGCGAACGCCGATAATCAGGCAAGAATCGCGGAATTATTACAGGCCTGGGTAATGAAGCAGAAGAGGAGGAACACAAAGTGTCCACTGTTTCTGATAAGGACCCCCACTTTATGTGCCTCAATAGGAAGCGGCGCTTGGGGAGAAATCTGCAGTTAGTTATGAAGAAACAGGTGGTATCATCGTCGTGAAAAAAGTTGAGTTTGTAACATTCCAGTTTTGTGAAACCCTAGGAACATTATGAAAAATGGGAAAAAGGGACAACCCTGCTCTGAAGAGCTGAGGGTAGATTAACGTTAAAGGGGGTTTCATACTTATACTTTTGGCTTGTGATGTGATCGTCTAGATTGGTAGAACTCTATGTTTTGTCGTAGTAATTCAGATTCGTAATAACTCAGATTAGTGAAATATAGGAAGGGAAATAATGAGGTAAAATAAATAATACACTAGATTGGACATAAAGATGGAACAAGAGCCTTTATTCGTCCAGAGCCATAGTTCGTGGAACCATAGCCATATGAAGGAAAAACGAACGAGAATCAATTGAAACTCAAAGCAAAAAACCTTTTAGCATTACAGATGATATTTTTACGATCCATAGAACAATTATTAATAAGACGAGCACTGGTGATATGTACAATATGGAGCTTCCTATATTCCGGTAAGGTTATTACTGGCACAATCTTAATAAAAAGCAGAATCCAATACATCCAAAGTTATCCCAAGGTTAGAGGCATATAGAGTGTGTCACCTGATTATTAATGAAATTCATAAGCAGTATCCTTGTAGTTCCTAGTATGAGAATCCTTCCATCCAAGTGTTATTTGTGAGATCCTAGCAGTCGCGTTGGTTTGGAAGTGACGATAAACTCCTTAAATTTCCTGTTAGCTGATGAACGATGGCACCTTCAAAGCATTCCTTGCTTATCCGGTACGCCGAGGCCCGAAGACAAGGCTTGGTTTACTGAGGACGTTCGTCTGTAGAACTCTCAGAGGAAGTCTCAAGCCACTGTTGTGGGGGATGTTTTTCTTGGCACAGACGATATAAACAGTTTATCCTAGGCCTCCAAACCATTGATATTTGTACGTAAAATATTATCCTAAAAGCAACAACTCCAAATGCCTATACCATAGTGTCGAATGAATAGTTAAATGTGCAGTAGACCTTACGAACAGTATAAGAATATTCCAAATGGGTTGGTAGCAGAACAGAGTTCCACAATATTCAATAGAAATGCAATAATAAAGTAGAAGCAGTCGAGTGAAAGTGAAATAAAAGAGACCCTTCCATTCGTTGTCGTTTCGGAGGTTAGTTTTTCTTCCACAGAATCGTATTTCTTCGATGGTCACAGAAGAACAAGTTTACTTCATGGTGGATCTTCGATATGATTGAAATCTCCTATTTATAAGGATGCAAATTGCCTGAAGTATTGATTGAAGACGTACTAAAATTCATCATTCATAGAATTATAAAATAATATCAAATAAGTTCATTCAACGTAGTTCCACGTTTCGACAATAGACGTTGCAAAGTTGGAAGCCATGGAGTAGTCTGGCAACGGTGCATTTTATTTTATTGCAGGGTAGGAAATTCAGATATTTTACAAGTTGAATGATTTCCGCTCATTATCTATCTGTTTACCTGGAATCACCCTGTGTAGCGCTATAATTAACCGATGAAGTAATTAATCGAGAGCGAGTCACGTAAACCCTTAATGATAACAATATCGCAGCAGCATTTGCTGTAAAGGATGCAGTCCCTGAGATTATACGGGTGGAAGACTAATTCCTCGACAGATAATGGCAGACATGATTGGACGAGGAAATTCCAATTACCTGGGGCCTATCAAGATGCCGCAGCAATTTCCATACGTTCAACGAATATGCATGTTCTGTTATGCTCTTCGATCTAACGAGCTCGTTACCATTTCTCCTGGGAAACTATTTCTTAACCAACCAAGATTGGGGCACACATGGTCTACTTGATATGGCATCCCGCCTCATTATTGTGTCTTCCTTTCTCGACGTGAGATGATACAAATCCGCCCCTGCTCCCGAAACCAACCAGAGTCTGCATCAAACTACTTCATTCATCTCCGAAGAGGTCTATCCCCTTTTTTCAAGTTTGCGGAAGACACAAGGACCCCCAGTCGCCCCCCTTTCATCTCTTTCTCTCCCGACTCTCGAGCATTTCATCCCGGATATCTTTCCATTTTTAATTAGGCTCTCGACGCTCCCGAATAGCTGGAACGGGAGGGGAGATGTTCGGGTGATGCTGAAACATTGTCTCGTTTAATTTTCATAAAGGAAATTACTTCGTTAAGATTGATACGGATATTTGTCGTACAAAGGGCAGTTTATTAAGGCGGGAGGTTAGTCGGAATGGGGGTGGGGGAGCAGTTGGGAACATTGTTATTTAAGGATATTTTCACGTAGAATCCAGTTACCGATTCGTCATTTTATACGAGTCACACTTGCTAGATCTTTCAATCTTGGAGCTTCATCATTTTTTCCATATATGTAAGCAATGTGAATTTTGTATCCCCTTATCAATTGATATAATAATAAGCTGAGACCATATCTACCGAACCTACAGCGTAGGCCTAATGTCAAACACTCTGTGATCTGAAGCGATGGCTTTTCGATGATCCCTCGCTACGCTCTCTCTCTATCTCTCTCTCTCTCTCTCTCTCTCTTTCTCTCTCTCTCTCTCAGTACCACGCGCTCTAGACAGACGCAAGGTCAAAAGCAAGTAAACAACAACATAACCTGCCATTTTGTATTCCCTGACGGAATGTACTGTGTGTACCATTTAAGCCCACTGATAAACTGTGAATAAACAACACGTTATCCACCAAGAAGTGTTTTATTATTTAACATATATGTTGGTACTTTAACGAATTTCCAGGACCTCTCTTCCAGTAAAATAAAGCACCTTTAACGGAGCTGATATAGACGAAAAAATCATCCGAATCCATCAAGTGGTTAGGAAAATATGACTTGTCAAAATTTTATTCAGCGATAAATTTTGCACCAGCGCCTTCGCCATTTCGCGTCCTTCATCTCTATGCCGAAATACGAGCCTGAAGGCTCTAAAAAGGCTCGACGGTTTCAATAGGGACGAGAGAACCGGCATAATACACTCGTACGCGGCATGATATACGGCGTATTCCAAACATGACGCCCTTTCGAGTTTCGTTCTTCTTTTGATAGCGCGAAATCGCTTCCCTGAATAATTCAACGGCGCTTTAAAAAATACAAAAGAGGGACCGCGGTGAGTCTAAACTCCGAAAACGAAGAGACCGAAACACTGAACCGGTCCGGAAGGATGTCGAAGTGGTAAAAATGGGAATTTGCATACGGTGGGGAAGTTGCCATATGGGGGCGACCGAAAAAAAATTGCATATTTTCTGGATGGTCTCAGGATGATGAAAATCTATCCCGAATTAAAAAATGCTACGTATCCTAGATTTATCTGCATCACTCTCGTTGTCCAGTAAGGAAAACAGTGGGGTGTTACAATTTTCCTTATGTTGCAAAATGGCGAATGCCCTGGTTCTGCGAAAAACCTCAAAAAGTATTCGTCTTAGCCAGGAATTCATTTTTTTTTCGATAAATTTTTAGATGCCAAAAGGAGATAGAACCTCTGATGATTTGTAATTTCAATTTTTAACCTGACCCGACCTGTCAAAATTAAACAGAATAAATCTATACTTTTGAGGGGTTCGTGGTGAACTTTGGTATTACAATTTAGGTTTTTTGGGTCGCTGAATTTCATAAAAACTATTTCAGAGTTTTAAAAAAAGAAATGACAATGAAGTTGTAACGTATCTGAATTTCCTACCCTGCAATAAAATAAAATGCACCGTTGCCAGACTACTTCATGGCTTCCAACTTTGCAACGTCTATTGTCGAAACGTGGAACTACGTTGAATGAACTTATTTGATATTATTTTATAATTCTATGAATGATGAATATTAGTACGACTTCAATCAATACTTTAGGTAATTCGCATCTTTATAAATAGGAGATTTTAATCAGATCCACCATGAAGTAAACTTGTTCTTCTGTGACCATCGAAGAAACACGATTCTGTGGAAGAAAAACTAACCTACAAAAACGACAACGAAAGGAGGGGCCTCTTTTACTTCATTTTCACTGTGCGGCTGCTGTTATCCATTCGTTTCACTTTCATTCTGGTTCACAATAGTGTTCCTTTGAAATGGAGTTCCTCTTCTAGGAATCCGCCATTTTAGTATATTTCAAAGACGCTTCTTTGTTATCTGGTATGTACACAGTCCCCATTTAAATAACTCTGTTTCATTTCACAGGATTTAATCTCATGTAAGCTTGTTCTATTTTATTATTGCATTTCTCTTGAATATTGTGGAACTCTGTTCTGCTACCAACCCATTTGGAATATTCTTATACTGTTCATAAGGCCTACTGCACATTTAACTATTCACTCGACACTATGGTGTAGGCATTTGGAGTTGTTGCTTTTAGGATAATATTTTACGTACAAATATCACTGGTTTGGAGGTCTAGGATAAACTGTTTACTCGTATATCGTCTGTGTCAAGGAAAACATCCCCCACAACAGTGGCCAGTGAGACTTCTTCTGAGAGTTCTATAGACGAACGTCCTCAGTAAACCAAGCCTCGTCTTCGGGCTCTTGGCGTACCCGATAAGCAAGGAGTGCTTTGAAGGTGCCATCGTTCATCAGTTAACAGGAAATATAGGGAGTTTATCGTCACTTCCAAACCAACGCGACTACTAGGATCTCACACATAACACTTGGAAGGAAGGATTCTCACACTAGGAACTACAAGGATACTGTTTATGAATTTCATTAATAATCAGGTGACACACTCTATATGCCTATAACCTTTGGATAACTTTGGATGTATTGGATTCTGGTTTTTATCACAATTGTGCCAGTAACAACCTCACCGGAGTATAGGAAGCTCCATATTGTCCATATCAACAGTGCTCGTGTTATTATAATAGTTCTATGGATTGTAAACATATCATCTGTAATGCTAGAAGGTTTTTTGCTTTGAGTTTCAATTGATTCTCGTTCGTTTTTCCTACATATGGCTATGGTTCTCCGAACTATGGTGCTGGACGAATAAAGGCTCTTGTTCCATCTTTATGTCCAATCTAGTGTATTATTTATCTATTTTACCCCCATTATTTCCCATCCTATATTTCACTAATCTGAGTTATTACGAATCTGAATCACTACGACATAACATAGAGTTCTACCAATCTAGACGATCACATCACAAGCCAAAAATATAAGTATAAAACCCCCTTTAACGTAATTCTACCCTCAGCTCTTCAGAGCAGGGTTGCCCCTTTTCTCTTTTCATAATGTTCCTAGGATTAACAAACTTGGAATGCTACGAAGTGATGGAAGTTTTTTAAATTTGTTCCTGAATTTTTCTCTGGAAACAATATTTTTCCTGAAATTCTTTCCTGGTGTTGAAATATACACCTCAAAACTGAATCTTTATTTTCTTTTATTTTTTCGTTATTTGTTTATTGTCTACTCCACATTAAAGTGTATGTAGTGACAGATTAAATTCTTATTCTATACAATGTAACATGAAACGTATTATGAATAAGAAAACAGAAGTGATTTCTTTTAAAAGGTTAGTTATTTTGTTAGATCCACCTCCTTATTATTCTTGAATTGAATGAATCGATTATCCAGAAATCTGTGTTTAATTGAAATCAACCCTAAAGGAACTTGTAACTCAACACCTGGAATTTTTTTCCATCAATATTCTCCTTTAAAAATTTGCTTTCCTAAATTTTTTCCTGGATTGTTTTTTTCCTCAAATTATTTCCTGGAAACCTGGTCTATTAAGGTTTGTGTGTTGTTTATCCACAATATCTAAGTAATTTCCAACCTTAGGTTATAGATGAAGGATATGAAGTTATCTACCGATGTTTCTCCATCCTTCAAGGTAGATATAGCAACACCGCCCCTAAAACCTCTAGTCCTCCTTCGAAATATTCTAGCTGGCAGTTCGCGCCCGCTCGTGTCGAGCGAAGGGATATCCTGGAAGCGTTCCCGGACTATCCCGATGCGTAAACTCGATGTCGGAGTGACACGAAAGTTTAAACTTTTTGGAGAACCATCGATGATAACCAATTCCTAATATTTCCTTTGATATTCTCGTAAGTAAAAACGCTAAATGAACTGTTGGATGTAGATTTGTTCCTAGTGGTTTTATTTCAAATTTTGTTCCAAGCTTTTAGATTACGATTTTATTTTCAATGTTTCAATTGAATTTTTGCATTACGTATAACACGTTCGTGAATGCAAATGTGGACAACAGAGGCCTCAATGGTTCAAACTATCATCTATGGAATATCTCAAAATAACTAATAAGATGGACAACCAAATTGCTTTAAAAATTAAAGTTGAGTTAGTAGTAATAAAAATTAGAAAAGATCTGAAACATCATTCAAACTAAATAGACTTTATCCAAAGATTTATCACACAACTATGCACCAGGAAGTTAAACTATCATTCTAAATTAAATTATCTTTCAATAAATTATATCCTTCAAGTTTAAGACTGGGTTGAAGGCCTGGATATTCGCGTTTAAATGTTTTTTTTTTGTTGATTTGTACTGCAAAATTTATTCATTTATTATTTAATATTCAATGTCCTTTTTTATATGTGCTTCTCATACGAAATATATACCTATATAAGACAGTTATGAACTTATTGAAATTTTACTTTCGAAACGAGTGAGAAATATTTCTGTCCAACCCTGTGTTGATAAATACCCTGAGTTTGCTCTGGAGATTCTTCTGGGAACAGTTTTATAGTCATGTTTAGTTCCACAACCCCGAATTTTGTTACCTGAACGGAATAAATAACTTCTTCTTAATGCTACAGGGAGACCATTCTCCTCGAATTTTCCTTTCTCAAACCAATTTTCCAGTCCCCCAAGGTCAAGGAATATACAAGGATACCTCGAGCAACGAAAATTCCTCCCTAACACTCGTTAATATTCAATTTAAGTCCGCATCTGCGAAGCGTTGATTGTCAATAAAGTACAGTTACATCACTCGGGAGGGAAATTTCTGGGAAAATTGAATGTTTCTGCTCGAATTCGTATTCACCGTGGACGGACTTCAATTCGCAGAATGTGGATGGCAAAAACGAGGAAGGGGGGTTTGCCGAAGGGATCGCTTGGGATTGGTTATATGAAATTCTTGAAGAGATCTTTGCATTACTTTGGTTCATGATAGGGAGAGAGCTCTCCGTTGAGTTATGCTAACAAATATAAATAGGTCGAGAAATATGATTTTTTTCGTACCCGGTGCATCCACCATTTAGTTGCGATGCGAGGACATGGTCGTAAATTTATTTTGAAAAGGAGCCATATTGTTTTTTAACAATCTTATTCAAAATGATAAAAATATTACGAGCTGTCTCTTTAGTTTAAGGACTGAACGAGAATAAATTCGCTATCACAAAAACGCTTATATCTTCTGAACCACTGGACCGATTTCGAAAATCAAACTCATTTTCGAATCATCTTCTAATTCTAATGAAACAATAAAAAAACCAAAACTATTTTTTACAAAATTCATGGATTTTTTTCTGGAATTCTTCCCATCATGCTTCTTATAGTCACTTCCTGGGATGCTGGCTTCCTTTTTTGCTTGAATCCCGCTAATGTTTTCGTTGATTTCTTAGTCTTCTTCAAATCTCTTTTTACCAGGGCCCAATATCTTTTGATTGGCCTGAGTTCTGGGCAATTCGGTGGATTGGCCTCTTTGGGGACAAAAACCACCTCATTAGCTTCGTACCATTCCTTGGTGGCCTTGCTGTAGTGGCATGAAGCTAAATCTGGCCAAAAGATTGTTGACACATCGTGCTCACGTAAAAATGGTAGAAGTCGCTTCTTCAAGCATTCCTCGATGTATATCTTCCAGTCAACAGAGCCTTGGCCAACGAAAAATTTGCTCCTTTTCCCACAAGTGCAAATTGCTTGCCAAACCAGCAATTTTTTAGGAAACTTTGCTTGTTTCTTCCCGGGAAATTGTTCGTCAACATTTCCACGAGAATCTGCAGTATAAAATTCCTGACCAGGAAGTTGTGAGAAATCAGCCAAGACATAGGTTTCGTCGTCCATCATGCAACAGGAAAAATTTTTCAAGAAATCTTTTTTTAATTTCTTTGCTCTTGATTTCGCTTCTTGATTCTTCACAGCGTTCCTGTCACTATTGGTTAAAGACAACCACTAACCTTTTCTCATTAAAGCAGGAATTTTGAACAATTTTGGCAGTTTTTGAAGAAAATTGTGCATCACGAGTTAAAGGCTTTGGGTTTCAAACGATGCAAAAGCTTATATTTCGTGTTGCATCTATGAAATATCGAATTGAGTAAGTGGGGAGAAGGTTTCTACATTTTTTTAGGGAATTTATTATTTTTCAGGGTGTTTCGGTAGGATTTTTGTGTTCCGATAAAACGGAAAACCTTGCCTCATTTTGACTGGATTGTAGAAAAAGACACAAGTTTCAGGACATTATATAATGTGTGGGAGTGAGATAGAACGAAAAGACCTGTCAAATATATTACAGCACGCATAACAAACACAAATGGCAGATGAGTTGTTCACCCATGGCCGTCAAACATAAAATTGATGAATAGGACAAGCTGTGATTTTTTTATGTTGCTTCATTGAAATTGACACCTAGGGAAAATTTTTCTTCTTCTTCCTGCCAATGGCCTTTTTTACATATAAATGAGGATCTACCATCTACATTGATCTACCTAAAAGGCGAAACTACCGAATATATTGATCTACTGGCCCATACTAGTAATTTCTATTATCAATGTCCAAGGATATTACTACTGAAAATTACCCTAGGAAAAAACTCCTTTCCTGCTTTTCTATTCAACGTTGAAATTGAAAATCAATAAGGTTGGCATTCGACCAGTTGAGGACTTTGCTCTTCTCATAAGCTGAACAACATTCGAAGTGGATATTACAGAACTTTATCTGCTGAATTCCACCAGAAATTTCCTGGCTATCGTTGAAAATTCTTTCCAACCGCCCCATAAAAAAATTTCGCAGTTCGTTGATTCGGAATCTTCAAGAAAGCAGAGCAGAAATGAGCCGTCGTAGTTAATTGGATATCTTCCAGATTCGGTTATAAAAATGGCCCCCGAAACTCATCTCAATGGCCAATTACTGCCAGTGATAATGATTAATTTTCCCGCTTTTTCTCCAGTCGTTGATTCACTGCCGCGTTAAGGGGTGAGAACGAGGTACTTTTGGCTAGTTGGGGGCCTAAACTTTCTGCAAATAACGATTCTGGAGTATCTTTCGAGCTTGATCAAATATTAACTCGATGCTTCACGCCTATTTGTTCTGCGGATATCATTGGATTTATAGGGGATGACTCGAAGCTGTGTAAGGGATAGTATACTCGTACAGTGAGTTTCACTTCAATTTTTTTTAATTGACCTCACTGACATGTTTGTTGTCTACTTTGTAAACGCTGTAACTCTTCGGGGTAAACTATCGGTTGGTCTTACGACAATTGGATAGATTTACACCGAAGAAGAATTGAGCGCAAGTATTAGCCGTCTATGTTAAGGACTGAACGAGAATAAATTCGCTATTACAAAAACGCCTATATCTCTTGAACCAATTGAGAAAAAATCAAAATTTGATCATAGTTATCTTTGTTATGAACGTCAGAAACATGTGGAACATTTACTTCATAGATATTCCAATTCTATGTCGCAAAATGTCAAGCGAAGTAAAAACACAAGAATTTATAGTGAAACTTTTTCAAAATAATCAAAAATGGAGCAAATGCCCTCCACGTAGACGAAAAACAACGTTAAACATGATTTTCTAACAATTCTAACATAATGGCCCCTCCCCTACCTGTCTTTGTCTATCCAAAAATACATTTTTCTTTTCAACCTCTATGAATGACCTGACTTTTCGAAATTTGCTTGAAAAACGCCGAAATCCGAAAAATATTATCGCAATCCAACTCAAAACGATATTGCCTCATTAAAAAGGTTTTCTCTATTTCAGTATCGTAATGTGTTCATTACAGTACTAAAAACAGTGCTGTAATGAATTCATTACAGCATCGTTTTCAGTAACATTTTTCGTTTTGTGGTTGTCAGCAATGACTTCCGATCCTATTAAATTTCAGCAGACGTCAATTTGGAAATGTCAATTTTCGTATTTCCTAACATTCACACCAACTGCCAAGATACAATATGAAAGTCACTAGGACCTATAATTTGAATTTTTTCATTGAATTTCACAAAATTTCAGTGAAATAGAGAAAATATCGTCTAATACTCGTTGCAGAATGCAATTCCAATACTCATGCGTTCGAATTTCGCATTCGTATTGGAATAGGAGCCCATTCTGCAACTAGTTTTAGAATATACTTTTCTAACCGTTTTCTCATTCTCTCTTATAACCTCTGAATAACTTTCAGTAGTAATATTTCTAGGACATTGAAAATAGGAATTCAAAAAAATTCTCGATTTTCGTGGGAAATTTGGCGGAAATTTTTTGATAAAATTTCATAACTCAACACAACGAAAATCAAAATTAAATCACCGTGATTAGTGATCCAAAAGTAGAACTCATAGTGCAAGTTCTTTTTACCACCACTAATCACGATGACTTAACTTCGATTTTCAAAAAAAATGCCATGAATTCTCATGAAAAATCCGCGTTTTCAGTGCACTCGGCATTTTTGAGAACTGGCGCATTCGCCATTTAGTGTTAGTTCAGTTATTTCCTCATTCTAATTGCTTCTACGTACTTTCTGGTTCTCGCGATCTTCCCCATTATCTTAAGCCGATTACCCCTGACCTTATTGTCTCCCCGTATAATGAGTAAACCCCGAAAACGACGATATTAAAATCGTAAATCGAGATTTTCCGGAATTTGGTCCTGGAGAACCGTTAATTCCCTGCGTATTAGAAGTTGCGGGTGGTTTTCCTGTGGGAGATCTCGGCTAAATACGCCATCTGCGTTTTCCCCGAGGTGCGAACTTGCGATCTGCATAATTCCCGATTCGAACCCAGTCACTCGGGCGCCTCACATGAATAAATAAAGCGTGCAATAATTGATTATGTTTGTCGAGCGGAGAAACTGAGAAAGACAGGACTTGACTTCGATTCTGATCAACTTCGAAGACGATCAGGATTTCCTTCTGTTCTCGAATAAATCGTATTAAGGGAAAGGAAATGGGTGAAATTAAAATTCAGATTCGATATGCTACTCACCATTGTATCTCGAATTCTGTTGTTTTGCTACAAAACAGGTTACCGCTCGTTGTTTGATTTACCGAGAGCTCTATCCGTGCCCAACTTTGTTTATTAGTCGGTTCCGTTTTAATTTCGAAAAGTACGCGGTAAATCGGAATTAATTTCTGCGTGTTTCCTCGATTAAAAGCGGTGCGGGTTTGGAATCTGTTCAGATTGTTCGTTTAGTTCCGATTACCTACTCTCTATTATACTACTCGTTATTGTGTTGTTTTCCTAGGTTCGAGTTTAATTCAGAGTTATTGCACCCTGAGAAAATAGAGGCGGAATTCGAAACTATATCAGTGGTGATTTGTGAAACAACGAAAGAAGGTTTTTTTCTGGAACCAGATAGACCCGGGTCAGTTTATTACCTAATTCGAGGGCGTAGATAACGAATATGTAATCAGTATTTGAGGAAATAAATCATTTCTAGACGAAAAATGAAAGAAAATTTTCACAAAAAGCCATTTCCTAAAATAAATCTGATTACATATCCGCAATCTACGACCTTGAATCAATATAGAATTTGACCCGAGTCGATATGACTCAAAATTAATTTTTTTTTCAAATTTTCGTACAACTCCGAACGAAGAATTTTTTTCTCGAACAATTCCTATTTTTTTTTCAATAAAACGCGTCGTTTTCGAGTTATTTCCAATTTCACCCGGAGAAATTTGACGAAAAAATCATTAATTTCAAGAATAATCTGAATGCGTCTCTGAATTAAATATCATCGAATATTATTCCTTCTCTGGTCTTTAAACGAGTTTACAATATTGTCACGATATTTATCAACTTTGTCCAGATATTTTAATAATAAAATCCCACAAATGTGGGAGATTAAATTCAACACCTAGGAGGATTTAATACGCACAGTTTCTATTGAAAATTCATAAATACCGGTCCATATTGAAGTTAAATGTCGATGAAATACAAAATTCGGATATGAATGATGAATCTCGATACAAACTACTTATTAAATTGAAATTAATGAAAAATAATACGATACCTGATAATCTGTGGCGATGTTTCTGTCTAAACAACATCCAATTTTTTAAACTCGACACGGTTGAAATTATATTAATTCACTTTTCACTTCACATAATTATCACATTAGAACAATAATTCACTGAATGTATTCAGAACTTTACATAATGTTTACAGTTTGTTCAGAGACTCTGGTTTGTTATTGTTTATAGTTGGCTTCCAGAGTCCAGATAACCAATACATACTTCGGTTTTCGCTCTACGCATGCGTGGTAAAATTTGGCGGGAAAGTCGATTTATGATGGAAACGGCAGAATTCATAGATATTTATACCACGGTACACAAATGTATCGTGATTTATACTATGTTTCGTAAAAAACCCTTAACCTCAATGAAAATATCAGCAAGCTGACAACATCTTCTTGAAATGTCTGTGCAAAAATTCACAGAATCGAAACAAAGTAGATAAGGTTAGGTTGTTTAATAATAAATCTGAATGAAAAGTCTTTTTTCATGATATTGTTTGAGAATTTCGAGAGAAATATGAACAAGTTATTAGTGTTTACAAACTAATCTGCATAAAAATCGAAGAAGGATTTTATTTTGGTGGAATAAATGTGGCTTATTAGTTGCAGATATAATCCGATGAAACTAACTGTTTTTGTTGAAATTATCGTGTTTGCAACATTATTATTCCAATAAGGTTAGAATTGAGTATTACCTAAATGTATAAAGTCAATTTCTATAGAGAAATATGAACTTTGAATCAATTCCACAGTATCGTTTCAGGGACGTAATTAGCAAATTTTTTTTTTCGAATGGCTATATCTTTTTAACAGAGCCGAATTCGGAAAAATAGAAAATGAAAAAAAGGTTTCTTTTGACCTCGAGAATCTTCAGTTAAAATATATGTACAAGTCAAAGACTCACCCTGTATAGGAATTTTTATAAAATTTTCACAAAAAGCCATTTATTTCCTAAAATACTGATCGTAAGAAAAATCTAATTGCATATCTGCAATCTACGACCTTGAATCAATATAAAATCTGACCCGGGTCGATATAGCTCGATTTTTTTTACAAATTCTAGAAAAAAAAGTTCGAGGGCTTAGATAACGAATATGTGATCAGTTTTCCACTACAATCAGTATTTGAGGAAATAAATCATTATTAGACGAAAAATGAAAGAAAATTGGTCAACTTTAGAGAGTTACTGCAACCAGAATAATGACTGTAGCCATACGCTGATTTTTTTAAAATAGATTGATCCTTTAATGATAGAAAATCACAATTATATCTCACCTATTCCAAACAGTTTAGATTTTATGATTTTTTTCGCGAAGGAATGGAATACCGAGACAATGGCTTAACAACTACCACTCGAAATGCATTAATCTTTCATTAACTAGGTAATCTTTTCACTTTTTCTTGGTTTTGCCGATCTTCATGTTCTAAATTATTGTACTCTCTTGTAGCCCTGAAGAAGAAGTCGATAGACTTTGAAACGTTGGCCTTGTTAAAGTTCTGTCCAAATACGCGATATTTGAATTCCTGTTAAAAATTTAAAAACAAGGTCAGATCCTCCCCAAAAATATTTTTTATTGACAAATATGGTTTTTTTAGGGGGTCATACCCCTTTGTCATTTTGCACCCAAAATTCGAAATTTTTAAAACACGATGATTATAAATCAGCATAACTTCACCTTCACGTAATATTTTCTTCTACGATCATATTCCAAAGGAAGTTTCCATCTGACAAACATCCCCAACCCTCTGCGAAATAAGCGTTCAATGAAGATTCCTCGAACCTAATCAAGTAGAATGTCAAGGCCGAATCTAGCGTCACATTTGCTCCAGTTTACCCCCATCAGATCAAATAAACTCCCTCCATTCTCCCCATCTTCTCCCCCAACTCGTAATTTACGATTTCAATAAACCCGGAGAACGCCTCCGGTTCTAATATAAAATATATACACAAGATTTTCCGGGGTAAGTGCGGAAAACAACGAAGTCTGCATTGTAGTTTTATTCTTGGGGTGCAGATGGTGTTTAGTGAATCTTCGGGGATAGTTTGGTTAGGGATGCACGGCACAGGGCGAGATTTACTGGTGAAGTTTGGGGGAGTCCGAGATATAAACAACGATATTACTGAAAGGGGTGTTTAGTAAGCGGTAAAAGTTTTCAGAAGGGAATTATCGCTGAAATATAGATAAACTTATGAAGAATGCAGAAATCTCAAACGAAGTATCATTAGATCGTTCAGGACATTTTTACGACCTTTTCGGAATTTTTGCATTCTTCATGCGTCCATCTCCCTGCGAATTTTTGAGAGAAACCTCAGTAATTGAGATCTTTTCTTCTTGAAAATCATGCAAGGTCAGCTGAAAAGCAAAGTTATGGCAATGTTCATATAAATAAATTCTGTATGGCATATAGATTCAGTGTGTGGAAGTACTCTCTGTATAAAAAGTACCCGGAAAATGTTATTTAAATGAACCGCCAAAAAGGAATCGGTAATTTTTTTTTTCTTAAAGTTGGTAGGACCTTCCTTTATTACCAAGCCAAATTTGAGCGCGATCTGTCAACTAGTGTGTTTACAACAGCTGTCAGTATCAGTCGACCTCAAAAGTGCTCTGCGAATTTTACAATGGAAAAAATAGTTGATCAAAGAGTTTGCCTCAAATTTTGTCTTGCAAACGAATTTTCTTGTGCCGATTCATTGAAAATGTTAAAAAAAGCCTTTGGTGATAATTGTATGTCAAAAACACAAGCATACGATTGGTACAAATCATTCAAAGACGGTCGTGAGGTGGTCGAAGATTTGCCCCGTTCTGGACGGCCTTCAACGTCAACAACCGACGATAACATCATCCAAATCAAGAATTTAGTGCTCGAAAATCGTCATTCAAGTGTTAGAGAGTTGGCTCGAGAGTTGAGCATTGATAAAATGACCGTTCCATAACATTTTGACTAATGTTTTGTGTATGAAACGCGTCGCAGCAAAACTCGTTCCAAAAGAGCTGAATTTTTTGCAAAAAGAGCATCGAAAGCAGGTCTCTGAAGACATGGTTTCTCGAGCTGCTAGTGATCCAAATTTCATGAAACGAATCATAACTGGCGATGAGACATGGGTCTATGAGTATGACACGTTAACAGCTCAACAATCGACCGAATGGCGCCTACCAAACGAGCCGAATCCGAAAAAACCACGTCAAAGTCGATCGAAAATTAAAGTTTTGCTCACTGTTTTCTTCGATTATCGTGGTGTTGTGCACTCAGAATTTCTTCCTGAAGGACAGACAGTGAATAAGGAGTATTACTTGGGTGTATTGAGGCGTTTGCGTGACAATGTTCGTCGTAAACGGCCAGATTTATGGAAAGACAATTCGTGGATTTTGCATGATGATAACGCGCCGTCGCACCGAGCCATAATTATTAAGGAATACAAGACCAAAAACTCAATAAATACCATCGAACAACCGCCGTATTCACCTGACTTAGCTCCGTGCGACTTTTTTCTATTCCCAAGACTCAAATTGCCCCTACGTGGAACGCGTTTTGAGTCCATTGAAGCCATCAAAACAAATTCGCAACGAGAACTGAAGGCCATACCTTTGGCGGCGTATGAGCGGTGCATGGAAAAGTGGGTTCGCCGATATCATAGTTGTATTGTAAGCAATGGGGACTATTTTGAAGGAGACAAAATAAATATTGATGATTAAATTTAAATTTAAGTGTTTTTTTTTACAATTCCGGGTACTTTTTATACAGAAGGTAAGTTGTTTTCAAGGGTTACAGGCCATGAAAATGAATATATGAATAGTCATTAGGTAATTAATGATTGCCTGGAACAAAATAGAATATTCAAACCAATTTAATTCAATACATTCACAAACTAGGTCATCAAAAGCAGCATAAACTACCAGGGTAACAAAAACGTTCATTTAAAATGCTCAGTGTTATCGAACAGAAAGATTAAAATACCATTGCTTTCTTCTTGATAAAACCAATAATATGACCAAGCTTTGGACTATAGGCACAGGATTCTGAAGATAGACAAAATGGCGTCTGATGGAAGATGAGAAAATTAACAGTGTTGTCTCAAAGGAATTATGCTGGATTTCCATGCATCCGTCATCCGATGATACGATCGTCCGATCGTCGTTGTGATTGGTAGAAATATTCAATTTTGAATTTTGTGAATGTTGTGATTGGCCGAAATATTCCATTTTGAATATTTCTGCCAATCACAACACCTTCGGACGATCGGATGATCGGATGCATGGAAATCCAGCCTCAACCGTTAAAGAAACTGTATCAGGTGTCAATTTGAAGTGCTCTTTTTGACTGAACGAGAATAAATTCGCTATCACAAAAACGCTTATATCTTTTGAACCACTCGACCGATTTCGAAAATCAAACTCATTTTCGAATCATCTTCTAATTCTAATGAAAACTGTTTCTACAATAAAAAAACCAAAACTATTTTTCACAAAATTCATGGATTTTTTCTGGAATTCTTCCCATCATGCTTCTTATAGTGTTCTCAGTCACTTTCTGGGATGCTGTCTTCCACTTTTGCTTGAATTCCGCTAATGTTTTCATTGATTTCTTAGTCTTCTTCAATTCTCTTTTTACCAAGGCCCAATATCTTTCGATTGGCCTGAGTTCTGGGCAATTTGGAGGATTGGCCTCTTTGGGGCCAAAAACCACCCATTAGCTTCGTACCATTCCTTGGTGGCCTTGCTGTAGTGGCATGAAGCTAAATCTGGCCAAAAGATTGTTGACACATCGTGCTCACGTAAAAATTGTAAAAGTCGCTTCTTCAAGCATTCCTCGATGTTTATCTTCGAGTCAACTTGACGCTTGACATTTTGCGACAGAGAATTGGAATATCTATGAAGATAGATGCATAGAACACCTGGTGTAACGACTCCCTACTAAAAATCGTGACCAAAATTTGTAGATCAAAACGGCATCCTAGATTTCAGATTTTGGACTAGTTCCGGAATAAATCCGCAATATTTATCGGTCGTGGCGCTACTGCGGCAACGACAAAAAACGGGACCCCTTTCGGGAGAAATGAAAAGCTACACAAAATATCACGTTTTCGATCGACAAGAAAGTCTTAAACAAAATCTAATCAGTGCCAACACCAGGTATTTCTATGCATCTATCTATGAAGTAAATGTTCCACATGTTTCTGACGTTCATAACAAAGCTAACTATGTTCAAATTTAGATTTTTTTCTCATTTGGTTCAAGAGATATAGGCGTTTTGGTGATAGCGAATTTATTCTCGTTCAGTCCTTAATTGCAGAATTTGCTTTAATCGAATATGAGAAATGAAAGGACATTCGAAAAGAATTAAGTATTGTCGTTAGCTGACTTACACAATTGGCGCCCAAGTGTATTGGTGTTGTAATTTTCAGAGTATAAAGCCGTAACAGAATTTCCCCTAAACATTTCCCCTATCCTGCAGGAATCTCTGTTCATTTCCGGAACAAAGACCCAAAAAATCTCCCGGGTGGCACTCGAGCCTACCCATATCTATCATAATCTTTCCCGGAGATAAATTTTAACGAGACAATTTCATCTAAGCTCCCAACTGATGGACCCTTCCTTCGTCCCGAAGAAATAAAGGGCTGACAGTATTGGAAATTGATCGCTTAATGGAAACGTACTGCCGGTTTTTAAATAAATCACCTCTCCCCATTGGCCCATTTGGAGGCTTCTCCTGGCGGGGTGCCTTGTAACGCGGGCCAAAGGGGGAATTAACTCTCATTTGGCGGATGGATCCCGAGAAAGGAGTAGTCCTGAATGGGTGTTTCACCTTTTGGAGTTCATGGCGGAATGGGGCAAACAAGCTTGAAGGGTATTCATTAAGATGAAAGAGTTTAGTCGTTGTTAATTGCGAAGTTGCGAAGAGTTGAGGGATGTTTAACAAATTCATAATTATTCCCGTGAAGACCGTTAAAATGGGGGCAAAGTCATTAAGGGATTTTTGAGTGGGATGAGGTTTATTTGACGAGTTATTGCGGGCATGTTTGGAAGCCTATTGAAGGTGTCCTTTGAATTGGAGCGATTTCCAGTGATGGGTTTCGAATCCAGTCCTTTAGAGTTTGGAGCGACAATATGTAACATTCCTTGTTTGTAAATCCTAAGAACATTATGGAAAAGAGAAAAGGGGCAACCCTGCTCTGAAGAGCTGAGGGTAGAATTACATTAAAGGGGGTTTTAGACTTATACTTTTGGCTTGTGATGTGATCGTCTAGATTGGTAGAACTCTATGTTATATGTCGTAGTAATTCAGATTCGTAATAACTCAGATTAGTGAAATATGGGATGGGAAATAATGAGGTAAAATAGATAAATAATACACTAGATTGGACATAAAGATGGAACAAGAGCCTTTATTCGTCCAGCACCATAGTTCGAGGAACCATAGCCATATGAAGGGATAAAAACGAACCAAATCCAATTCATTATTGGATTTGAAAGCAAAAACCCTTTTAGCATTACAGATGATATGTTTACAATCCATAGAACAATTATTAATAAGACGAGCACTGGTGATATGTACAATATGGAGCTTCCTATACTCCGGTAAGGTTATTACTGGCACAATTGTGATAAAAAGCAGAATCCCATACATCCAAAGTTATCCAAACGTTATAGGCATATAGAGTGTGTCACCTGATTATTAATGAAATTCCTAAGCAGTATCCTTGTAGTTCCCAGTGTGAGAATCCTTCCTTCCAAGTGTTATGAGATCCTAGCAGTCGCGTTGGTTTGGAAGTGACGATAAACGTCTTATATTTCCTGTTAACTGATGAACGATGGCACCTTCAAAGCTTTCCTTGATTATCGGGTACGCCAAGGGCCCGAAGACTAGGCTTGGTTTACTGAGGACGTTCGTCAATAGAACTCTCAGAGGAAGTTTCACTGGCCATTGTTGTGGGGGATGTTTTCCTCGGCACAGACGATATAAACAGTTTATCCTAGGCCTCCAAACCAGTGATATTTGTACGTCAAATATTATACTAAAAGCAACAACTCCAAATGCCTACACCATAGTGTCGAATGAATAGTCAAATGTGCAGTAGGCCTTACGAACAGTATAAGAATATTCCAAATGGGTTGGTAGCAGAACAGAGTTCCACAATATTCAATAGAAATGCAATAATAAAATAGAACAAGCTTACATGAGATTAAATCCTGTGAAATGAACAGAGTTATTTGAATGGGGACAGTGTACATACCAGATAACAAAGAAGCGTCTTTTAAATATACTAAAAAGGCGGATTCCTAGAAGAGGAACTCCATTTCAAAGGAACACTATTGTGAACCAGAATGAAAGTGAAAACAGACAGCAGCCGAGTGAATGTGAAGTAAAAAAGAGCTCTTTTATTCGTTGTCGTTTCGTAGGTTAGTTTTTCTTCCACAGAATCGTATTTCTTCGATGGTCACAGAAGAACGAGTTTACTTCATGGTGGATCTTCGATATGATTAAAATCTCCTATTTATAAAGATGCGAATTGCCCAAAGTATTGATTGAAGTCGTACTAATATTCATCATTCATAGAATTATAGAATAATATCAAATAAGTTCATTCAACGTAGTTCCACGTTTCGACAATAGACGTTGCAAAGTTGGAAGCCATGAAGTAGTCTGGCAACGGTGCATTTTATTTTATTGCAGGGAAGGAAATTCAGATATGTTACACCACTGATACAGTTTCGAATTCCGCCTCTATTTTCTCAGGGTGCAATAACTCTGAATTAAACTCGAACCTAGGAAAACAACACAATAACGAGTAGTATAATAGAGAGTGGGTAATCGGAACTAAACGAACAATCTGAACAGATTCCAAACCCGTACCGCTTTTAATCGAGGAAACACGCAGAAATTAATTCCGATTTACCGCGTAGTTTTCGAAATTAAAACGGAACCGACTAATAAACAAAGTTGGGCAGGAATAGAGCTCTCGGTAAATCAAACAACGAGCGGTGACCTGTTTTGTAGCAAAACAACAGAATTCGAGATACAATGGTGAGTAGCATATCGCATCTGAATTCAAATTTCACCCATTTCCTTTCTCTTAATACGATTTATTCAACAACAGAAGAAAATCCTGATCGTCTCCGAAGGTGCCTATCGATCAGAATCGAAGTCAAGTCCTGTCTTTCTCAGTTTCTCCACTCGACAAACATAATCAATTATTGCACGCTTTATTTATTCATGTGAGGCGCCCGAGTGACTGGGTTCGAATCGGGAATTATGCAGATCGCAAGTTCGCACCTCGGGGAAAATGCAGATGGCGTATTTAGCCGAGATCTCCCACAGGAAAACCACCCGTAACTTCTAATACGCAGGGAATTAACGGTTCTCCAGGACCAAATTCCGGAAAATCTCGATTTACGATTTTAATATCGTCGTTTTCGGGGTTTACTCATTATACGGGGAGACAATAAGGTCAGGGGTAATCGGCTTAAGATGAGGAAGATCGCGAGAACCAGAAAGTAGGTAGAAGCAATTAGAATGAGGAAATAACTGAACGAATACTAAATGGTGAATGCGCCGGTTCTTGAAAATACCGAATGGACTGAAAATGCGGTTTTTTCATGAGAATTCATGGCATTTTTTTTGAAAATCGAAGTTAAGTCATCGTGATTAGTGGTTGTAAAAAGAACTTGCACTATGAGTTCTACTTTTGGATCACTAATCACGGTGATTTAATTTTGATTTTCGTTGTGTTGAGTTATGAAATTTTATCGAAAAATTTCCGCCAAATTTCCCTCGAAAATCGAGAATTTTTTTAAATTCCTATTCTCAATATCCTAGGAATATTACTACTGAGGGTTATTTAGAGGTTGTAAGAGAGAATGAGAAAACGGTTAAAAAACCTTTTTAATGAGGCAATATCGTTTTGAGTTGGATTTCGATAATATTTTTTGGATTTCGGCGTTTTTCAAGCAAATTTCGAAAAGTCAGGTCATTCATAGAGGTTGAAAAGAAAAATGTATTTTTGGATAGACAAAGACAGGTAGAGGAGGGGCCATTATGTTAGAAAATCATGTTTAACGTTGATTTTCGACGACGCGACGTGTGGAAAGCATTTGCTCGATTTTTGGTGATTTCTGATTGAATTTGGATAAATTGACATTTCAGTAATGAACGAAAGAAAGAAATGCAAGGTTTCGCATAAATCTCCGGTTTTGAGTTGTAATGTGTACTAGCTGGCCCGGCGAACTTTGTACCGCCTGAATTATACTTAAAAGTTGTATAAACTTACCATTGCTTTTTTTCAAGCAGGAAAAAAATTAGGCAAAATTAAAGTTCAAAATATACAAAATTTCAATAATTTTGTAATTCACATGGAAATAATTCTCTTTATTCAAGCGGTAACTAATTGTTGAACTTGAACATAACTTTTTGTTTTCAATTGTTGTACAGTTCTCTTTTTGCAGTACCTCCTGTGACTGTGAATAGCAATCCATATTATACCTTTCCTCTTATATGAATCAAAATGTCAAGAATATGAACAAAAATTATTCCTTTAATGAACTATCGACTATTAACACAGCCCGTCGACCAGAATTAAAAAATCAGTCATTTGTTAATAGCCCAACCTGAAGTGGCAAAAACAAAACTTTTCTTATATTTTCAAAATCTAATCAGTGGTCACACCATTATTTTAGACATCTTAGCTATGCTGCTAAGCTCCAAATAATGGGTAAACATCTCAGTTGGTGGAGTAGCGCGATTCTCATTATTCCATGGTTATGAGCTGTCAATCTCTCTTCAATTTGTTCAATTTAGTTGACGATATCAAGCTCGTTAGAAGACAAATCGAGATGTTCAAATGTCGATAGTACGATCGACTCGGCGAAATTATCAACACTGTGAATTATGTTGAACTCATATTAAAATTTATTGATGGTCATTCGACCAGATCAGATTAGGCAACCCATGAAACATTATTGTATATCATAAGTGAAAGCCCGATGAGCTAACGTTTCAAAATTATTGACGCTTAGGTACAATACTGTCTCTGTGCGAACAGAAACACGAATATAATATGTCAATTACTAATTATGGGCAATTTTGGATTAAGTTATTTCCGCAAATATCTATTACCCAAACAGAAATTCGAAAGCATTTCAAAAATAAAGAAAAAAATGAAGATGGTCAACTCACGTTTGAAACTGATCGTCAAAAAAAGATACTTGATCTTTCGGTAAAAATTCACTGTTCCACCAACTTGAGATAAGTTTACCTGCTTTTTTATCTGGCAATAGACTTCCATGTTACCATGAGTTCTATGCGAATCACATATCGCCATCTAACAGCGGTAATATCAACCTACGACTATGTACAGTGACTTGTCTATTCACTGTACGACTACGCATCAACGGTAGCGACACCTAGTGGCCTTATTCAAAAGAAGGAAAAGCATTTCCTGCATAAGTAAAACTTTCATCAATTTTTTCGAAGTTTCATTGTATTTTATAATAACCAGACCGAAGACGATTCCATAAATGAAGTTTCATAACAAACAGTCCATCTGATCTCTAGTTATAAATGGTGTAACCAACATCTTTCTTTTATATATATATATATATATATATATATATATATATATATATATATATAGATTGGGCCCTGTCTGGCACTTTCTGCACTTTGTATGTTCTAAGCCCACAACTCGACTTGATTTTCTGAACGGTTGACTGCGAACAACCCACTATTTGGGCCACTTTCCGTCCTAAAAGGTTAGGATTCTTCTGAAAAAGGCTGATGGCTTTCTTCACTTTTTTTTGGGCTATGAAACCTCTTTTTTCCTCCTGGTTCCTTCCTTGCGGTTAATTGTAAGATATTCGTTGAAGCGCTTAACAGCTTTTGATACCGTTTCCGGACGAACGCGAGCCCCTTTTGCGATTCTTTTGAAGCCCCATTTTTGATTATTTTGAAAAAGTTTCACTATAAATTCTCGTGTTTTCACTTCACTCAACATGTATCGACAGAGAATTGGAATATCTATGAAGTAAGTTCCACATGTTTCTGACGTTCATAATAAAGCTAACTATGATCAAATTTTGATTTTTTCTCAATTGGTTCAAAAGATATAGGCGTTTTTGTATTAGCGAATTTATTCTCGTTCAATCCTAAATTGCAGCATTTGCTTGAATCGAATATGAGAAATGAAAGAACATTCGAAAAGAATTAAGTATTGTCGTTAGGTGACTTACACAATTGGCGCCCAAGTGTATTGGTGTTGTAATTTTCAGAGTATAAATCCGGAAAAGAATTTCCCCTATCCTGCAGGAATCTCTGTTCATTTCCGGAACAACGACCCAAAAAATCTCCCGGGTGGCACTCGAGCCTACCCATATCTATCATAATCTTTCCCGGAGATAAATTTTAACGAGACAATTTCATCTAAGCTCCCAACTGATGGACCTTTCCTTCGCCCCGAAGAAATAAAGGACTGACAGTATTGGAAATTGATCGCTTAATGGAAACGTACTGCCGGTTTTTAAATAAATCACCTCTCCCCATTGGCCCATTTGGAGGCTTCTCCTGGGTGCCTTGTAACGCGGGCCAAAGGGGGAATTAACTCTCATTTGGCGGATGGATCCCCTGAAAGGAGTCGTCCTGAATGGGTGTTTCACCTTTTGGAGTTCATGGCGGAATGGGGCAAACAAGCTTGAAGGGTATTCATTAAGATGAAAGAGTTTAGTCGTTGTTAATTGCGAAGTTGCGAAGAGTTGAGGGATGTTTAACAAATTCATAATTATTCCCGTGAAGACCGTTAAAATGGGGGCAAAGTCATTAAGGGATTTTTCAGAGGAATGAGGTTTATTTGACGAGTTATTGCGGGCATGTTTGGAAGCCTATTCAAGGTGTCTTTTGAATTGGAGCGATTTCCAGTGATGGGTTTCGAATCCAGTCCTTTAGAGCGACAATATGTAACATTCCTTGTTTGTAAATCCTAAGAACATTATGAAAAAGAGAAAAGGGGCAACCCTGCTCTGAAGAGCTGAGGGTAGAATTACGTTAAAGGGGGTTTTATACTTATACCTTTGGCTTGTGATGTGATCGTCTAGATTGGTAGAACTCTATGTTATGTCGTAGTTATTCAGATTCGTAATAACTCAGATTAGTGAAATATAGGATGGGAAATAATGAGGTAAAATTGGTAAATAATACACTAGATTGGACATAAAGATGGAACAAGAGCCTTTATTCGTCCAGCACCATAGTTCGAGGAACCATAGCCATATGAAGGGATAAAAAACGAACCAAATCTAATTCCTCATTGGATTTGAAAGCAAAAACCCTTTTAGCATTACAGATGATATGTTTACAATCCATAGAACAATCATTAATAAGAAGAGCACTGGTGATATGTACAATATGGAGCTTCCTATACTCCGGTAAGGTTATTACTGGCACAATTGTGATAAAAAGCAGAATCCAATACATCCAAATTTATCCAAAGGTTATAGGCATATAGAGTGTGTCACTTGATTATTAATGAAATTCATAAGCAGTATCCTTGTAGTTCCTATTGTGAGAATCCTTCCTTCCAGGTGTTATGTGTGAGATCCTAGCAGTCGCGTTGGTTTAGAAGTGACGATAAACTCCTTATATTTCCTGTTAACTGATGAACGATGGCACCTTCAAAGCTTTCCTTGCTTATCGGGTACGCCAAGGGCCCGAAGACGAGGCTTGGTTTACTGAGGACGTTCGTCTATAGAACTCTCAGAGAAAGTTTCACTGGCCACTGTTGTGGGGGATGTTTTCCTTGGCACAGACGATATAAACAGTTTATCCTAGGCCTCCAAACCAGTGATATTTGTACGTAAAATATTATACTAAAAGCAACAACTCCAAATGCCTACACCATAGTGTCGAATGAATAGTTATATGTGCAGTAAGCCTTACGAACAGTATGAGAATATTCCAAATGGGTTGGTAGCAGAACAGAGTTCCACAATATTCAATAGAAATGCAATAATAAAATAGAACAAGCTTACATGAGATTAAATCCTGTGAAATGAAACAGAGTTATTTAAATGGGGACTATGTACATACCAGATAACAAAGAAGCGTCTTTTAAATATACTAAAATGGCGGATTCCTAGAAGAGGAACTCCATTTCAAAGGAACACTATTGTGAACCAGAATGAAAGTGAAAACAGACAGCAGCCGAGTGAATGTGAAGTAAAAAAAGAGCTCTTTTATTCGTTGTCGTTTCGTAGGTTAGTTTTTCTTCCACAGAATCGTATTTCTTCGATGGTCACAGAAGAACGAGTTTACTTCATGGTGGATCTTCGATATGATTAAAATCTCCTATTTATAAAGATGCGAATTGCCTAAAGTATTGCTTGAAGTCGTACTAATATTCATCATTCATAGAATTATAAAATAATATCAAATAAGTTCATTCAACGTAGTTCCACGTTTCGACAATAGACGTTGCAAAGTTGGAAGCCATGAAATAGTCTGGCAACGGTGCATTTTATTTTATTGCAGGGTAGGAAATTCAGATATGTTACAAATATTCCACAGAATTTGCGTACTGTTCAGCTCGCTTTTAAATGGAAAGTGGCTCCTACCGCAAACTGGTTTGAGAGACTCCTACCAAGGTAAAACCCTGGACAGAAATACCTTTACGTATATCCAAATTTAATTACAGACTGTACCGGCCTCTCCAACCCTTTCGAGGTGTGTTAATTAGTCTCTCTCGTGAAAAGTCGAAGAGTTCTATTTTTAGTATTTCCACCTCTGTGACCTACATTCTCCTCTCCCGACCGAACCAGTCGCGGAATGATGTATAACGATACTTTTGTTGCAGGTGCCCCAATTCGCTAAAATGTCTGTACAGAGCGATAGCGGCAGGCAGAATCAGCAACAGAATAAGAGGCCCATTGTTATCATTTATCCCACCGGTGAGTATCAACGTTTCCGCCAGCAGAAACAATGGGGGGAGTCCGGTGACTTGGAAACTGGCAAAGTCGAGTTTGGACCCGAAATAGAATTTGTGTGATTTATTGTCTATTCTTTCTGAATGTCGACGTTGTCGGTCTTTCATTGTAGGGTTATCGTTTTCTTGACAAACAGCGGGGTTGATTAACGCCATTCACTTCATAAGAAAAGCAAGAATACAAAAATCAGATTAGATAATTAGATATTCCATTTTGAGTGAGGAAGTTTCCATAGCAACTCCTGGATAAAATGTGTCATTTCAAGATGACTATTTTGAAGGGAGCTCGGACGTGTGTAGTACCTCCCCTTAAGCATCTACATCTAAGGACTGAACGAGAATAAATTCGCTACCACAAAAACGCCTATATCTCTTGAACCAATCGAGAAAAAAACAAAATTTGATCATAGTTAGCTTTGTTATGAACGTCAGAAACATGAGGAACTTACTTCATAGATAGATGCATCTATCTTCATAGATATTCCAATTCTCTGTCGCAAAATGTCGAGCGAAGTGAAAACACGAGAATTTATAGTGAAACTTTTTCAAAATAATCAAAAATGGAGCTTCAAAAGAATCGCAAAAGAGGTTCGCGTTTGTCCGGAAACGGTATCAAGAGTTGTTAGCGCTTCAACGAAGATCTTACAATTAACCGCAAGGAAGGAACCGGGAGGAAAAAGGGCCTAAAAAAAGTGAAGAAAACCATCAGCCTTTTTCAGAAGAATCCTAACCTTTCAGGACGGAAAGTGGCCCAAATAGTGGGTTGTTCGCAGTCAACCGTTCAGAAAATCAAGTCGAGTTGTGGGCTTAGAACATATAAAGTGCAGAAAGTGCCAGACAGGAACGCTGTGAAGAATCAAGAAGCGAAATCAAGAGCAAAGAAATTAGAAAAAGATTTCTCGAAAAATTTTTCCTGTTGCGTGATGGATGACGAAACCAACTGTCTTGGCTGATTTCTCGCAACTTCCTGATCAGGAATTTTATACTGCAGATTCTCGTGGATATGTTGACGAACAATTTCGCGTGAAGAAACAAGCAAAGTTTCCTAAATAATTCCTGGTATGACAAGCAATTTGCACTTGTGGGAAAAGGAGCAAATTTTTCGTTGGCCAAGGCTCTGTTGACTCGAAGATATACATCGAGGAATGCTTGAAGAAGCGACTTTTACCATTTTTACATGAGCACGATGTGTCAACAATCTTTTGGCCAGATTTAGCTTCATACCACTACAGCAAGGCCACCAAGAAATGGTACGAATCTAATGAGGTGGTTTTTGTCCCCAAAGAGGCCAATCCACCAAATTGCCCAGAACTCAGGCCAATCGAAAGATATTGGGCCCTGGTAAAAAGAGAATTGAAGAAGAGTAAGAAATCAACGAAAACATTAGCTGAATTCAAGCAAAAGTGGAAGACAGCATTCCAGAAAGTGACTGAGAACACTATAAGAAGCATGATGGGAAGAATTCCAGAAAAAATCCATGAATTTTGTAAAAAATAGTTTTGGTTTTTTATTGTAAAAACAGTTTTCATTAGAATTAGAAGATGATTCGAAAATTAGTTTGATTTTCGAAATCGGTCCAGTGGTTCAAAAGATATAAGCGTTTTTGTGATAGCGAATTTTTTCTCGTTCAATCCTTAGTATGCTTACGTCCCTTTAATGTGAAGATTATTGTTGTTGTTCTTTTATATATTCGGTTTTTAATTTATCTTTCAACTCAAAATTTTTCCATCAGTAATTTAACAAAATCGCGATTTTGTCAAGTCAGTTTTTCCCGTAAAATTACTTATTTGGCAAAATTATTTCGTTACATAAAGAAATTCATCCGAAAAAAAAGGTCTTGTGTTTTTACTGTTGAAATAATTTCCTATAGCTCTTAAAAAATCACCCTATACAATGCTTTGATAATGTGAACTCTTTGACGCTAAATAATCAAAAAAAAAAAATTTTTAGTCGCTCCTGAAACTGTGGTGATTCCAATCATTTCCTGCATCTTGGGTTTTCCACTGTTGGCACTGCTGGTGATCTGCTGCTTGCGTAGGAGGGCCAAATTGGCCAGAGAACAAGCCAGGAGGAGGAACTACGACTCAGAGCACGGTACTTTAACTATTAGATTCAGCCAAATACATTATTTAGGTAAACTAAAACGTTCCGTTTTTCAGCCCTCCAAACATTCATCCCTCATTTTTACCTCATATCGAAGAGAAAAAATCAGCATTTCCCCAATAGTTGATTCAGCAAACGTGTATTATTTCCCCAATCTCAATCGTTCATGAAACTCAGCCATCTTATAAATCAACACCCTATATACCAAAACCCTTATACACCGACCAAAAACGGAACAAAAGACTTCGTAAATCGACAAGATCGGCCCTCTGGATATTCACGTTCTTTCAGGTCGAGGCAGAGCAGTTTCCCTGCGTTCCGAGAGGGCTATGAGCAGGGGATTCCCCTCCTTGGAGTTGGACACGGTGCTGGAGGAAAGATCGGACCCGGAACCGGAAGCTACGGTCATAGAAATGATGACGCCTGACGGTAACGAACCCTCGGATTGTGACAGATAGCACAGGAGGAAGGAGGGAATCAGTGCGGCTGATAGGTGAGTTTTGAGAGGTTGCAGTTCGAAGAAATCGAGGTTTAAGGTCCTGTTGATTTTTTTTAACATACTTTAGTTCATTGAGAATGAAATGAGGTATTGGGAGCATCAATCGGAGCGGTAGTTTTCGAGTTATGATTTTTTTTCAAAAGTCGAATTTTTGGAAAAAAAAACCAACCTGCATCGTTGTAATCCACGGAAAACTAAATTAAGAGCCTCGTAGATTTTCTTGATATACAATTTAAGCTATCAACCAAATCAAATGGATGAAGTTTTTTCAAAGAAATACCAGAAAATCTAAATGGTGGATGCGCCGGGCTACTCTACTTCTGTTTTTTTTTTCACATAGCCCTAAATGTTGAAACAATATTTGGGTTATTTTAATCTCCTTCTTTGGCAGATCTCCCCTGTGGACCACACTGACCCAAGCCCACACCTTCACAGTACTTCCCCAGAGTTGACAACAGAAAGACGCCGACTGGAATTTCCGCCAAAAGAATGAGGATTTTCCGACACTGTCGCGATTCTTGAGAGAGAAATGACGCGAGGAAATTTTCGTCAACCGTTATTTTTTAGAGTCTCGACGTTCTCTGTCCACTTCCGTTTCGAGGATCTTGGTGCCTGATGCAGTTTGAAAAATTCAGGAGTCATGGAAAGAATAGAAAAATTTTGATCCTACTGTAGATTAATTTTGACTCAATAAATCTATTTGAAGTAATGGTTATTCATTTCACGTCCCTATACTTCAGGAAATATTGCGAAATTTCGATTGAAAATAGTTTTCAAATTTGACATAATGATCACAAATCTATGTTCATTTTGAATAAAATCCATAGAACTTATAATAACTATAAGGTCTATGATAATATCCCTGGATTTTATTTCCTCTGTGGAATTGAAAGAGGCACAGATGATTATTCATCTATATCTATGGTCAGTCATAAAATATCTTATTTTTGACTTAAATTGATATAAACTCTTATCAATTCCGTGAATGTGTTTCTGCACTACTAGATGAAGCAGAATATGAATCAAAAGGCAATTTTCATATTTAGAATTAATAAATTTGATGGAAGAGCCTTGATTTAGGAATGTTTCAATTCTTCCATATTCCATGACAGATCCACAGAATACATGCTTGATGAAAATATGCAAATGTTAAATTTAAAATAAGAAAGAATATAGGAATATGTTTCAGGTAATGGAATTCCCAGTGTCTCACCCTGTATGGATCTGTAGGTAATAGGAATATAAAAACACAATTGAGCCAACTTTTATATTTATATTTACACAGATTTGTCAATATGATCTTGAAAACCAGAATTTCGAGCGATATCATGTACCATAATCAATTAAATTAGTTTGTGAACAAAAATATTCATTCATGTTTCATAAAACTTATTCAGTGAGTGGTGTACGAGTATCAGGCATGTCATGTTCAATCAACAACCTCTGCCTCTGAGGCCCGTCTTCAATGTCATCTTCAGACTCAAAATCACTGTCCAAGTCCACATTTTCAGTCTCGCCACTCTCACTGTCTTCCGAGTCCGAATCAGCTTCTACAAACTCGTCCATTCCATCCTCGAGCTCCTGTTCCAATTCCTTGTTAACTTCAACGTTCTCTTCGTCGTCTTCTTCCTGTCCTTCTTCGATGTCTGATTCAATTTCATTCTCCCGCAAGGCGTTGTCGAAGGCCGTTTGAGGAATATTGTACAGATCTTGATAAACTCCTTTCTTGAGACGATCCAACAATTCTTTCTCGACGCCTTTGTCGATTTTGGCTGCCAATAGAGCTTTCTCTTCTCTGCGTCTCTCTCGTCTTTCTACCTTTTGTTGAATCGGTACCAACAGTTTTTGTCTTCTGAGTTTCAGTTTTCTCATTCTGATGAGATACTGTGTTATCTTGATGAATCTCTGCTTACATTTCGCTTTGAGAAAACCGTTCCAATACAGCAAATTCTCGTTGATTTGATGTATAGCTTTTTCGAAGTTTCTTGATAACTTGACTTGTTCCCATTGTTTATTGGGGAAAGCTGATCTTTCCGCTGTTTTCATATAAAGGAATATAACACCATTGTGCTCCCTTACAGTTGCGTATTGACTATTTGCTAAAGGACACGCAGCCCTGCTGCATAAACCTGTGAGATTGTATTCGTTTCTGCAGAATCTCTGAGTTTTCGTATTCACCTTGTGGGAACAAAATGATTTGTTTATAATACTCCAAACAATGTCGTCGTTCTGCATTTTCACTAACTATTTACTACACTTGAAAACGAACAAAAATTCTTTCCACTTATCTTAAAACTATTTTCGTTATTTACAGATAATACAAAATCATAAAAACATGTTCTTTCGAAAAGTATTTTAAGGTTAGTTAGAGGAGAACATAAAATAATATTAAATGTCACAAATTTCTACTTCTTCTGGTGCTTGGTCCAACCTAAACTTCACATTCTCTTACAAGCCATGAACTATGTCAACAAGGCAACGTCGAAAAATCCCACAGAACATATGAGGTTGAGGCCACTGACCCTCTATAGGGTTATAGAAGGAAGAAGAAATCTATGGTCATCTCATGTCAAAATAAAAGATTTGGTTATAAATCAAAACAGTAGAATCTTGAAATTTGTAGAAACAAAAAGGTATTACAGGGTGTTTTATCACAAATTCTGCCGCTATCAATCAACCGGTGGCCTATACTACATTATTTACCTTTCGTTAACCCCGTATTTTTTAGTGTCGTAATGTGTATTCAATTTTGTGAAGATTGAGTTTTGCTAGGACTTACCCCTCGCATCATGGACTTGGATATTGCCGCAACGGAAGACAACCTTTTGGAAGCGTTGCGTAGGGCCTCTAGCCAAGATGCTGCAATACTGAAACCTGCAGAGGCCAAATTGCGCGAATGGGAAATTCAACCAGGCTTTTATTCTGCTTTACTTGTAAGTGAATGTTTACTCAAGACAGCGATTCTAGATTGCTTAAGTTGAAGTTAAACTGTGTTTTAACTTATATGCTTTGTATTGAGGGAGGTTGAAAACAAAAGTAATCATTGTTCATGCTTTTAGAATATTATAGCAACTCATAATCTAGATTTGAACATCAGATGGATGGCAGTTTTGTATATGAAGAATGGTATCGATAAGTATTGGAGAAAAAGTGCACCTAAGTAAGTTGTTATCGATTTAGTACATGAAGAAAGTTATAAGTGTTAATTTTCAGTGCGATTAGTGAAGAAGAGAAGAACGTTATTAAAAGAGGACTGATTTCGTCGTTTGGCGAACCTGTAAACCAAATTGCAACACAGAGGGCAGTTTTAGTAGCTAGGATAGCTAGAATAGACTGCCCTAGAGAATGGGAAGAATTACTTCCAACTCTCTTGCAGATGGTGTTGAGTAATGATATTGTCATTCAACACAGGTCAATTTTGACGCTTCAACACGTCGTTAAATCGATATCATCAAGAAGATTAATAGGTGAGAGTCGAAAATAATGTTTCTGATTGAATTTTGTTGATTGACGGGTTTTCAGGTGACAGAAGAATATTTCAAGATTTTACTGCGAATATTTATAGTTTTATAGTTAATTTATGGAACACATTTACCGATTTATTTATCGGTAACATATGCCAGAATGAGAGCATCGAACTGACGATATCAAATTTGGAGAAAGCGGTACTGACTTTGAAAATTTTGAGAAAATTTACCATTTACGGCTTGCAAAGGCCGCACGAGAACAGGGCTTGCATGGACTTTTTGAAGGTCTTATTCGAGAAGGCTAAATCTGCTTTGGAATGCAGTAAGTACAAATTGTGTTATTTTCATTCGTTTTGGTCTTATTCGATAATTCAAAGGAATTTATTTTTTTCTTTCGATAACATTCGGGTTATTCAACTTTTTGTTTGTTCAATCCCAAATCTGGTTCATTTATTACACCGAATGAACCAATTTGTAAAAATCAGGCAATTCAATGTGAGTTTTCCAAATGAATTTCTGTTTGTAATTGACGAAATTGGACTTGTAATGAAACGTTGGTTAGGTAAGGTTAGGTTATGTTTGACCTTGTCCTGCAGGAAAACAGTTGAGGGGGAAGGGACCATATATCTTAGACCTGTGCGAAAAATACATAAACCACTCTACCAAAGTATTGGTATCGCTTCTGGAGCATCACCCGTTCTCTTTCATCGGCCTGATCCGCAGCAGTTTAGAATTCACGATGTTCTACCTGTTCGCCCCCGAAGGCATCCAATACACCTACGAACGCTTCTCCATCCAGTGTTTCAACATAATAAAGGGCATACTGCACTGTAACGAGTACAAACCGGGCAAGAACACGCAGAGTTCCAGGTATTCGGAGATGGTCCAAGCCAGGGACATCAAACTGAGCTTTTTCCAGCCCAACATACTGACCGAGATATGTCGGAGGCTGGTCACGCACTATTTCATCCTGAATCAGGACGAATTGGACGTGTGGGACTCTGATCCCGAGACATTCGCCAACGACGAGATCGGGGACAGTTGGAAATACAGTTTGAGGGTGAGTGTTGTTTGATTTTTGCTTGGTATGTCTTTGATTGTGTTATTGGGTCGAAATGCTTGATTTTGTTAATAATTTTATTGCTTTTAGGTCGAAAAGCTTGTTTCAATCTACTTTTTTCGCGTTTGTGATTTTAAATATTCGTTTTACTTCTTTATTATAGTTCTTCAACAGTTTTAACATCAATCTAGATTAGGTTTTTTGTTTTTGTCTTATTCATTAGGCAACTCAACGGCCTGTCAAATATTTTTCGAGGTTAGTGCTGGTGGTCAACCATAGAGAATTTATCTTTGTTCACGAAGATATTGACGATGTTTATTCTCTTAAAAATTGTTTTATGGCGACTTTTTTTATATTTTCAGTCAATCTCACTCTCTGTATTATAAAACCAGTGAAAATTATTTAAATTAAGTGCATTTTCACTAAAAATGTGCAAGTCGTTCAAATTACGTATAAAACATTAACTGCTAGTGAAAAATTGAAACGAAACACATATACTCCATTCACAATTATAAAATCACAAATCTGGCCTTGGAAATTTGACACATTCCACTCTGTATCGAAGTTATGACGTTTTTCAAAATATTTTTATGTTCCAAGTCAACACTATGTTGCCCTTTCTACATTCTTAGCGTATTTCTCAGAATGTGAATTATTCGGAAAATGAATGAATTCGAAAAGATGTGATGGACGATAATTAACGTTTATATGAATTGATAGAAAGGATTCCTTTTCTAGTTATTTGCATGAAAAGTACAAGAGATCACGGTTGAAATATATTATTTTTCGCCATGGAAGAAAATTGCATTGCTTTCACAAAATTTTCATATGCATGCTTGTGAAGATTTAATGTTTATTATCCTCTTGAACTGAAGGTTCAAGACTTGACGACATCAATTGTTGATTCTAATCAAGAATTCATTAAAAAAAATCAACCCAAAGATATAAAATGAATTGATGGGTAATTACAAGAATCAAGAATAATGTCAATTTTATTTTGTTGATAACTTTCTTAAAATCAATGTTGGGATAAAAAACTCGGCTGCTTGGTTCAAACAACATCTAAAGAATACATTTTTCACCATCTCGACCTTTGACAGGCGTTTCTTATAGGAGAATTAGGTATTAGGTCTAAGTTCCACCTCATTAGTGAGGTGCATAACTTTTGCAAATCTGCTCAGATATCGCCAAATTTCTTGGAAAACCTGAAAAATATCATCCTAATCGACCTCTCGAGGCTCCATCCGATCCATCTACTGCGAAATCTGTCCAAATAACAGCTTTTTCAACGAAATTTCCGTGTACACCTTCAACCTCGAAATGTAAACATTCGTCCTGGTCTTGAAAATCGTCCTCACGCTCCAAACTGGTGCTAAAAACAATAAACATACGTTAATCTTGGATATTCGACGAAAAACTCAACTGCAAATATCGATTAAATACCAAAAATCTGCGAACAATTTGTACACCTAAATGTGGAATATCTTTGATACTTTTACTTTGATGTAAACAAAGAAACTGGCAACATCGTTTTGTCATTAACGATATTTTCTGTGCGCGCACTGACTTTTCATCATATGTTCTGTGCTTTTCATCAGGGGCACCAACTCCTGAAAACGAAACCATGACCTCCTATGTGATTAAATAAAAGTGAATGGAGTATAATTGTCTGATCACAATTGAACTTTTTCAACTTTATTGCTTGAAAGCGAAACAATCAATGTAAAAAATCTATACATTTTTGTTCTTTATCAAGAAAATCGATTCAAATTTGTTAATAACTTGTCTTATATTGGAAACTGTGGCTATCAAAATTGTTAACAAGTTTTACTTCATTTTCTTTACTGAATTGTCTCGAATGGAGTTGAACAATGGAGGTTTTCTTTTTCCTTAGCCGAGCATGGAAACAGTTTTCGTCACAATGTTCCACGAATTCAGGGAGATTTTAGCGCCTGTACTGTTGGATCTCATAAGGGAGACCAGCGGGTTGGTACCGCCGGAAGATATGCCCGGTATATTGAAAAAAGATGCAGTGTACAACGCGGTGGCTTTGGCTGCTTTCGATCTTTACGAAGAGGTAAGTTATCTTTTTTTTATCAAAATAACCTGCGTCTACACGAAGGTGTTTCGCAAAACAATACGTAGGAGATTCTAGATTTCATAACGACTCAAAGCACCCTGAATTTAAGGTATCTTCGAGGTTATCTGGTAGAACTGAGTTCGTTATTTATTATTTTGTATTCAATTTTTTGATTTCGTATTTTAGTTTTTAATTATTCATTTATTTCCGTAGATATGTCGTAGTTCATTTTCTAGTTGAAGTGAAGAGTTTGTTCACTAAGTATATGGAAAGAACATCAAACTAGTCCAATTGCTACGTTGCCAACTCTTAGAATACTGCCAGAATAACGAAATAACGAATTTTTACGGTTGATCTATGTTCACAACTCTGTCATCAAAAACTAAAGATGGCAACCATAGAATATATTTGACAACTGAGCAAATATTTGACGTTTGACGTTCTTTTGAAGTATTCTGTCAATTGACGCCATTATTAGTTTGTGTTTCGTAACGATATCTAGCCGCCACTTTTATTGAGTATTGACGATGATGATGATAATGATGTTTCGTTTATTAGGTCATTGTTTTCAAGCTACATCTTCAACCGCCCAATGAAAACGGCCGTAGTTAGTTTTTTCCATTGAGAAGACCGTCATCGACGATAGGTTCGACCTTCCCATGGACCAATTTACCGACTTTCTCACCCGAAACCATTTTTTAACTTTATGTTGGCAGGATGAAGAAACTCAAAATTTTATTTCCCAGGTCGACTTCGACCGATGGTTCACGACCACCCTGAGCGAGGAACTGAAGATTAAACACGACAATTACAGGATAATAAGGCGGCGGGTGAGCGTGCTGATGGGCAAATGGACCGGCATCAAGCTGTCCCCCAAGCTGAGGCCGTCGCTGTACGAGTGCGTCATCAACCTGTTGAGCGGTCAGGAGGACATGGCCGTCAGACTGACGGCGTCGAGCACCCTCAGGTTCGCCATCGACGATTTCGAGTTCGACGCGGCGCAGTTCAAGGACTATCTGGAGGCGTCCTTCAACTTGCTGTTCCAGCTGCTCAAGGAGGTCACGGAGTGCGAGACTAAGGTGAGAACCTTCTTCTTTGCAGGTCGCGAAGCGAACAACCCGGCATCGTTACGTCTTGGACGTAATCTCCTCTAAAAGGGTGTGGTACAGTCGACCCCAGGAAAAAAAATTTCGTTGCTCGCCAAACGTGATATATCTATGTTTCCGCGAAATTAAGCTTCAAATACAGTATGTAGGTCGTTTCCGTGCCATTTATTCGTACTCTCCGCAGATGCACATACTCAACGTGATGACCCTGATAGTCGAGCGGGTGGGACACACGATCCAGCCGCACAGCGACGCCCTCATCCAGTACCTGCCGCTCATCTGGAAGGAATCGGACGACCACAACATGCTCAGGTGCGCCATCGTCTCCACCCTGGTGCAGCTGGTCAAGGCGCTCGGTACCGTGGTTCCGGAGCTGACGCCGTTCCTGATACCGATCATAAGACTGGGGACGGATCCCAAACAGTCCGCCATCGTTTATCTGCTGGAGGACAGTCTGGAACTCTGGCTGACCGTGCTGGAGAACTCGTCGTGCATCACCAGCGAGCTGATCCAGCTGTTCGACAACGTGCCGTCCCTGTTGGGTAAGTTTCCGAAGCGTTAGATTTCACCTGCTCGGGCGCCAGTTATGAAAGATTCACACACTTCGCTCTTTCCGCTACAAACCGTCAAATCGCAACATCTCTTTCAGATTACTCGTCGGAAGCCTTCAATATAGGCGTAGGTATAGTCACGGTCCACACTCTCCTAGCGCCCGAATTGGTCATGCGATCCCACGGCTTCCAAATAATGACGCTGTGCGACAACATGATGCCCGACCTGAAGAACGAAGCCATCATGGCCATACTGAGGGTGGTGGAAGTGTACCTAAGGGCCAGTCCGTCCCTGGGGGCCGAAACGGCGTTGCCGATCTTACCGAGGATATTCGAGTGAGTTCGATATCGACGTTGTACTTCCAAGTCGGCAACGTGTGGAGTTGGAAAATAAATATCGGCAACCATGTCAAAGAGCAACTGTTATTTTCTATGATTGTCTCGAGGGATCTGTATTTTGTGACAGTTCGTTTTTCTAATAGATGTCTGTGGTGCAACGATACTTTGAAATGTCAAGAGATGAGATATCACAGTCGCCCCTGGCAAAAATGATATTCTTCCGCGCAAAATGTGCAATATCGATGTCATATAAAAATTTTCGGGGTAGTTTCGGATCTCGAATGCATTCGAAATTTTGTTTTTCTGATTATTTAAACATAATTCGCATCTTTGAGTTGGTCGCCGGCTTGGAAGTACAAAAAATCGTGGAGCGTATCTATAAACGCTAATGAAAATGTCTGATCTGTTTGCAGAGGTGTATATGAAGGAGAAAAATATCCCATGGTCATGTCGATGTACATCACAGTTCTATCTAGGGTTTTAATTTCGTCGCACAGCGTTTTCTCCCAGGTTCTGAGTAGGCTGGCTTCTGTACATAACGAGAGTGAAGAAATAGTCATGTCGAAAATACTGCGCGTTTGGTTACTGAAGATGCCCAACGTTTCGCAGACGGAACAGAGGAAAGTTATGGGTGAGTTGAGAATCTAACCTAAAATTCCCCTGTCAAGATTTAATTTGAGGTTATCTGGCGGGCGAAACATAGAATTCTGACAGTTCGAAAATTCGTTATTTTTGAGGTTATACTTTTCCAGCGTTGGCTTTAGCGAATCTCCTGACGATCGTGTCGAGGCCCATCATGGAAATGTTCGGCAACATCATGATTCAGATTCTGGAGGCTTTAAACGACGTGACGAAGACGGACGAAAACGGGGTGATCTCGGATTGTTTGGTGCTGAACGGAGACAGGAGTCCGAGCTACTTTTACGAGGAGAGCGACGGTTTGTGCGAGACGGAGCACGATCAGAGGAAAAAGCAGCTAATTTACACGGATCCTGTCCATACGATCGTTCTTAAAGAGTATCTCCAGTCGCAAGTAAGTATTTTTCGAATAATTAAGCTCCGTATCGGACTCTTAATCATTAATGGCAATTTTTTTTAGATGTTCGCCCTAAAAAACCAATTAGGATTACCACAATACGAACATTTGTTGAGTCTAGTGGATGCCGATGTAATGTCACAGTTGAAAGAGTATATAAGCTTTTGAAAATTGTTCCAAAAGACAATGTTTTTATCCTATTGATTTTGAAATATGTTGAATGTTATGTATATTGTAAGAATTTAATTGAATTATTAATTTAAATATCTTAATATTTGTATTTTTATTATATCATTGACCAAAAGTTTTATTGTGTTTTTATTCATTGAAATCTTATTCTTTATTTTATCCTTAGTGATTTGACTTTGTATTGAAGTGAAAATAACCCAATTTTGTCGAGAATTTTGCGATTTTCCTGGACCTTTACGTTGCGCAAATTTTTTGTTAATGAAAATCGGGTAAAGTTGATAAAAAGTAGGTTTTATTGTGTTTTTTAACAATGAATCTTGATTTTATATTAATCCTTAATGTTTTAACTTTGTATTCAAATGAAAATAACCTAATTTTGCCGAGAAATTTGCGATTTTCCTGGACCTTTACGTTGCGCAAATTTTTTGTTAATGAAAATCGGATAAAGTTGATAAATAGTAGGTTTTATTGTGTTTTTTAACATTGAATCTTGATTTTATATTAATCCTTAATGTTTTGACTTTGTATTTAAATGAAAACAACCCAATTTTTGCGAGAAATTTGGGATTTTCCTGGACCTTTACGTTGCGCAAATTTTTTGTTAATGAAAATCGGGTAAAGTTGATAAATAGTAGGTTTTATTGTGTTTTTTAACATTGAATCTTGATTTTATATTAATCCTTAATGTTTTGACTTTGTATTAAAATGAAAACAACCCAATTTTTGCGAGAAATTTGGGATTTTCCTGGACCTTTACGTTGCGCAAATTTTTTGTTAACGAAAATCGGGTAAAGTTGATAAATAGTAGGTTTTATTGTGTTCTTCAACATTGAATCTTGATTTTATAATAATCCTTAATGTTTTGACTTTGTATTAAAATGAAAATAACCTAATTTTGCCGGGAAATTTGCGATTTTCCTGGACCTTTACGTTGCGCAAATTTTTTGTTAATGAAAATCGGGTAAAGTTACAATGATTTTTTTAATTGAAACTTAATTCTATATTCAGCCTTAGTTTTTAGACTTTGAATTGAAATGAAAATAACCCAATTCTGCCGAAAATTTTGTGACTTTCCTGAACCTTCATGTTTTGCAAATTTTTCTTCTTTGAAAATCGGGTGAATTTTGAATATACAAAGTTTTATTGGGTTTTTTATTCATTCAAACCTCATTCTTGTTTATCCTGATTGTTTCCACTTTGTATTAAAATGAAAATAACCAAATTTTACCGAAATTATTTCGATTTTACTGAACTTTTATGTTGCGCAATTTCTTTTAATTGGAACTGGGGTAAATTGGAAACAACAAGAGGACTTTTTTACTATTTATTCTATTTAATACACTTGTTTATATACACTATCAAGTCTTGCAATGTTAAATCTATTTGAATTCCGTTATCGGTATCGTGAACTTCGTAAAAAGGAGGATTTTCCAAAATTCTTTTCCCAAGAACTACGATGAATGGATATCCGAACCGTTTAGCTTGCATTTGTCGTTTACCTATCGTCAATTTGGATCTATCGTCGACCAGAACGTCGCCTTCAAGTTGTCTGATTTGATTGAGAGAACGGTATAAGTCTTCAACATCATTTTTGAGAGCAGAGTCCTCGATACTATTTGCCTAAGAACGAATTAAAAATATATCATTATCAAGAGTTTAAACGATTTAAATGTTTACCTTTGGAGGAATTATGAGTACGCTATAAGGAGATATCAATTTGGGCCATCTCATTTCTTCATCGGTCGATAAACTTTCAATAGACGCCGCCAATATTCTGGTTATTCCAAGTCCGTAACAGCCCATCTGAAGGTTCTCATTTTTTCCATCCGAGTTGGTGAAATTGCAATTGAACTGTTTGGTGTATCTGTCCCCCAATAGAAAAGTGTGGCCTACCTATTAGTGAGGAATTTTGAAACTGATTACTTTCAGATAACACTCCAAAAAAATGTGCAATGGAAGATGCATAGAAATCCAGGTGTAACGACTCCAGGCACTCTTGACTGTAGTATTTGACCTAGTTTCGAAATGATCCGCAATATTTCACGGTCGTGGCGCTATTTTTCGCGAGAAATAGGTTATGATATTTTTAGAAAAATGACAAATGTCTTAAATGTGTTTTGAAAGAACATGTCAAAAATTCCACCAAAACCTTAGACTTTCTATGGTCTAAGATCCAAACATGTCAAAAATTTTGTCAACACCGGTTTTCTATGCATCTATGGGTAATGTATTTTATTTGTATCTTGCTAACTATTTTTTGTTTGTTTCAAGCTGTACCTCTATTCCTTTTGCTTGGTCCATATTCGCGTTTTCCCCACATTGAGGACACTTCCCATCTTTAACCATCTCCGAATTCATCATATCGTTACACTTGGCACATTTCAAAAGCACGTCCTCTCCGATATCAGCTTCGTAATGATACTCGTGAGAAAACGATCCACCCATGATACCGCTATCGGCTTTGGCTAAAAAGTATCGAAAGAAAAAATTGTTGAAGATCCAAAATTTTGCCCTTACTTCTGTGAAATTCCACACCTAATTTACTGAATATATTGGTGTAAGCTTCACTCACAATTTCATAAGATTGAATAGCGTTTTTATGATCGATATCGAAGCTATACATGTCTTTCATGATGAATTGCCTGCTTCGTATCAATCCTAACTTGGGTCTGAGCTCGTCCCTGAATTTGTTCGTTATTTGGTATAGGAAAAGAGGAAAATTTTTATATGAATGTTGGCACTGAGACACTAGTTCACTTGCTATTTCTTCATGAGTCTGGAAAATGATGAGAGGCTCTTTATGTTATTCTAAAATTGTGAAAATACCTACTGGGCCTAAAATGTAACTGTGATCGTTTCTGTCTCTCAACTTGAAGAGCTCTGTCACTTCATTGATTCTTCCTGAAGAAATTTCTCATGATTCAAAATTCGTTCTCTTCTAATAATCAAATAATATTTCTCTACCTGAAGTTGACCACAATTTTTGGTTGATCAAAGAAGGAAACTCCACTTTTTGTCCTCCAATAGACTGCATTTCTTTATCGATGACACTAATCAGTTTTTCCAAAGCTCTAACCCCTAAAGGTAACAAATTATAACAGCCTGGACTACTCTGTCGAATAATACCTAGTTCTAACATCAGCTAAAAATATTGGTAATTATTCAGTAATGTTATAAGTTCTCAATTTATCCGGATCTATTACCTTAGCGCTCTTTGAATACAATTTTTTCTCCTTTTGCTGGGCTTGAAATTCTTTAGGAATGGCATGAAATGGCTGGAATATTTTCGACAGTTTTTGGATTTTATTCATTGTAATGTTCTAAGTTAATGAGATTAGGCAAAGATATCTTTGAGATTAGGGGCATTAGGGCATAAACTACAGAACAAAAATAAACATAAATGTGAGGTTAAGTCAATAACTCATTGGTTATGTCATAGAACTGAACAAATTCCAGTTTTGCAGGTGAAAATCTAAACATAAATTATTAACCATTTTATATTCAGTTAATATTTATTTTTGCGGTCATATTCCTTGATTCTCATTCGAAAAATATACAAAATATGTACGTGTTTTATTTGGATGAAATAACTAAATAATAACAATAACAAAGCGTGGAAAATATCGAATAAACCATAAAAACTTCATTCTCTCATCGTTCCTCCGAATGACACTCTCCTGTCCATGAACTTTCTATGTCTATGCATTCGAAGAATATGCCTTTCTTCCAACATTTGACGATGAACATGTTCCTCAACGTCAGATGAAACGTCTGGAATCAGAGAGGCTAGGATTCTTGAGAGGACGAACACCAGATGCTGAAAAATGTTATATTTCTCTCGAAGACAGTAAAGTACAGTTGAAAATACCTCGTTTCCATCTTTTCCACTTGTAAATTTACCTGATACAGCACGATGAAACAAGCTCCGAAGGCCATAAATGGAAATCTGTCAGGGCTGTGTTCATACTTGCTGGTGTGATTGTAGGGATGACGAAAAGGTCTGTGGTAGAGGCAATACGTCAAATTTTCGACTTGATTCTTGATTCCCTCATTCTTGTAATCGGCTATCGCGAATTCTACAATCAGAAAAGTTTATACCATGAGAGATAACCATAGAACTTATAGTACGTACATGGAATGCCTTGCTGCTCAGCTTAAGGTGGGCGTTCAATGTAGTGTGTTTTTATTTCAAGTTGATTTCGAAAACGGTTTCACTTTGAGAACTGAAATTTTGTGGGTGAACTCAGAAAGGATTAGGGTTCTTGTTGAAATAATTTTAATCGATTTCATCCCGACAGTCAATTTTTTTTCTTTCAAAAATAGAAGAAAATGAGCCAACCCATGCTTCTGTTTTATTTCAACAGAAAGACCCATGAAAATAGTTCAACTTCCGATTAAAAGTGAATCTACTAATAATTTCGTTCAGAAGATCAACTTGAAATACGGAATTGGCAGAGAATGGCCAAATTCAAATTTTCGCGGGAAAAAATTCCTGCTTTACCCACAAATCAGCTTATTTCATAGTTCGGCGATTTTCGGATAGAGAGCGCCATTGTACATTTCATTCATGATTAGAGAGATACTCATAGAACTTAATGTGATAATGTAAGTTCTATGGAGATATTTCTTAAAATGGACGGTGGCGCCTCTATCGGCTGATCTTTCCTACTCGCTTCAAACGCCGACCTTAAAATAATGGATAAACATCTCAAGTTGGAGGAATACCGAAATTTCCATGTTCCCATGGATACGACTTGTCATACAGAACAGAAACACATAAATACTATGAATTTAATCGTCATGATCCGATTCACTTGGCATTTCGGCAAACATTTCTGTGTTTCTGATCGGTGTGACAGGCCGTATCCATGGGAACATGGTAATTTCAGTATTCCTCCAACTTGAGATGTTTAACCACTTTTTGATCTGGTATCTGGTCATAGCATTCCATGTATTATAAGTTCTTTGGAGATAACACTCTTAAATTCAAAATCTGATTTACTCTCACTCGAAAATGCGGTGTCTAGGTACCCTTCCAAATTGTTGTGTTTGTAATAATAATACACGATATTCAAGAATCGTTTGGTCAATAAAGATGTGAGAGCCTGAAAAATAACACGAATTAAATGATAGATTCTGTTGTAAAACTTATTGCAATTCACATTGATAAAAACCCCAATTGCGACTAGGAAATAGATGATATAGGACCAAACTCCGAGTCCTGTAACTCTTCTAGGTATCGGTCTCCTTCGAAAGTTGACGTAGGTGTTCGCGTCAACCCTTTCTTCTACGTAGTTGCAGAAGAACGTGATTAGGGGAGCGAGGGGATAAACTGCTGTCAGGAAAAGCACCATCGTCAATCGGCCAACTACAAAGGAATAAAAAATTGACAAGCGTTTCTGAAATTTAAAGTCACGTTCGTACTATCGGTACTTATATCCTCACTAATTAAAATTAAGAGAGTATACTCACCGATCTCCGCATATTCCAATAAAATGGTCAAATCTGTCACTCCAACTAAGGCGTAATCATTTTCCCATTGAACTTCTCGTGGAGGTGGATCTTTACGTTTGAGGAATATGTATTTCATGATTCTGCAAAATAGTGTATGCAACTCACCAAAAAATTTCCATTCAATATTCTCTGAGACACTTTCTTTGGATATTTTTTGAAAAACAGTTCTTCATCTCTCATACGGCGAATTCAAAACGGGATGAAATTCATCGAAATAGTATGTTTTCATTCAAAAATATCTAAAAATTTCCTAGAAATCCAGCTCATTTTCAGCAGGAGCAGAAAATGATAAAAGTTGCAAATTGGTGAATGCTCCGGTTATTAAAAACTACCCTTATAAAGAATCCCATTGTGTTTCACAGGATCATTTTCCCACTTAAAATTATCATTTTTAATAAAGCGAAACCTGTTCTTTTCAAACTACTTGGATTCATTTTAGTTAATTTAGTCCACAGCACAGGAGAATCTTAAAATAGCGTATGCCAGAATATACCTAGAATTACCGGAAAAAATAATGTGAAGAAGTTATTAACGTTCAACATGGAACACCCTGTATATTGACTTGAGGATAACCCATAATAATTCAAATCTTCTAGTTCCGAACATCATTAGGTACCAGAAATCCAATTTAATTCATTTCAGTTTTTAAAAACCGGTTCCTTCGCCATTTTGCATAGTTCTTTTCAATATTTCTTTTTTATAGGTTTATTATGAACTGATGGGTCAAAGTTACGGATGTTTTAGGTTGTTTATAAGTCATCGATATACAGCTGATAACCAAATTTCAATACGGTAGGTTATTTATCTTTTCAATTATTAAGATTGAACTCATTTCAGAGTTTTTATATAACCGGCACCTTCGCCATTTTGCATAGTTATATTCAATAATTATTTCTTTTTCAAGATTTATTGTGAACTGACGAGTCAAGGAAGTTTCAAGTTGTTTATGAGTCGTCAATATACAGCTAATAACTATATTTCAAAACGATAGGCTATTTATCTTTTCAATTATCGAGATTGAACGTATTTAAGTTTTTTTTATAACCGGCACTTTCGCCATTTTGCATAGTTATATTCAATATTTTTTTTTTTGTATAGGTTTATTATGAACTGACGGGTCAAAGTTACGGAAGTTTGAAGTCGTTTATAAGTCGTCGATATACAGCTAATAACCAAATTTAAATATGTTATTTATCTTTTCAATTAAGGACTGAACGAGAATAAATTCGCTATCACAAAAACGCCTATATCTCTTGAACCAATTGAGAAAAAATCAAAATTTGATCATAGTTAGCTTTGTTATGAAAGTCAGAAACATGTGGAGCATTCACTTCATAGATATTCCAATTCTCTGTCGCAAAATGTCAAGCGAAGTGAAAACACGAGAATTTATAGTGAAACTTTTTCAAAATAATCAAAAATGGAACTTCAAAAGAGGCTCGCGTTCGTCCGGAAACGGTATCAAGAGTTGTTAAGCGCTTCAACGAAGATCTCACAATTAACTGCAAAGAAGGAACCGGGAGGAAAAAGGGGTTTCATAGCCCAAAAAAGTGAAGAAAGCCATCACTCAGCCTTTTTCAGAAGAATCCTAACCTTTCAGGACGGAAAGTGGCCCAAATAGTGGATTGTTCGCAGTTAACCGTTCAGAAAATCGAGTCGAGTTGTGGGCTTAGAACATACAAAGTGCAGAAAGTGCCAGACAGGAACGCTGTGAAGAATCAAGAAGCGAAATCCAGAGCAAAGAAATTAAAAAAAGATTTCTTGAAAAATTTTTCCTGTTGCGTGATGGACGACGAAACCTATGTCTTGGCTGATTTCTCGCAACCTCCTGGTCAGGAATTTGATACTGCAGATTCTCGTGGAAATGTTGACGAACAATTTCGCGTGAAGAAACAAGCAAAGTTTCCTAAAAAATTCCTGGTTTGGCAAGCAATTTGCACTTGTGGGAAAAGGAGCAAATTTTTCGTTGGCCAAGGCTCTGTTGACTCGAAGATATACATCGAGGAATGCTTGAAGAAACTACTTTTACCATTTTTTCGTGAGCACGATGTGTCAACAATCTTTTGGCCAGATTTAGCGTCATGCCACTACAGCAAGGCCACCAAGGAATGGTACGAAGCCTAAAGAGGCCAATCCACAAAATGGCCCAGAACTCAGGCCAATCGAAATATGTTGGGCCCTGGTAAAAAGAGAATTAAAGAAGACTAAGTAATCAACGAAAACATTAGCGGAATTCAAGCAAAAGTGGACAACACCCCAGAAAGTGACTGAGAACACTATAAGAAGCATGTTGGGAAGAATTCCAGAAAAAATCCATGAATTTTGTAAAAACTAGTTTTGGTTTTTTTATTGTAAAAACAGTTTTCATTAGAATTAGAAGATGATTCGAAAATGAGTTTGATTTTCGAAATCGATCCAACTTATTTCAGAGTTTTCAACAACCGGCACCTTCGCCATTTTGCATAGTTCTATTCAATATCTATTTTTTTTTTAGATATATCGTGAACTGACGGGTCGAAGTCAAAGATGTTTCAAGTCGTTTATGATTCGTCAATATACAGCTAATAACCAAATTTCAAAACGATAGGCTATTTATCTTTTCAATTATTGTGACTGAACTTATTTCGGAGTTTTTTGTTAACCGGCGCCTTCGCCATTTTGCTCGGTTCCATTAAAAAATTAATACTTAATTAATAATTGAGTAATAACCAACTTTCAAAACCATCTTATTAGTCACCTCTTTAACTGAAGAAATACTCACGGTACGAAAACCTTGTGGAAACATTTGACCAATAGAGTTCGGATGGCCAATATGAAAGTCAGGAGAAGGATGAGATCCTCGTTGCAACCAGCAGGTCCGCACAAATCTCCCTTGAAAGAATAGTCCCGATAAACGGTTTCGTCGCCAGGATTCGTATAAAATATTCCCTGAAAACGTACACAATAACATTATTGGAACATTTCTCCAAATTCAGGTTGTAAAACTAAGAGAGAATAAAGAGTGGATGGTGCTCACTTTAACGAAAGCCATGTAAAAAAGCGCAGCGAACCCGTTGACGAATCCGATGATCCACAATTTCATAACGAACGAGTTGTCGTAATCGACCTGCGTTCTACAATTTTCCAATTCTGTCATGAATCTGACGGCCGGCGATTTCACCTGTTTTTCGGAAGAAAAATCAGAACGTTTAAATTTTTTTTCGATCGAAACCGACTCACTTTATCGATGACCATGATGAAGAGAACTTGTATGAAAGACGCAGCACAGTCCAACAGGAATCTCTTGTGCGTGAGCAGCATCTTAATGTGGATATATTTGAGCATGAACCTCGCTATAAATTTGTGTATGATTATCGTCATCACCACGAAGAATAACACGAAGAACATCTGCAAATAATCATAATATGAATTCCATTTTATTTAAGTTTTTAATTTTTCAAAAAAATTAGATACAAAAATGATAAATGTAAGCAATTTGAAATTTGTGCCCTCTATGGATTGATATAATATGCTGAGGCCACAGCGTAGGCCTAATGTACAAACAATCTGTGATCTGAATCGATGGCTTTCGATGATCTCTCTCTACGCTCTCTCTTACAACGCCGCATCCTAAGAGACAAGGTCAAGTTAGTAACAAACATAACACAACCTGAGTGTACAATACTGCCCACTGATAAATTGTGAATAAACACCACGTTATCCACCTTGAAGTGTTTTATTATTTAACATAAATAACAAATAAACTAAAATGATGTTATAATTAAAAAAAAATCATATACTCACTAGGGCCAACATAATGAGTACTATGACAGCGTATCTCCAAAGATGTGCCGTTTTAGACATTGCGGGTTCCCATTCCTCTGTTATCGGAGAAAGAACCAACACGTCTGTGTGTTCTTCGTAACCGATCCTGAAAATTTGCTCATTCATTCAATCGCAAAAACTGTCTTATTTTTTTTTTCGAAAATCTAGGAATTTCATTTCTTTTTGGATCCTCTGGATGGGCAGTGAATCCACGCCGAAGAAAGATGGGTTTGTTGGAAGATTTTGCATAGTGTGTTACACAAACAGAAAATGTTCCAAAATTAAATTATTAAATTTTTCGCACTTTATGAATGCGAACACTCGGTATGAGTTACGACATCAGATATGCCGTAAAAGACAGTTATTCCTCGAAAAAGCGTAATGGCCACCATTAAAAGTAGAACACAAAGTAAATAAAGATTTTTTTGGGGACCGGCTCCTTCACCATTTTGGTGTTTTAGATTTGTTTCTGCATGTCCTTTGAAAAGTTGAAGTATTTTCGCATTTTTCGAATGTTCGAATCGAAAACTGAGTCCTTTCAGATCAATTTCTCCAACTACTATCAGAAAAGTGAGGACAATTAAGTGTTGTAATGGTACTTTGTCGATTCGCCAAAATTGTTCTTTCATTTTCATCTTCTACATGTATATGATTTCATTTCCTTTAGGATCCTCGTTCTCAATGTACTTTGCCCTGATATGGCTCATTTGGAGATAATAATCACAATATATTCTGGGGAATTTATTCGAACAGAAAAATTTCAAAAATATTTTTTTTCCTTTTAGTGAATGGGAACACTCTGTATAAATTGGGCTATTAGGAAAAGGGCTTCAGATTTACCGTTATCTATAGGTTTTCCTCAAAAATTATCTTATTATCACCGTTAAAAGTGAAATGGAAAAATTATTTTTCAGGACCCGGAGCATCCACCATTTGGTATTTTAAAATATGTTTTGCATTTTTGATTGTTTAGGTCGAAAACTCACTTCTTCAGATCCACTTCTTCAGGTTCTATAGGAAAAGTAAGACTAATGAATGGAATTTATGCCTATATATGACCATTGAAGGTTAATCACGAAGGGACCGGTTCATTCGCCATTTTGTGTTGTTTTATTTTCAATGTTTAGGTTGGAAAGTGACTTCTTTCAGTTCTTTCAGCTTCTTTCGGATCTTCTATATGTATAGGATTTCATTTCCTTTAGGATCCTCGTTCTGAATGTGCTGTGAATACACTCTGAAGATAGGTAGGATTCTCGAAATATTTAGAAAGTATCTTACACAGTAAATGGCGAATATTTATTATTTTTTATAAACGTGTGTACCGATTATCAATATATTTTTTTTTAATATAATCTTGAAAAGTACTGTGCCCTGATATGGCTTATTTGGGGATAATAATCACAATATATTCTGGAGAATTTGTTCGAACAGAAAACTTTCAAAAATAATTTTTTTTCCTCTTAGTGAATGGGAACACTCTGTATAAATTGGGCTATTAAGCAAAGGGCTTCAGATATACCTTTTCCCATAGATTTTCCTTAAAAATTATCTTATTATCACCGTTAAAAGTTAAATGGAAAAATTATTTTTAGGACCCGGCGCATCCACCATTTGGTATTTTCAGATATGTTTTGCATTTTTGATTGTTTAGGTCGAAATCTCACTTCTTCAGGTTGTATAGAAAAGAAAATACTAATTAAGTGGACAATGCCTGATTATGACCATTGAAAGTGAATCACGAAAGGACCGGCGCATTCGCCATTTGGTGTTGTTTTATTTTGAATGTTTAGGTTGGAAAGTGATTTCTTTCGGAAAAGTAAGAACAATAAAGGTAGGTTTCGATACCTTGTCGATATATCCAGTTCAACGTGTAGAAGGTTCCATTTAATCAAGTTAAAATTTTTCCTTCGCAACCACAGCTCAATGAACAGCGTTCCTGAAAATTGAGCAATCAGAATTAAAGAAGACTTGTTGAAGTTGAACGGAGAACACTAACCCCAAAGACTCATAAAAATGCTCAGTATAAATGTACCGATGTTGTCGTGGATGTGACTGTCTGTAAAAGCGGAGCAGAAAGTTTTCATGGGGACCAATTTACAAAGCTCCGGATCGCATGCAGCACACAGATATTCCTCGCTGTTACACGCGCTATCTCTAAAAAAATCATACTCTATTCATTCTCTCAAACTCGCCAAAAATTGACCTTTTTTTTCACCTGACTTGAACGAGATAGCTCCAATCCACCGCGTAACCGAGAACGAAGAACAAAATGCTGGATACGCTCGCGAAGATCAACATATTGTCCAGGAATCTCACGAAGTCAAAGTAGAAACTCAATTCCGGCCCGAAATATTTCTGGATCACATCGATAGGTTGCTCCTTTATGAAATTACTAAAATCGCCCCAGTTTGCGGCCAACAACTGGAACAAACATCGCTCATTTCCATAAATGAAGATCTAGATGTATCTTCTTAATTTACTTGTCTTCCTGTGAGAGGACCCTTGGAAGTTAAGATGGGAGGTCCTTCGTGAAGCGGCAAAGAATCCTTAATAATTCCCTTCTTTTGTAAACGTCGCAAACTGACGTCGTACCTTTTAGGACCGAAAGGTATCTCTTGCAGCATGTTGTAGGTAATAAGTATCCTTTCAGCTTGAGTCATTCTGAATGGATGTTCACGACCGATGATTGCTCTGAGAAGATCAGGTAAGAAACAAACTAAGCAACACTCGATGATGCAGTTTAACTCACTTTGCTCTATGGTAGACTGGACTTCTTTCGTCGTTGTATGAGAGATCGGTTCTTCTGAATTTGCAAGCGTTCAATTTATGGACTATAGCCAGAGGGGTACTCTTGAACATCAAATCTATGTTGACTACATCGGCGTAACCAACAAGAATGTCGTGTGGGACGTGTATTTTGATGAAACCGATGTCTGGATCTTTCTGAGAAAGAATTCAGCGTCAAAGTGGTCTCAATTGCAAAAAAATTAACGCACATTATGGAAATCTCAAATATATTCTACAACTGAAGGTGTTCTCAATGATAATTATTTTTATCAGAATTATGCATGCATATGTTATCCACTTTCAACGTTTTTCTTCAATACAGTTGTTTTCTCCCAGCAGGAATAAAAAAAGATGATATTATCAGATTTTAAATGTATTCGCTCCATTCTAAAATCAGTTGTTCTCGATCAATTCTAGTGATCAATAGTTTTTCTTTCGTTTGATTTTCTACACTCGATCGCTATGCAACGCGAAACACGCAATTTGACCCAAGAGGAATGTGCCCAAGCGGTAGTTTTGCGAGAAGAAGGGTGGACATACACAAGAATTGCAGAAAGGTTTGGAGTTTCCCATACAAGTGTGTCCAGAATGTTGCAGCGATTCAGGGAGACAGGTATGAATGTCCGAAGACCAGGACAGGGTAGACCACGGGTAACAACTGCCATTCAAGAACGTTACTTGAGAGTTTCTTCGTTGAGACAACGGTTTGCAACCGCTCGCCTCCTTCAAAATCAGCTTGAGCAAACTCATGAGGTGCAAATTAGCACTCAGACAATAAGAAATCGCCTCAGGGAATATGATTTAAGGCCTCGTGTCGCGGCAAGAGGCCCAGCTCTTACCCCAGCCCATCGCAGGGCGCGTTTGGATTTTGCGAGAGAGCATATCCATTGGGCAGAGACCGATTGGGAACGAGTTATTCTCTCCACAGATGAGTCTAGATTCTGCCCCTACCATTGTGATCGACGTTCCCTTGTATAAAGACATCCACATGAAAGATATGCTCAGTGCAATTTCCTTAATACTACTGGTTTCGGGGGAGGATCGATTATGGTATGGGGTGGAATATCTTTGACTGCTCGCACAGACCTAGTGGTCGTTGATAATGGAGCTATGAATGCTGATAAGTATATAAGGAACATTCTTGAAGAGCATGTAGTGCCATTTGCCCCATACATTGGTGAAAATTTCATTTTTATGGACGATAATGCCAGACCCCATCGTGCGCGCATCGTTCAGGAGTACCTTGAAGAGGTTGAAGTCTCTCGAATGGAATGGACAGCAAGAAGTCCAAATCTCAATCCGATTGAGCAGGTTTGGGACAACCTCAATAGAAGGCTGAGAAGTTCAGAAAATCATCCAGCTACTCTTAATGACTTAGGAATCCAACTCGGAGAAATCTGGGAAGGATTAGATCAGAACATTTTAAGATCACTCATTTTGAGTATATGAACCGTCGTTGCCGAGCTGTAATTAACGCAAGGGGTGGAAATACCAAGTATTAAATCACTTATCAACTTTTCAGTATTTTGAAAATTGTTCATTTCTCTTCTTTCACATAAGATTCGGTGAAATCCTGAATTTTTCTTCCATTTAATGTGTCTTGTTTCGTTCAAAACCTTCCCGAGAGAACATAAAAAATAAGTTATAAAGTCAATGTAGAGTTAACTTTCATTAAAATTGAGATTTTCAGAATGTGCGTTAATTTTTTTCGCGCAGTGTATATTGATTGAAGGATTTTGAATGAGAAAAGCTACTGTGTGCATACTCACGGAATGATGCGTTTGCTCCAAGTGAAATCCCTTTTCTTTGAGTTTCTCAACGAAATAGGCGAAACTGTCTCTTCTATATTCAGAACTTAAGACCTGTTCATAGCTGAAAACTATGACATAATCGATGCGTTTTCCACCCGTTTTAAAGTAGAGATCGGGGAAAAACTTTTCTCTTGTAGATTTTTCCTGCATATCTTTTTTTCAGAGACGGTATATGCAGTTGAAATATGCTGTCAAAGCTATATTTTAGAAGACTTATATTTCACTGTCAAATAATTAAATCATAATCGGTTCACAGAGTTTTCAAATCAACAAGCTCCAAAGTTTTTTCTTATATTAGTTTGTGGAGTTGCCACTTTTATGTATTTTCGCAGGATTCAATGACATTCATCTCCTGTGCGTTTGGAAGATTCAATTTAAAAAAAAGTTGTAATGAGATTTCTGTTTTATTTTAGTGTTTATGAATACGTTTAGGAAAAGCTACTATGAAGTGATCTACTGACTACATGTCTTTGAAACCTCAGATTCATTCTTAATACCATCCATCATATTCTCAAATGGACTATAAAGATGTTTAATTCTTTAAGAAGATTGTTGATGTATTGCAAGGTAAAAAAGAGTTTCAGAATTTAAATTTGGAAGAAAAAATATAATGCTGTGTATATACAGAGTGTTGCAGAATAGGTACAACAAACTCATAAGGTTGATAAACAAAAAGAGAACAAATTGCCTGCATCCAAAGTTTAACTTCTTTGAAAGTTGTTAAAATAAACTCAAAACGTAAATTCAGCTCTTTATTGGTACAACTTGAAATTATGAAGTAATCGTAAAAAAATAGTAGGTATAATGAAATTCAACGTATTTTATTTCATTTTTCACTTGATTCTTGCTCTTCCTTATCACTTTCTTCATCTTGATCTTCGTCAGTCCTATTTTTTGACCACTTATGAAGAGATCTACTGATACTTTTCATCGATTGAAACTGCTGATTCCTAAATTTCCTTAAATCTTTCCTATTTTCTGCATAGACAGAGTTCAAATAATCGGTCACTTCCGATGAACTATCCGGTATGAAGTAAGCGATCATTCTGGTGAGCAAAAATACCACATGCTGAAATAACATGAAAGTTTCAACATAAAACTGTTCACTGGAATTTCTAAAGAGATTTTATATGGTCATGTTGATCTATTTAAAAAAATCCTGACACTTTAACTCTCTTAGTAAGACCTACGAAATTGTTTCTGATCTTGTGTCTAACACAAAAAGCCCACAAGACATTGAACTTTATCAAAATTCGGAATTTTTAAATAACATGAAACAGCGATAAAAATTTAATAGAAGACTGAACAAAGATCATCCTTCTCGATATTTCAATTGAAAATTTCAAGAATTGTATACACAGTGTCTCTCCGTAGTATTCGCAAGATACGTACCAAATAAATAACAATTACCATCCATCCAAAAGCGTTATACTCGTACTGATCCTTTTGTATTTGGTATTTTTTCGGATGTTCAGGTGGATAACGATTTGATGGATAATAACAAATTGTTTCGTTGTATTTTTCGATCATTTCCGAAACGTTTGTGCTCTTGTAGTCATACATCGAAAATGCTGAAATTCAAGGTTTTCAGAATTCCAAAGGACACTTCTGTGCGAATATTAATTCACCTGAGAAAGTTTTCTCCATGTATGTAGTGACATTATTGTCCTTTGCCATATAAAAGTGCATTTTGGCGAAGTTTTTCGTCATCATGGCTAAAATAGCCTAGAATGAAACAGCTAAGAAAAATAATCTAAGGACTGAACGAGAATAAATTCGCTATCACAAAAACGCTTATATCTATTGAACCACTGGACCGATTTCGAAAATCAAACCCATTTTCGATTCATCTCCTAATTCTAATGAAAACTGTTTTTACATTAAAAAACCAAAACTATTGTTCACGAAATTCATGGATTTTTTCTGGAATTCCTCCAATCATGCTTCTTATAGTGTTCTCAGTCACTTTCTGGGATGCTGTCTTCCACTTTTGCTTGAATTCCGCTAATGTTTTCCTTGATTTCTTAGTCTTCTTCAATTCTCTTTTTACCAGGGCCCAATATCTTTCGATTGGCCTTAGTTCTGAGCAATTTGGTGGATTGGCCTCTTTGGGGACAAAAACCACCTCATTAGCTTCGTACCATTCCTTGGTGGCCTTGCTGTAGTGGCATGAAGCTAAATCTGGCCAAAAGATTGTTGACACATCGTGCTCACGTAAAAAGTCGCTTCTTCGAGCATTCCTCGATGTTTATCTTCGAGTCAACAGAGCCTTGGCCAACGAAAAATTTGCTCCTTTTCCCACACAAGTGCAAATTGCTTGTCAAACCAGGAATTTTTTAGGAAACTTTGCTTGTTTCTTCACGCGAAATTGTTCGTCAAGATTGCCACGAGAATCTGCAGTATAAAATTCCTGACCAGGAAGTTGCGAGAAATCAGCCCAGATATAGGTTTCGTCGTCCATCACGCAACAGGAAAAATGTTTCAAGAAATCTTTTTTTAATTTCTTTGCTCTTGATTTCGCTTCTTGATTCTTCACAGCGTTCCTGTCTGGCACTTTCTGCAATTTGTATGTTCTAAGCCCACAACTCGACTTGATTTTCTGAACGGTTGACTGCGAACCCACTACTTGGGCCACTTTCCGTCCTGAAAGGTTAGGATTCTTCTGAAAAAGGCTGATGGCCTTCTTCACTTTTTTTGGGCTATGAAACCCCTTTTTCCTCCCGATTCCTTTCTTGCGGTTAATTGTAAGATCTTCGTTGAAGCGCTTAACAACTCTTGATACCGTTTCCGGACGAACGCGAGCCTCTTTTGCGATTCTTTTGAAGCTCCATTTTTGATTATCTTAAAAAGTTTCACTATTAATTCTCGTGTTTTCACTTCGCTCGACATTTTGCGACAGAGAATTGGAATATCTATGAAGTAAATGTTCCACTTGTTTCTGACGTTCATAACAAAGCTAAACTATGATCAAATTTTGATTTTTTCTCAATTAGTTCAAGAGATATAGGCGTTTTTGTGATAGCGAATTTATTCTCGTTCAGTCCTCTTATTGTTCGAGACCATATTTGATTCAACAATTATAAAATTATAGATTTTTTTCCAAACAGAATTATTTGTCTTACGTTCACGGTAACTCCAAACCAAGTAAGAGCCTGCAGAATGAAATGAAACATCTCTATACCCTCCACTTTTCTCGGTATAGGCCGTCTATAAAATTTAATGTAGGCGTAAGAATACAATTTCATCTCCAAAATATTAACGATAAGTGTTAAAATTGGAGCTAAAGGGCACACTGATGTGAAGAACAGCACCATTCCATGCCTGAGTACTGAAATATTATATCGATGATGTAGAATGAAAACAAATATTAACTAGTTCTTGTGAAAAGTTGAAATCGTTACTTATTTCAATGTACTGCTTCATTATATCGTATCTGTCGAAGGACTTTAGTATATAATCTTTTTCCCACTGCTCGCGATTCACAAATGAGGACTTCTTTTTCCTTCTGAATGTCTTCCATAGCACCACACTCATCCTAAAAAAGGACTACTATTGAACTGGAAAAAAATTAAATCCTTGTTTCCTAGAATCCTTTTTTTCGACATAGGAAGGATAAGTTTCTAGATGATGCAAATATTAATTGAATTTGAAATTCACTTGAAAATATATCGTCCAACGCATTTGAAGAAGAGATGCTTGATCCCCAAAAGCACCATTACTTGGACAGCCAAATCGGAATTGCACTCCCCCAGTTGACAGGTGTCAGCGACGTATGCGCCTCTTATATCGGTTATTTCGTCGTCCGCAGGATTCGTGAAGAATTTTCCCTAAAAATCCATTTAGTTTCAACTATTTTTCCCGGAGAAGGCTAAGATACTGCGTACCTTGAAGAAGGCGATATACAGGAGCATCGTATAATTGTTGGCGAATGCGAATAGGAAGCATTTCATCATGAACGAATTATCGAATTGTTTTTGCGTACGAGGATTCTCCCAGTTCGTCAATATTTTCGAAATTGCTTTGTACATCTGCAAGTATGAATGTTATAAGCTATAAGGCTAAACAAACAATTAAATTAATTTGAAAAAAACTAATGTGTTTCTCGTTCGAAGCTCAGTATTGTCAGAGAAAATATAAATAAAAGGAAATACCAAATAAATAAAAAAGCCAAGAAAATGTTCAATATTTCACATCATTTTATACAGGGTGAGTCTTTGACTTGTACATATATTTTAACTGTAGATTCCTCTCATCAAACGAAACACTTTTTTCTTATACCATTTTTCAAAATTCGGTTTGGTTTGGGAGATACAGGGTGTCGAAAATCCATGAAAAAAACACTTTTCTGTTTATATCTTCGGAACCGTTATTTCGAATGAACTGAATTTTGGTTGAGTTTTTACTCTATTCATGGTGCATATTCCTCAATCGAAACATATTCAATATCGTTACTAGTATAAAAGTTACAGGGTAGTCGACTCATTAATACACGCTAAAACACCATAAAACCACTTTAAAAAGATAAACGGTTCATATTTTCGAAAGAATCAATCATTTAAGAAACCAAAAGTATTCCTATTTTTTTTCAATAAAACGCGTCGTTTTCGAGTTATTTCCAATTTTACCCGGATAAATTTGACGAAAAAATCATTAATTTCAAGAATAATTTGAATGCGTCTCTGAATTAAATATCATCGAATATTATTCCTTCTCTGGTCTTTAAACGAGTTCACAATGTTGTCACAATATTTATCAACTTTGTCGAGATATTTGAAAAATAAAATCCCACAAATGTGGGAGATAAAATTGAACACCAAGGAGGATTTAATTCGCACAGTTTCTATTGAAAATTCATAGTTACTGATCCATATTGAAGTTAAATGTCGATTAAATACGAAATTCGGATATGAATGATGAATCTCGATACAAACTACTTATTAAATTGAAATTAATATAAAATAATGTAAAAAGCAACCCTCTTTGTGATTTGACGGAAGAGCGGCTTTCCACCAAACAAGGGTGTTATTACTTAAAGAAAAGAAAAGATGTTATTTTAATTTTGAAGTTCTTTCTCCAGAAGGGAGAAAGTGTGGGATCGGCCCAACGCACTTGGGTCGGGACTTAGTGTTTAAAAATATTCTCTAGGGAGAAGGATGATAAATGAAACTTTTTGGGTTAAATTTAAGACGTATATTAAGACCAAATCAAACTAAACAACTTTACATTCGTTACGTATGTGCCAACGATATAAATTATCGAATGTACTCGAATATTTCTTAAATCAAATACAATTAATCACAACAAATCGAATTATTACATCAACTTTAGGTTGTAAAACAGAATCCAATTATCGAAATCAAATCAAACATCGGTGTGAATTCCAATTATAAAAAAAAATGAACTCAATCGAGTTATCAAGAAACTAAAAAAAGGTTTGTCAAAATAACCCCCAAAATCACAAACATGGGATGATCTCAAAATTTACTCAATTAAACCTTCAACTACTCAAGAGAGATTTCAAAAATAATACAAATTCAAACTTTCTAACACACAAGAGGGAATCTCAAAAATAATTCCCACCTAAGCTTTCCAACACTTAAGGGAACCCAACAATTGTTTCCATATACACACACTTTCAATTACTTAAGGGTGATTTCAAAAAAATACAATATATTTTAATAGACGAGCACGACTTATGGAAGATTTCAGGACTCTGGACCATTAGAGATATATGGGCTTTCATGCAGCTTTCTACCAATACTCAAATTAAGCTAAGCATAAACAAAATAGTCTGACCTTTTTCCTGTACCAATAATCCAAAGAATGTTGAATCTAGGATGATGACTCTTTGACGGGGCTTCTTTCCTGAAACAGACAGATTAAACACCAAACACGACACCCACACGCGTTTCGCAAATTGACCTCACTCCCGAATATACCGACGATACGCAATCTAAAACAATTCCAAGTAATTTAGAAATTTTACTAATTTCGACTTAACTTCCGATCCAACCTTAACTGTTTTCGTCTCCGCTTTGAGACCGTACTTCCAAACACTGAAGTACCTACCCTAAAACCGTAGTACCCTTAGTTTCCGATTCCAAACCTGAGTCAACTGAGGACCTTTCCTTTAGGTTCCTCCAGTTACTCCCTATATTACCGAGCGCGAGTACTGGCAACCTTCTCGTTTAAGGTTCCACCAGACACTGCCTTTTTCGTCTCCCGAGCAAGTCGAAGTTTTTCCCCTCTTCGTCTCCTCCAAAAGCCAATCGTCAATCTTTCAAAACCAATAAAATCAAAACTTCTTCCATCTTCCTTTTTACGAACCAATCAAATTGAAGACTTTTCCACTTCCTACCCCCTCGTAGGTGGGGCTGTCTTGAAAAATCTAGGTTCCCAAGCACCGGTTTGGGAAATGCAACGTCGGAAAAATCTCATGGTTCCCAGCGAACGCAAGCATATTTCGGTGCTGGGTTCGAGGAACCATAATCTTCTTATCGCCACAGATGCAGCAGAAACTTGAACCGAAAATCGACAATTTCGTCTCGCCAGACTTCTTAGGTGGTCTGATAACTGGTTCACTAATTTTCTGGCACAGGGATATCGAATTTCCGAAGTCTACATCGATCAATTAAATTATTGCGAGTTTCTTGGGCGATTTTCCGAATAAAATAAACGGTGTTGAATTATTATGGAAAAGACAATGTTCAAGTCCCAATTATCGAAAGGATATTCATTTTATTACTTCCAAATTATCTCGCTTATTACAAATATCCTCCTCTTTGAAAAAGTCCATGGCATCGTTTGCCATGACTTTTCCCTTACCCTCATTCCTCAATAGTCCAATAGTCCCTCGTCTTCCATTCAAGACCTTTTAAAAGGTAAACAACTCGAATGTATCAAACTTAGAATTCTTAACTTTCATGCAGCATGCCTTAAAACTAAATATCATTCTTGCTCAACTAATTAGCCCAAGTCCAAAACAAACAATATCAAAAAAAATAAAAAATAAATGAAAGGTTCAACGCAGCAAAACATAATGCTCATAAATCAAGCTCTTTAAAGAATTAAGCAAATCCCGTCTTTCACTTCACTTCTCCTACATGGAGTCCATTATGTCTTATTTTTCGGGTTTTCAAACTTCACTCGCGATCACCACAGAATCTTCTTAATCCGGTTCTGACTACCTCCATATGTTTATTTCCTTTGGATTGGTATTGACCTTTTCCTCGGGAACGACCTTCGAAGATACGCGACGATCTAGTCCATCGTAATCAGCGTACCGCACTTTGTGTCCGATATATTTGGGTTCTAAGCACTCGAATTCAATGTTTACGTTCGTCACCAACAATCATCGTTATCGCGAGAGATGTCCATCTACACAGCACATATTCCGGGTTCGCGACCGATGACAACATTTGCACCTCCTTTTTAAGCCCAGTGTGGTACGTTCGGGTTTAATGTTGGGTAAAATCCCGACGGTCATGTCTTTGCTGCTACAGCTACGTCCGCCTCTGCATCCTTGTCTCTTCTAATGTTATCTTGCCTGGTCCTGTGTCGGTTCATAATCCATATGGTTAGAGTATTCCCGAAGTTGGCCAGCAGAGTTATTCCACAACAAAGGTGTAGTCCATTCGGTATAACATCTATCCCTTGCTTCATGATTCGGAGTATCGCATAGAATACCATGAGTCCGCTCATAAACAGGAAGTCGGTGAACCATCCTCATATCTGTTTTGCTGGGTTGGGTGCCAGCTGTCTCATCTCTTCGGTGTTGACCATGTTGATCGTTTTGAACCATTAACCCATTTGTCAAAAGTCTCCAGTTCTGGTACTCGTCGAAGATGCTTTCCACGGCTTTCAAACGGCAAATAAAGTTTATTATACCCTTGGCCACGATTAAGCTACGCCTATGATTCCCGCAACGTTTAATCAGTACTCGCACAAGCTTACTCGACACAGTCGGTCCATACGGTTTTTTAATTGTGACTTCGTCCCTCTGGTAACACGATCCCTTTGACGCATTAACTTCTGTAGATGTTCTCTAAGTTGGACACTACGCGGCTTCTCGTATAGACACCGCGGTTATCTCACTGTTTTTCTTCGCACACGCGTACGCGATTAGCGCGTCAGCACTGTTCACTTTTTCGAATAAGGTCATTCCTCTGGATAGGGTCAGTACCTTTCCCATACTGCTAATGGGCTTGGATCCTCTTGAAACATCTTGTGGGGAAGTGTACAATAAATACAGTAGCAACAACAAACAAAAAAAAAATAAATTTTCACAATTTTACATAAATTCATAGAACAATTTAAAATGAAAAATAAGTAAATCCCTTTTTTCCCTATTCGTCCTCCTATGATCGCTTACATAATTAGTTCCCTTTTAATCATCTGAGGAAGAATACCACAAAAATACATCCACATTTGCTTTTTGTTGTGGGACACAAAACGCAAAATCTTATCACGATTGTTCCAAAACGATTCCCGCAAACTGTATATTATACCTTAGCCCTAGTGCTAAAACTGAAATTATAAAGTCGAGTGGTACTTCTTGATAGAGGAAAATAAAAGTTTAGAAAAATGTTAAATATACACTGACAGATTTTCACTTTTTGTTGCTTCAAAATAAAAAGTTGAGCGTTAAAAATGCCCTCAAAAGACTATAGCACAACTACTACCGAATTACCATAAAGACGTTTCAACTGACTGGAATCTACGAAATGGGCAGGAGTCGATTCACCCCTCCTGGAAGACTGTCGATGACTTGCCTTCTCGCTACCCGAATTCCGGTCCAATTTATCCATGGAATCTAACGAAATGGGCAGGAGTCGATTCGCTTCTCCTGAAAGGCTGTTGAAGAGTTGCCTTCTCGCTACCCGTGTTCCTGTCTAGTGAGTCCTTAGAATCTAACGAAATGGGCAGGAGTCGATTCGCTTCTCCTGGAAGGCTGTTGAAGAGTTGCCTTCTCGCTACCCGTATTCCTGGCCAGTTTTTCCCCGGGTCCGGAGGGCGCCTTGCTCTCGAAGATCGTCGTAATGGTATGGCTACCACTACCGATCTTTCTTCCTCCCCATTACTACTTTCTTCCTTCACGTTTATTATCTTGACCCAAAATCGTTCCCTATTTTTCTCCTTCCTCAGTTTGGCCTCTACCACCATTTCCGAACGTGCGGGGATGGTGATCCCCGACATCAACAAAACGTCGGTTTCCCAGGTACCATCTTCCTCAACGGCTGATTCCTTCCTGATAGATACCCGATCTATCCCTTCAGCCGGAGACACATTGTTATTCCAACGAAGCTCCCCTTCGTTATTCTCGTTCGTCATCTCCACATCCTTCGACCCGGTGACAACACCATTCCATTCCCTTATGGTGTCACCCTTCGACAGTCCATTGCTGTCGGCTCCCTCGGCACCCTCCGTCTGGGTGCTAACACTGGTATTCCTGAACGCCTTATCAACCTCGACCCTTACTCCTTTTCCCTTAGTGTCCTCCCGGACTTTCCCTTGAACGTAAAAACGTTCCAGGATAGTGGCCTCCTAGATCCGGCCTTCCTCGTTGTACCACCCCGGTAATCTCCTCTACTTCCTCATTTTCCATACAAGTTTGTTCCTCTGGATAATGGCCTCCGAAACTTGGCCCTTCAATATTCCGTATTACCCCAGAAATCTCCTTTACACCCTCATCTACGCCTATGCGTTGGTTCCAGGAAGTATTCGGTTCCTCTATATATTCACTCCTCATCCATCCGACCTTTTGCTCCCGCCATCCAGCCGAACCCCTGCTAGGGCACTCCCTTGCCCAATGTCCCTGTTGATTACAGTTATGACACACTCCCTGTGTCATTTGTCCTCCTTGCCTGTTATTCCGGCAATCCCTCGCGAAATGGCCTGTTTGGCCACAAGAATGGCATGTCCTTGCATTACCTCTTTCCCCATTTCCTCGGTTCTGCCTTACACTCCTACACCCCTTCGCGGTGTGGCCTTCTTTGTCGCACAGTTGACATACTTTTTCGGTGTCAACTGTCGATACCCACATATTTACCGACCTCCTTTGAAACATCTTGCTAGTGGCCTCCTGTAGCCTAACTAGTTCCTCTGCTTTTTCCAGATCCAAGTTTTCCTCTTTCAACAACAAAATCCCAGTTTCCTGCATCACGTCCCTTCTCAGTCCTATCATGAACTGATTCAATATTAATTCCCGGTTCTTCTTTCTTATTCCAGGTTCTTCATCCCTTAATGCTCCAGCCAAATCTTCGCTTAATAGGCTTGCTCCCACCGTGCGTAATCTAGTGCAGAACGAGGACACATCCTCGTCCTGTCGCTGATAACATCGACTCAAATTCCATTGATTCTCTCCCGGCAACCTAACCGTCGTAAATTTCTTAACAAATCTCTTCTTTAGATCATTATAATCTAGGGTGTCAAAGGTGATATCCGACTTGAAAAAACTATAGGCATCGCCCTCGAGCTTAAGCTTGAAAAGGATAAGAGTGTCCTTTTCGTCCCATCCGTATAATTTTGCCAGTAACTCCAATTTTTCGAAATACCCGGTCGCGTCCTTCCCCGTAAAATCCTCTAAAGTAGTCGATAGCATACCTAGCGAGTACATAGGTGTTACTTGACCCGCGGGAACCTTCATGTTGGATGCACCAGCTGGTTGAGCCATTTTTCAAAAATTTAACCAAAACCCAATTATCTCAACCAAAATATGATTTTTTTTTTTATGTATTCAATGAATTATTTACTTTCCAAATCAATGAATAATTTTAAATTCTCAACCTCAAATTCCAACAGAACTGAAATGCGCTCAAGATTACGACTTCAAATTTCACGAATTTAAAAAAAAATAGCAAAATGATACCCTAATGATTCCAATTCAAATAGTCTTACCCAAAACACCAAAATAAAACAAATCACCTGGAAACGAGTTCGAAAAGACCAACGCCAAAAAAGAATTCAAGAAAAATCTGGCGAAATGATGTAACCAAAAAAACAAGAAAATCACCAAGTGTCGAATTCCTGAAAAATAAAAGTACACAAAACCACCTGAAATAAAAATAATTCTAATTTTTATTCTAAGATTCGAAAGATCACGATCAGCGGCTCATCTACTAAAATTTCAACCAAATTTATAATTTTCCCGAATTCTGAACTTTCAAAATGAACCCAACTCAAAAAAAAATTTTCCCTTTTATCAACGTGTTTCCCAAAATTTCAAACTCAAGTTAAAACAAGGAAAGCCAAATTCAATTATTCTCCAAATCAAACTCAATACAAAACCGAATGATGTTACTTTATGAAAATAAAATTTTTCGAGATTCAACCGAAATCCCGAATAATAGGATAACCAAAAACAAAACAAAATTTTCACGCAATACGCCCTGAAAGAAAAATCAATCAAAATTTCAATCAATCAATAAAAGCACAATAATTTTCAAAAAACAAAAATAACCCTCCTGAAACAAAATGTGATCCGCTATATCACCAATAGAAAAACCAACACCTTCAAACAAAATCAAGTAAATGGATAAAGTGACCAAAAGAAAAATTTTTTCATGCAATACGCCCTGAAAAAAAAATTCAATCAAAATTCCAATCAATCGATAAGAGCACAATAATTTTCAGAAAAACAAAATACCCTTCCTGAAACAAAATTTGATCCGCTATATGACCAACCGAAAAACCAACACTTTCAAACAAAATCAAGAAAAAGGAATAAAGTAACCATAAGAAAATTTTTCGTGCAATACGCCCTGAAAAAAAAATTTAATCAAAATTTCAATCAATCGATAAAAGCACGATAATTTTCAGAAAAACAAAATACCCTTCCTGAAACAAAATTTGATTACACATTCAACAATCAGAAAATTCAACGTCCTGAAAGAGAAAAACAATGTCCTGAAAGAAAAATAAATGTCCTGTGAGAACAAACGTATGCCTTTTTTTTTTCCTATAAAGCCGCAATGAATCTAAAACATCTCTAAAGTCTTAAAATCTCAATATCAACTTGACTCTATCAAAAATCCTTCACATAAAATGATAGAACATCACAGAAATATGAACTGTTCTATAATAATTTCAAAAAAAAAGAAAACTTGGATTTATCCAAAGAAAAACCAATTGTATTTACTCAATTCTTCAATAGCTCATAAAAAAAATCTTTAGGTCAATAATTTTTTACTTTACTTTAATTCAATCCTAAATTCTGTCCCTACCAATTGCAATTTTTAAAACTTAATTTCAAATTCATAGGCATATACGTTCATACAGGAAATATAATCCAATTCAACATAAGAACCTGAAAACCTTCATCCGGAAATCTTCCAACAAGTCAATACACACTATTTCGATCACCCATAAAACAACAGGATAAAATTCCTTATACCTCGAAATTTCTCTGAATTTCTCAAAATCTCTTTAAAAAATCTCTCTGGGAAAATTTAACACATTTGACTCTAGTAATCTTTACATTCACACTGACGCAACATACAGAAAACCCAAAAAAAACTTTTTATCTACCGGAAAATTCAACAAATTTCAAATAAAAAAAAAACTCTCCCTCAGAAAATTGAACACGTTCCACCGGTAATCTTTACGTTCAAAGCTAATGCGACACAAATAAAAATTACACTTTTCCCGACGGACACCGTCAATACGAATGCGAAATTCTGACAAACAACAACAAAAAATTCTCCCCTAGAAAATTAAACACATCCCACCGCTGTCACCATTTGTAAAAAGCAACCCTCTTTGTGATTTGACGGAAGAGCGGCTTTCCACCAAACAAGGGTGTTATTACTTAAAGAAAAGAAAAGATGTTATTTTAATTTTGAAGTTCTTTCTCCAGAAGGGAGAAAGTGTGGGATCGGCCCAACGCACTTGGGTCGGGACTTAGTGTTTAAAAATATTCTCTAGGGAGAAGGATGATAAATGAAACTTTTTGGGTTAAATTTAAGACGTATATTAAGACCAAATCAAACTAAACAACTTTACATTCGTTACGTATGTGCCAACGATATAAATTATCGAATGTACTCGAATATTTCTTAAATCAAATACAATTAATCACAACAAATCGAATTATTACATCAACTTTAGGTTGTAAAACAGAATCCAATTATCGAAATCAAATCAAACATCGGTGTGAATTCCAATTATAAAAAAAAATGAACTCAATCGAGTTATCAAGAAACTAAAAAAAGGTTTGTCAAAATAACCCCCAAAATCACAAACATGGGATGATCTCAAAATTTACTCAATTAAACCTTCAACTACTCAAGAGAGATTTCAAAAATAATACAAATTCAAACTTTCTAACACACAAGAGGGAATCTCAAAAATAATTCCCACCTAAGCTTTCCAACACTTAAGGGAACCCAACAATTGTTTCCATATACACACACTTTCAATTACTTAAGGGTGATTTCAAAAAAATACAATATATTTTAATAGACGAGCACGACTTATGGAAGATTTCAGGACTCTGGACCATTAGAGATATATGGGCTTTCATGCAGCTTTCTACCAATACTCAAATTAAGCTAAGCATAAACAAAATAGTCTGACCTTTTTCCTGTACCAATAATCCAAAGAATGTTGAATCTAGGATGATGACTCTTTGACGGGGCTTCTTTCCTGAAACAGACAGATTAAACACCAAACACGACACCCACACGCGTTTCGCAAATTGACCTCACTCCCGAATATACCGACGATACGCAATCTAAAACAATTCCAAGTAATTTAGAAATTTTACTAATTTCGACTTAACTTCCGATCCAACCTTAACTGTTTTCGTCTCCGCTTTGAGACCGTACTTCCAAACACTGAAGTACCTACCCTAAAACCGTAGTACCCTTAGTTTCCGATTCCAAACCTGAGTCAACTGAGGACCTTTCCTTTAGGTTCCTCCAGTTACTCCCTATATTACCGAGCGCGAGTACTGGCAACCTTCTCGTTTAAGGTTCCACCAGACACTGCCTTTTTCGTCTCCCGAGCAAGTCGAAGTTTTTCCCCTCTTCGTCTCCTCCAAAAGCCAATCGTCAATCTTTCAAAACCAATAAAATCAAAACTTCTTCCATCTTCCTTTTTACGAACCAATCAAATTGAAGACTTTTCCACTTCCTACCCCCTCGTAGGTGGGGCTGTCTTGAAAAATCTAGGTTCCCAAGCACCGGTTTGGGAAATGCAACGTCGGAAAAATCTCATGGTTCCCAGCGAACGCAAGCATATTTCGGTGCTGGGTTCGAGGAACCATAATCTTCTTATCGCCACAGATGCAGCAGAAACTTGAACCGAAAATCGACAATTTCGTCTCGCCAGACTTCTTAGGTGGTCTGATAACTGGTTCACTAATTTTCTGGCACAGGGATATCGAATTTCCGAAGTCTACATCGATCAATTAAATTATTGCGAGTTTCTTGGGCGATTTTCCGAATAAAATAAACGGTGTTGAATTATTATGGAAAAGACAATGTTCAAGTCCCAATTATCGAAAGGATATTCATTTTATTACTTCCAAATTATCTCGCTTATTACAATAATACGATACCTGATAATCTGTGGTGATGTTTCTATCCAAACAACATCCTCTTGGAATTTTATAAAATCAACACGGTTGAAATTATATTAATTCTCTCCACATAATATTCACATTAGAACAATAATTTACTGAATGTATTCAGAACTTCACATAATGTTTACAGTTTGTTCAGAGACTCTGGTTTGTTATTGTTTATAGTTGGCCTCCAGAGTCCAGATAACCAATACATACTTCGGTTTTCGCTCTACGCATGCGTGGTAAAATTTGGCGGCAAAGTCGATTGATGGAAAATGAAAAACAGGTTTCTTTTGACCTCAAGAATCTTCAGTTAAAATATATGTACAAGTCGAAGACTCACGTAGCCTGTATAGCGTGATTATGAACCCATTCGAAAAATCTCACCAAGTCAATAATCAGGATGAAAATAACAGTAACAGCACTTCCAACCACCGAAACTACAGTATCGGTGTTTCTGTGATAAACGTGTGCGGAATCGTTGTTATCGATCAATATTTTGAGCTTCATCTTCATCATTATCACAAAGATTTCCAAGCCGAATACCGTTATGATCTGGAAGGAAATTCTTTAACATTTTCGCATTCAAAATTTCCTGAAAAAAATACCAGCAAAATGACAAAAGCTGCAGAGACGAACACTCTGGTCACTACATCCGGCGTGGACATGGTGGGTTCTAATTGGTTGGTGAAGGGAGATACCACCAGCAGATTTGCTCTTTCCTCATAACCTGTTCTGAGTTAACCAAAAAACGTGTTAATATCGACAATGAATGCGACGGAATTTTATTCGAGCAACATAATTCAGTACCTGATCTGAAGATCACTGCCCAAATCTCCAAGGTTCCATCTCAACCTGTATAAGGTTTGTCGCCTCATCCAAATTTCCAAAAAGATGGTACCTGGAGAGAAAGAACAAGCCTTAATCTCAAAGTGACACCTTAAGGGGCAGTGTCACCTTTTGAATCGTGGTAAATCTCCATTCAAAAAGTGGTATCTTTATTTCACGAGTAAGTACCCTAATTTACGACGTAGAGGCTTGGTTTTTTTTAAATTGAGGTTGAAGAACGTTCCGAGGTTAAATAGTTTTCTTTTTTTCGATTTAATTAGTTTTTCAATTAAAAAAAACAGGTTAATCGTTAGATCTGGGGTTATTGAATATGTTTTTCGTTTTTCATGAGTACAAGCTATATTTTTGAGAAAATCATCATGAAAAATTTTGTAGTTTATAGAAGATTAAATTGCCGAGGGCAAATAGTTGCGATTTTTTCCAAAAAATGATGAATAACCGTCGGAAAAAATCATTAAGTGTAGTTTCCAAAACGCTGAAGTTCAACCTGTTTTTTTTTAATTGAAAAACTGATTAAATCGAAAAAATCGCAACTATTCGCCCTCGGCAATTTAATCTTCTATAAACTACAAAAATTTTCATGATGATTATTTCGAAAATATAGCTTGTACTCATGAAAAACGAAAAACATATTCAATAACCCCAGATCTAACGATTACCCTGTTTTTTTTATTGAAAAACTGATTAAATCGAAAAAAAGAAAACTATTTGCCCTCGGGACGTTCTTCAACTTCAATTTAAAAAAAATCAAGTCTCTACGTCATAAATTAGGGTACTTTCTCGTGAAATAAAGAGACCACTTTAGAATGGAGATTTACCACGATTCAAAAGGTGATACTGCCCCTTAAGTATCGAAATTAAGGCAGAAATTCATACTGACCCCATAAGGTGATGAGAATACCCAAAATGAACATCTCGACATTGTCGAAAGTTTGATTCAGTCTGAAAATGGGGATGCAGTAAGTATGTAAATGTCTGGGTTTGCAATAATTCGGGTTGCAGGTGGGACACATCAGTTTTTCGTTGGTACAAATGTATTCCCTGAAAATAAACAAAAGTTTCGACAAATTGGAAGATATATGACCGCCCTAAGATCCGAGGATGTCCATAATCTATCTTCTATCTATCTATCTATATATATAAAAGAAAGATGTTGGTTACACCATTTATAACTAGAGATCGGATGGACTGTTTGTTATGAAACTTCATTTATGGAATCGTCTTCGGTCTGGTTATTATAAAATACAATAAAACTTCGAAAAAATTGATGAAAGTTTTACTTATGCAGGAAATGCTTTTCCTTCTTTTGAATAAGGCCACTGGGTGTCGCTAGCGTTGATGCGTAGTCGTACAGTGAATAGACAAGTCACTGTACGTAGTCGTAGGTTGATATTACCGCTGTTAGATGGCGATATGTGATTCGCATAGAACTCATGGTAACATGGAAGTCTATTTCCAGATCAAAAAGCGGGTAAACTTATCTCAAGTTGGTGGAACAGTGAATTTTTACCGAAAGATCAAGTATCTGATTTTGACGATCAGTTTCAAACGTGAGTTGGCCATCTTCATCTTATTTCTTTATTTTTGAAATGCTTTCGAATTTCTGCTTGGGTAATAGATATATTTGCGGAAATAACTGAATCCGAAATTGCCCATAATCAGTAATTGACATATTATATCCGTGTTTCTGTTCGCACAGAGACAGTATTGTAAGCGTCAATAATTTTGAAACGTTTGCTCATCGGGCTTTCACTTATGATATACAATAACGTTTCATGGGTTGCCTAATCTGATCTGGTCGAATGATAATCAATAAATTTGAATATGAGTTCAACATAATTCACAGTGTTGATAATTTTGCCGTGTCGATCGTACTATCGACATTTTAACATCTTGATTTGTCTTCTAACGAGCTTGATATCGTCGACTAAATTGAACAAATTGAAGAGAGATTGACAGCTCATATCCATGGAATAATGAAAATCGCGCTGCTCCACCAACTGAGATGTTTACTCATTATTTTGAGCTTAGCAGCATAGCTAAGATGTCTAAAATAATGGTGTGACCACTGATTAGATTTTGAGAATATAAGAAAAGTTTTGTTTTTGCCACTTCAGGTTGGGCTATTAACAAATGACTGATTTTTTAATTCTGGTCGACGGGATGTGTTAATAGTCGATAGTTCATTAAAGGAATAATTTTTGTTCATATTCTTGACATTTTGATTCATATAAGAGGAAAGGTATAATATGGATTATACTCCTGCTATTCACAGTCACATGAGGTAATGCAAAAAGAGAACTGTTGAACAATTAAAAACAAAAAGTTATATGTTCAAGTTCAACAATTAGTTACCGCTTAAATAAAGAGAATTCTTTCCATGTGAATTACAAAATTATTAAAATTTTGTATATTTTGAACTTTAATTTTGCCTAATTTTTTTCCTGCTTGAAAAAAAGCAATGGGAAGTTTATACAACTTTTAAGTATAATTCAAGCGGTACAAAGTTCGCCGGGCCAGCTAGTTTATAATAAATTGATTTACACCTGAAAATTATCCTTATGAAACATACAGGTTTTTTTAAGACATTGCTAAATGAATCTCGAGAGAAATATCAGAATCGAACTGACCATACTTTATTCTAGGACATTTTATTCAATAACTTTCATCTCGAAATATTACCTGATCTCTTTGGCGGTTCTAGATTCGTTGAATATTCCGATAATGTAGAATAAAACTCCCAAAACACTGGCAACGATTTGCATCTCGGTTGTGAGCTCCAAATACGCGTACAGAAACGCCATTTCGGGTCCGAAATACTTCTCGATGGCGTTCAGAGGCTGTCTTTTGAATATGTTCCTCACGCCCAACCAAAAACGAGAAAGCATCTAGAAAACGATCAAAAGCGAGTACCAAAAAATACCTACATCATCAAAGAAAATAAATAACTCACGCCAAGTTAAAAAAAATTATATCTCTCAAACGAGAAAAACATGGAAACATATAAAAATCCGAAATGAAAAAGAAAAAGTCACTGGATAAATGAATATGGAGTGTTTCGAACATCAGGAAATTTATAGTTTTAATTTCTCCATTTTCCTTTGCTGAAGCCATAAAATACCTGTCTCTCTGTCAGAGGCCCTTCTGTGGTCCATTCCATATCTCCCTCGTGGAGTGGAAATATCGCTTTAACTACCCCATTCTTCAAAATTCTTTCAATTCCCACTTCGTCAACCCCCTTTCCGAATCTAACGTGCGCCAATGCGAAATGGGTGAGGAGGATTCTTTCGGCTTGGGTCAAGGGAGATTCCATCACCCCCTTTATTTTTCTGGAATCACGTGTTAAAATTTGATTTTATTAATTTCTCATACGCTCTCCCTATACCTACTATCGAATGTTTAATATTTCTTACCTTTGTCTTTTCGAAATTTCACTCTTTGGGTCGGGATTCGTCAATGGGGTATGCAAACAACGACACCAAAGAAGATGTTTGCCCATTTGAGGTGCATGACTCTTGTAAGCTATTTCAACATGATAGAAATTGGCGTATTCTTCTAGAATAAAGCTAGAGACGTGAATCTTCAAACAACGAAGATCCTCGTTATCCTGCAAAAATATTGTGCTAATGACAGAATTTCCGTTCAGTTTATTCTGGAACTCTCAAATCATTCTGAAAACTACTCACAACACTGGATGAGAGTTCATAATCGATATGGAATTCGTCCAATTGTGACAACAAATTATCGAAAATTCTCTTAAAGTATCTCCTTTTGGTTACAGCGTCGTTTCTGTAAACAACAACGAAATCAATCTGAGAAAGTCCATCGCTTAAATATAAATCGGAGAATTCCATCACATTTATATTTTCCAATTAAACGTCAAACATATTCGGAAATCTGTGCTGATTTCAGTTTCGATAAGACTGCGTTCCTTGGAAAAGAATTCGTGAAATTTTTGATTATTTGGCTCCAATCTTTCATTCATATTCCGGTTAGAAGGATATTGAAATGAAAAGTCCAGCTAATTTCAGTGAATAAATTAATTTAAAATTCATATCGATTTTATAATCCTTTCAATCCTTTCTTTATTTAAGCCCCTCAATGTAATAACTATATAACCAATATCCTAAAGTTAGAAGCATTCGAGACAAATTCGTAGCTAGAATCATTGTTTACAATTTAAAAATATAATTCTTCATACGAATAAGCGCGCAAAATGATAATTGATAGAAGAAACCTGGAAAAATGTCCTCTTACGGAATAACGCTGAACTAATCTTGCCATCTCCCGAGTGTCATTAGAACATAGTCAACTTCGCTACAGGGATCTATCTGGTCCTGCTTCCCAAACTGAATAGTTCGGGTATGATCTGACAGGTGGCGCTATTATTGTACAGCGCCCTTCGCTACAGAAATCTATCTGTCACTGCTTCCCAAACTAAATAGTTCGGGTATGATCCGACAGGTGACGCTGTTATTGTACAGCGCCCTTCGCTACAGAAATCTATCTGTCACCGCTTCCCAAACTAAATAGTTCGGATATGATCCGACAGGTGACGCTGATATTGTACAGCGCCCTCTGGGGGGATTTTATGGAACCGTCTAGTTCAGCATATCACCACGGGTGGCGCTTTCGGCGAAACGGACGATAATAAACAAAATGAGTTACTGCGATATTTGAATGATTAGAAAACAAAACTTGGGAGTATGTCGATATGGAAGGCGTCGAATTCTTCCTTATTTTATTATACTTCTTTCTTTTCTTGCTAATTAATCTTTTTCAATGAAAAAGAAAATGTTTCTCGCCTTTTGTTCGTCTTCCATGGAATCCTTTGAAGTTTTAAGGTAGGTATTTGTTTCTTTTATGCACTCAGTGAGCTGCTTTTTGACATTTTTCAAGCGACGATATTATTCTTTCAAAAAAGTACTTCATTTAAACAAGAAAATGGATGATAACGACGACTATTCCGAAATCTCAACAGACTTCAAGGATGACGAAGACTTGCCAGAAATCCTAAACGAATCAGATTCCGAATTGGACATCGCAATTAACGAAGAACTGATTTCAAAGAGCCAGGAAGAAATAAAGAAAAGAATGACTTCTCTCAGTCTTCTAATTTCCGGCCTCAAAGAGCAACTGAGGAACGAGAAGGAACTTTGGAGGAGGGAAATCGAACAAGTCATTAACTACCAAAACAGCTTCATGTCCCACGCACTCTGCTATCCCACTTACTACAACGCAAATTGGGAAGAACCCCCTGACTTTCCTAAGAGAATATGCGGGGCATCCAGAAGCGACGAAGATTTACCAATGAAATACGGAGATTTCAGGTACCGACATTTGAAACTCACCAACTGCAGGAGAGACATGGAAATCGAGAATTACAGAAGGAAATTACTGGAAGTGGAAAGCATGTGCACTATGGAACTCAACAGGGTGAAAAACAGCGTGCAGAGTCTACAGGTCCTGCAGCAAGTTGCTGCCGAGTGGGATCAGGCATCTGGTGATATGGGACACAAACCTGTACATCACAAGTCTATTCAGTCCCCAGATGAGGGCGATGAAAATTCCTTGAAAAACAGCGGAGATTTTAGTCACACGGCAGATTCTCACGGTTCTGTAGAAGTTTGATAAAACAAGATATCAAATAAATTTATTAATGTACACCCAAATATAATTCATAATCTTTCCTCTATGAAAAATCTACTTTTTAACATAGAAATTACGAAATTGACATAATGGTAACAATTCTATGTTCATATTGATTCAAATTGTCAAAAATCGGTTACCCAGATGGCAAGTTCTGTGTTCTATCATCAGTAAAAGAATCACATTATGAAAACTTCAACGTAAGATGTGTCTTTTCATTGTAATTCTTGTGTCTGAAGTCGTTTGAATGCTCAAGGTTTAAAACTCCTCATAATAAAAACACGAATTTTAACACAAGATTTTATTTAGTATCTTAAATTAACGTTTTCCTCCAACACGTGGTGCGGCCTTTGCAACGTTCTTTGCTGCTTTCTGTTTAGGTGCAGCCTTTGCTTTAGCGGGAGCTGTTGCCTTTTTGGTGGCCTTCTGGGTCTTCTTTTGCTCTTTAGCAGCCCTGAAAAATAAACATGATCTCAAAAAATATTCACAACAGAAGTTTTGGATAAAATTTCCAATAAATAAATCGGAAAATTAAGTGAACAGTGAATGTCTTTGTTTGGAAAACAATAGGACCAGTTGCAGCTGTTTTCAACGCTGAAAACAAGCATTCAATGATTTCCAAAGCTCACCTTATGGCTTGTTCTCTCTGGGCCTTCCTGACTTCAGGCCTTTGATTCCTCTTGGCCATAATATCATTGAGGGAGGCACCTACGATAGCCCTTTGGAACTTTTGGGTCCTCCTGGTACGTTTTTTGGCGGTCTCTTCTTCCTGACCCTTCTTGTGCTTCCTTCTGTATAAGATGGTCCATGTTACCTTCCTGGGATTCCTTCTCATCAGATGAGCCCTTTCACATTTTGAATTGAGGAATGTGTATGACTAAAATGAATGGATATTATTTGTGATTGTTCAATTTCGTGATATTACGACATATTTACCTTTCCATCAATCTTAACCAAGGTTTTACCATGGCCTGGGTATATTTTGTACCCACTGTACGCGCAGAGTCCGATTCTGAAAAATAACAGAAGGGATCATAATATTGAAATACCTGAGTTTTGACGTAGTTAAATTAATAAGAAAGCAAAAGTGATCTTCATAATAAACTCGGATAAAATATTGAAAACTTACTTCATTTTGGATGTGTTTCTAAACTAACAGCGATTAGAAAGAAAAGGACGACCCGATTTACGATTGACAATATGACAGAAACCACAGATGGCACCAATGTCAATGGATCACAGAGCGGGAGTACTCATTGTTGCCAACTATTTGTTCCAAGTTTTAATTTGTTGAAAAGCTCGAATGATCCAAAAGAATTGATGATATCATAAGTTAAAAAATGAAATAAACGTTATTTCCGCGAAAATATATAAATTTTCTTTCAAGAAAAATATTTCTTCTATGGTGTCCATTCAAATTTCAAAAAAGTGAGGGAAATAAATTATGGAAGAATTTGCGCTAATTTTTTATTCAATTTGAGATATTTCCACACGAAAAACATCCACGATTTTATGTCTGGGATGCTAATAGTTTTTTAAATGGTTTATTAGTTTCAGAACATGTTGCTAATATCTATGGTTACTCTTGATACAAACAAAACATTGTCAATAAATATAGTTTTTGGCTTGCATTATATCTCGGGATGATTAACATACCGCTAATTTTCGAAGTTTTGCTTTACTTAAATTCGTATTACTTCGGTTTTTTCGCAATCTGCGAAATGTTCATGTTTGCAGTCAAGTATTTCAATCGACAAAATGATTTCGAAATGTACCAAACTGACTTCAGCATCTTCACATTCATCTTAATTATAGAAATATTCAGGGTTGTTTTAGCAAGAAGAGGAAATTTAACAGAAAAGAGTAAGTGGGAATATCCTGACATGCCTCGAAATTCACAATAACATTTTCAGAATGGAGCGTATTCATAGCTTTGCTGTTAACAATTCCCTCAGGTGCTGGAATTATGTTTCTAATATTTCTGCAAACTAAGATCCTCAGGCTTGAGTACACACTTTGTTTCATCCAACTTGTCTTGGAAATGTTAGAAATTGTAACTGGTGTATTGTTGTTAATGCCTCTCAGTAAATCTTCCCAGTATTATTAGCTACATCATGTTTTATTCACTGAGATAATAATGAATTCTATCAGATTTGTTACTAATCGTTATTCTGAATTATAAAAAGCGCTATATCATTTTGAACGATGCAGATCATATCACTTTGAGAAGAGTGACAGAAATAAACATTTGCGAAATCATTGAAGTGATTCTGTCCATTTTGAAACTCAACTTAGGCACTTGGAACTTAAACATAACACAACATAAGAACACATTTTTTATTTAAAGTAATAAATACAAATTTGACACTTATTCTCGATGAATGAGAACATAAAAAGCCAAGCAAGCAAGTACACCGATCTGAAACAAAAAATAAATAAGTAGATTCATTTAAATAAAAAACATCAATATTAAATTAATAGGTTTGCTGGGTCATTTAACACAAAGAAAGTTATTAGAAGTTTGAATAGAATTGAGAACGTTTTTTTGAGACCATAGATGACAACCATAGAAATTCATAATGCAATTTTGCAAACACAAAAAAAATGTGTTTGATTTGAAAAGGAGAAGACAGTTCAGAAAATGCAGCTGAATAAAACATTCCAAATACCTTAAAGTTGGGATATTCATTCATCATAATTGTCACCATTCCCACATATGGTAAGAAACCTCTTGCCCTTCCTACAACATCATTTTTGGTCAACCATAATTGACCAGGAGCATACAGTCCTCTATCATCCACACTATTATTATCTCCTTTTGTTAGGAATTTAATTGTAGCATTTTCCCTGGAAACAGCTTTATAGAGCAAGAGTTTGTTCAAAATGAATTAAGAAGAAAAAAAAATGTTAACACATAGTGAAATTATTTTTCTATGGTTTTAGTTGAATGAATATCGATTATTTTGTTGAATGTTCAGTAATCGGTATTATTACACACAGTGAGGTTTTCTTTTTTCAAAATAACCTCGAGGATCATTGTCCTGTCATCGAACTCCCTGTGTAGGCTCTTGTAATCTTAACAAAACTTGAAATATCCGACTCACTTTTCGTGCAATTTCAATACTCTATGGACAATTGGAATATCTCTCCCTTCAACTTTGAATACTACAATTTCACCCACTCGCACTGGTTCTTCCGGATAGTTTGTTAAAAATAATAAGTCTCCTCTGTGGAACGCCGGTTCCATACTACCCGATAATACGACAACTATTGGGCTTTCACTTCCAGTAACAACCATAAGTCCTTTCCATATCATCAGAGCGGACGATACTATCATTCCGAAACTCAAGATTTGGTACAGGAACTGAAAATTCGAAAGCTCAAGCCGAAATATGTTAGGGTATATTTCACACCCACCTGTCTTTTATTCATACGATTCACATCGTCGAATAACGACGATACTACTTCCATTTTATTTAGTGATTAATTTGTTTGAATTTCAATGTGAAATATTGCTACTAAAAAATTCAAAGTTTTATGTGTTGTGAAAACGTATTCCATACACGTCAACCAATGATAAACCGACAAGTTATTGACATTTGAATGTCAGGGCTGAACAGGTTATATCACAGAACATCTAATTCCTATTTCCTCTTGGGTCAAAACCACAGAACAATATTATAAAACTCAAACCATAGAGATAGATGATCTTTTTTTATCTCTATGGGCCAAACCACAGAACACAAATACAAGGTCAAATAACCTACAGATGTCTGTGCTACGACCACAGAAGAGTAGGGTTCACTGAAGCGAAAAGTCATTGCAGCGAAAGTTCATTCCCGCGAAAGATCACTGCAGCGAAGGGTCACTCGCGCGAAAACCACGCCCACTTCACCTGATTGGCCATCTAGCCAGAGCTCGGTTGTCTGTCATCTTCGTCTATCATTCATGCAGTTTGAAAGAGGTTAGGTAACTTTTAATACAAAAGTCGTTTTCTGTATGTTCTATCTTATATATGTGTTCTGTGTGTTCTGTGACGATTGGAAACATAACATAACCTCCAAATTTTCAATGAAATTTTATGAATTCATTTATGGAATTAAGTGAGCGTAATGATTATATGAAAAGAATTCAATGATGAAATGCATTGGGAGTTTTTTAGGATACATTAAATATTTTTCCAATAATACATAAAGAAGGTATTGAACGAATCGTACAAAATAAATATCCCTCATTTTCTTCAGTTGCCTAACCTCTTTCAAACTGCATAAATGATAGACGAAGATGACAGACAACCGAGCTCTGGCTAGATGGCCAATCAGGTGAAGTGGGCGTGGTTTTCGCGCGAGTGACCCTTCGCTGCAGTGATCTTTCGCGGGAATGAACTTTCGCTGCAATGACTTTTCGCTTCAGTGAACCGCACCGCCACAGAACCATAGTTCATTTTTAGGTCAAATGTCACAAAACTGAACTCGTACAAGGACGATGTTTTGAATTTTCGAACTTGTTGAATAAGAAAAATAAACAATAAACTGAGAATTCAATAACTTTTTCCAACTATGAATTCAACATATGCTGTTGGAAAATGCCAAACAATGTGCCCTATAGATGAACTGCAAATGTTAGTGTAATATTTCTGGACCATATTCATTAAAATTGATCCATATTTGTTCTTAAAGGAGGCAAAGAGAAAAATTGCTACATTTGTTTGAAATGGTGCAAGGAACAGAAAAGGATCCTATAGCAGACCCAGAGAGAACCGTAAAAATGTATAATAGATCTGCTGCCGGTAAATCTATGACAAATGAAAACTACTTGAGGCCTCCTGACGTCTTGTTGAAAACAGTGTCTTTTTTGCTTGATGAGTACGAAAATTAAATGTGTTGGTGAAATACACAGTGCATTCATTGAAAATTCAAAGATCAGATGGATATTATAAATTTGTTTGAGTTGTTTTCATTCTAGGGTGATTCACGACAAAAGAGGTATTTGGCTGATGAAATATGACTTTATCTCTGATAGATTGAGAGCAGTGAGACAAGATATGATAATACAGAACGTACCCAGGGCTTATGCAATTTATTTACTAGAACCAATGGTTAGATTTCATGCGTATGCTGCTTATAAGTGGGTGTTTATTCATTTCTGGATTTCAGATTTAAATATTCGAATTTTTGATTGAATGAAATATTATATAGGTACTCATTTCAGGCTGTGTGATCAAGATATTTTCAAATTCGATCCACATTTGAACAAAAAGACTCTCCAAGAATGTTTGAACAATTTATTGATTCTGTATGAACAAACTGAAAGCTTTGTGATAGATTACGATAAAAACTTTTTAGATCACATAAATAAGTCAAGACCTTTTTTTGAAGCTTTGAATCTCGTTCTAAATTTAGGAAATGAGGAGATCCTCTTTAGAATCATATGTTTAGCGACCAAGTGGAAGTGAGTTTCTTATTTTTGTTTCATTTGTATTTTGTCTGTACTGACTTGTTATTATCTTTACATACAATTCTAGAACTACGGTTGTGAAAACGGCAAATTTGATGGCTGTAAACTACATGAGAAAAAATTTCGTCAAAGTTTGCAGGAATATTAGGAATTTACCACCTTTGCTTGCAGCTGTTTCAATATTGCAACTACCAACTATAAGAAGGTGAAATATGATTATTTCTGTCGATGAAAAGATTGAATTCGTTTTGATCGGAATATATTTTTAGGAATGCACTTGAGATAATGTCTGTAGCTTACAGCAGTAAAAATTTGAGAATATCTTTGAATGATATCAAGAATTTGTTGATGTACAATTCAGAAAATGAGATAAGGGATGATGCAAAATGTCACGGCCTGGATATAAAGGAAAATAGTGTTCGTTTTGATAAAATTTCATTTAAAGATTCATCCGAAGTGGTAAGGTGTTTCATCGTTCCAAAACTATTTTGAAATTGACTTTTTTAGATTCTGCCAAGGAAGCTGTCTATTTTGGACGAAAAGTTCAAGAATATGAATGAGTCTTCATTTTTGTTGTTTGGAGAAGACAATACATCAGAATTGTCAGGATTATTCAACCTGCTCTCATTGTGATATTCGAATAAATGATTATTTTTAGATTCGTCCAGATTTTTTTACGAGTTTATCCTATTAACCAATATGTAGTCTGTGCTATTAACAAGAGAAAAGTAAATATGTGTAGAACAAAAGCTCACAAAATGTTGCTTCAAAGTGGTTCTTACATTCGCCGTCGTAGCGCTTTGCTAGCCATTAAAAAGAAATGAATATTGTTCTGTGGTATGCGAAGAATAGATAGGGCTCTCGAGATTTCTCGATTCAAAACTTTAGTCCCCAGATATAGAAAGAAAGGGGCTCTGACTAAACATAGTCCATCTCTTTCTATACTCTGGGACCTCGAATTTTTCCGAGTGGCTCGTCCAGTTATTCTTCGTCTGAGGGGAAAAATAAAAAAAGATGCTCTTCTTTATTTTCCCGCCTTATGTACTGTCAGTTGAAATTTTCTGAAAAATTCTCGTGAGAAATCGACGAAATGCGTAAATTCAAACAAACATGTACGAAATATTTCGGTAGCAGTGATTTCTATGAAATCTTGAACATACCCAAAACTGCCTCTCAAAAAGACAGTGAGTTAAACATTTGTTGTTAATTGTTATCCAGTGGAAAGATTATTTTTTTATTTTTCAGTTAAGAGAGCTTACCACAAACTGTCACTGATCGTACATCCAGATAGAGTGGAAGAAACTGAAAAACTTGTCGCAAATGAAAAATTCAAAGTACTCGGGAAAATCCATTTCATCTTACAAAATGAACAGAGGCGCAAAGTATACGATAGCGGTGGCGAGTTGGATGAAGACGAAGACGCAGATTGCAACTGGATGGATTATTGGAGGAATATATTCAAGAAGATCAGTATCCAAGAGATCGAAAATTACGAGAAAGAATACATTGGGTCCGATACCGAATACAAAGATATCAAGCAAGCCTATGAGATGAGCAAAGGAAACATGACACAAATGTTGGATTTCATTCCTTTCGGAAGGCCTGAAAGCGAACCCAGAATAATTGAAATTGTCAAGGGTATGGTAGAAAAGGAGGAAGTTCCTAGATATGATGAATTTTTCAACGAACCAGCCAGAAAACGAAGGCAAAGGCATATGAAGTATCAGAGGGAGGAAAATCAAATAACAGAAGACCAAAGTAAGTATCAGTTCGCCATTGCACACCTTCAGACAAAGCCTTAAGGCTGATATTGAGTTAAATTTATTCTTTTATTTCAGTGAAAGATCTAGAAAAAAATGCAAACGAAATTCGGCAAAGGTGTTGTGATAGATTCATCAATCTGGTGTCTTCTTTGGAGACCAAATATGTGGACTCTAAACGAAAGGCTTTAACGTCAGATGAAGGCAGCCCCGTAAAGAGAAGAAGTTCTAGGAGAAACAAATGATCTCTATAATTTGTGATGTCGTTTCATTTGTATCCAATTTAAAATAAGGAGAAGATATGATTATCTTATGTATCAATTAATTTTTCTAAATTATATCTGATGGTTTTCATTCCAATGAATTAAAATTTTGCTGTGGTCCATTATTGAACTTGATCCAGGAAAATGTGCAGTCCTTTTGACCTCAATAAAAATCCGTATCTACGAAACATGTGGCTTTTTCAACCGAAATGCGTCACTTTAAATGATCCATGAATAATAAAAATAGGGACGCCTTTTGGTGGAAAAACTATCGAGAAAAAGCCTCCCGTTTCAGAGATAAAGATTTTTGAAAAAAAAAAAAAATCCAAAAATTTTTTTTTTTATAATTCTGGGCAACTTTCTGAAGTCTTTGAGATTGCTGTTCACGGAGCATTTGAAAGGACGCATTTCGGTGAAAAAACTATCTAGAAAAAGACTCCCGTTTCGGAGATATGGATTTTCAAAGAAAAAAAACCATAAAAATTGAATTGTTTATATCATAGCTGTCATAGCATCGTGATCATATCATAGGCAACTCGTAATACGTGGATTGTGTTTCGTGAAAGCGTCATCTGTGGGGCAATATCTGAAGGGAACTCTTGAAAAGATAGAAAACTAATGACAATCCCAGGGTCTTACAGTTCTTCACAACAGATGACCACAAGAAGATTCCGACATTGGTTATTCTCGAAAATTCAGTCTAGAAAATGTTTTCTCCTAAAACGAAACCCAAATCAACATACAGCGTTATCTAGGAGCATAGAATAACTGGAGAGAAGGCTCCCCTACGAAAATGAACTGCCAAAAACGTCCGAACTTGTCAGTTCGCCATGGCGACAACGTCGTTCGTTGCTACAACATGGCTATCCTTAATAAAATTATCTTTAATGGTTATTAGTTGTTATTACTTATTAGTTATTAGGTCCCATTTATTACTATATCAAAATATATATTCTTTTGAAAGAAAGCAATACATACTTTTTTTCGTAAATCCGACAATATAATGCATAATGCACGTGTAAAGAAATGGCTACAAGGATCAGATTGAATATAGGAAGAAAAATCTGTTTCCCGCTCCGAATCTAAGTGTTAGCAGAGGGAATGTAAACGGGGTACCATACAATTCTGCGTATAATACACGAGAACAGATAAAACCTCAGTCTTCCCGTATAATAATAATAATACTTACCTGAATGTTCGCTTTTTCCGATAAGGATATTGTTTTGACAAATTTATTACCCATCACAGACTTCCCATAAAATTGCGCATAAAAAGATGATATGTCATCAATATTGCCTATGTTATGATTTATGGCCATTTTCAATTAAAAAGAAGCATAAATGTATCAATAACAATGACAGCCACATTATATTCTTTGCAATTGTAGCGCCATAGAGCCCATAGAACAAAATATCTGACATGTTACTGAATAAAGGATCTCAGCGTTATCTATCGGGCGTCACACGAAACTCTAACCTCCGCCGTTATTGGCAGTTCAAAATGATCTGTCGAGCGTATGAAGCCTTCCCTCCAGTTATTCTATGCTCCTAGCTCTAACAGGACTAGTGCAGAGGCAGGAAACTACTTGCAACGCCAAGTTTTTCTATGTCTACAAAACAGATGGCCACAGAACACTTCATTATCTGGAGTATAGATGGCGTAAAGATGCCTTCCCAATAAATCCAAACCAAATTGTAAAAGATTTTCATTGCATAAAAGTTGAACCTGCATACATCCTTGGACAAAAGAAAGCAGACATCCTTATTCCTTTTATTTTATTCCCGTTTTTTTGAAACAATTGATTCTTCGTGTTCCTGATTTTTCTCAAAACTAATAAAAAAGAATAACGATTGAATAAGAAGGGTATATTATAAAAATTCTTATATGCTTCATAAAATATTTATTCATAAATAGAAAATATTAATATATTTCATAAATAATAATTTACATTTTCACAAATAGTTTACTATACAAGGTATATACATTAAATTACAGTAAATACATGTTACTAGAAAGTTTCAAGTTCGTGAATAATTCGAAATTGTCGTTCATAACGAAACAAGCGAGAAACACACTCAAAATCACTGGCCATTTTCGATGAAATCTTACCTACAAAATTATCACCCAATTATTTTCAGAGAACTCTCAAAAAAGACAAGATTCTATCGAATATCTGCGAAGAATTGAATGACATCTATACAGAATGGGCATTGTAAGGTTCTCAGGGACAACCGGAATATAGGGTGCGCCATATATTCAGTAGAAATCAGCAGAGGTTCTTCGATGGAAAATTGTCGTTTTCGAGCTTGTTCAATATCACTCAGTACAGAATCTTGGGGTAGAAGAAATCTACAAGGGAGTACAACGTTTTACCGTACCAATGCACCCCAACAGGAGGGTCACTGAGTGATTTCGCTGTATTATTCCAGCCTGCTGTGGGCCGGTTAACCAAAGACCAAAGTCTACTCAAACTTTCTTGAAAGTTATGAATCATCCTCAGGGGCCAGTAAGCCAAATGCGCCAAAGCCTGACTATTTACAACAGCGTAACAAGAAGCTAAGACATCGTTCACCACCACTGTCCCAGCATCAGTCAAAGGAGCGTACACACCTTTCCTCATGACTTGTTCAATTTCAACTATAACATCTTCTCGAAGTTCATTTTTTGAGTCACTCGTTAAAAGTATATCACTAGCTTTCAGATCGCCCGCATAAACTATCCTGTTAGATTTCAAACTACCGGAAAGCACTAAATGGGTGGGGGTGATCGTCAACGTCTTTCCCGATTTCAAGGACACCTTCACGAACTGTCGGGTTTCGTAGGGATTGAAGTGGAGGAACAGCAGGACCTCGCTGTAGGTCAACTGGAAGGTGGAAGGGTCCACGGCGAGGATCTTCTCACCTATCTTGACGTCTTGCAGCTTTTTGGTGGCGCCTTCCGAGGTCTGGACCGTAGTTTCGCCCGTGAAGCATCCGCCGTATTTGGCCGCTTGAGAGGATTCTGCAAAGAAAAGATTCGTCAATATGGGTCACTAAGAACACTGACCTGAAGTCAGAAGATTCGCATTCAAGAATAAGGACTGAACGAGAATAAATTCGCTATCACAAAAACGCTTATATCTTTTGAACCACTGGACCGATTTCGAAAATCAAACTCATTTTCGAATCATCTTCTAGTTATAATGAAAACTGTTTTCACAATAAAAAAACCAAAACTATTCTTCACAAAATTCGTGGATTTTTTCTGGAATTCTTCCCATCATGCTTCTTATAGTGTTCTCAGTCACTTTCTGGGATGCTGTCTCCCACTTTTGCTCGAATTCCGCTAATGTTTCGTTGATTTCTTAGTCTTCTTCAATTCTCTTTTTACCAGGGCCCAATATATTTCGATTGGCCTGAGTTCTGGGCAATTTGGTGGATTGGCCTCTTTGGGGACAAAAACCACCTCATTAGCTTCGTACCATTCCTTGGTGGCCTTGCTGTAGTGGCATGAAGCTAAATCTGACCAAAAGATTGTTGACACATCGTGCTCACGTAAAAATGGTAAAAGTCGCTTCTTCAAGCATTCCTCGATGCTTATCTTCGAGTCAACAGAGCCTTGGTCAACGAAAAATTTGCTCCTTTTCCCACAAGTGCAAATTGCTTGCCAAACCAGGATTTTTTTAGGAAACTTTGCTTGTTTCTTCACGCGAAATTGTTCGTCAACATTTCCACGAGAATCTGCAATATAAAATTTCTGACCAGGAAGTTGCGAGAAATCAGCCAAGACATAGGTTTCGTCGTCCATCACGCAACAGGAAAAATTTTTCGAAAAATCTTTTTTTAATTTCTTTGCCCTTGATTTCGCGTCTTGATTCTTCATAGAGTTCCTGTCTGGCATTTTCTGCACTTTGTATGTTCTAAGCCCACAACTCGACTTGATTTTCTGAACGGTTGACTGTGAACAACCCACTATTTGGGCCACTTTCCGTCCTGAAAGGTTAGGATTCTTCTGAAAAAGGTTGATGGCTTTCTTCACTTTTTTTGGGCTATGAAACCCCTTTTTCCTCCCGGTTCCTTCCTTGCGGTTAATTGTAAGATCTTCGTTGAAGCGCTTAACAACCCTTGATATCGTTTCCGGACGAACGCGAGCCTCTTTTGCGATTCTTTTGTAGCTCCATTTTTGATTATTTTGAAAAAGTTTCACTATAAATTCTCGTGTTTTCACTTCGCTTGACATTTTGCGACAGAGAATTGGAATATCTATGAAGTAAATGTTCCACATGTTTCTGACGTAATAACAAAGCTAACTATGATCAAATTTTGATTTTTTCTCAATTGGTTCAAGAGATATAGGTGTTTCTGTGATAGCGAATTTATTCTCGTTCAGTCCTTACAACGAAATTTTTTGGACACCTGGTCAGAAAATTCGATATCAGCTGTCAAAGAAATCGACTACAAATTCCGTTCAGTTAATTCCAGCCATTCGAAATCTGCTTTTTTTAAATTCAAAATGGAACACTCTGCATTTTCTTATTGAAACATTCCAGAGAATAGTTTCAACTCATGGAGCGAGCTTCAAGTTAAATAACGAGTCCCTATCTTTTCATGAATTTTCCTAATTGAAAATTGGCACACTCTGCAAAAACAGCGTGACCTGTCATCAAGAAATCCGTCAAAAAGCATCCATCCCAAGAGGAAATATGGGAATACAATACCTCTGCCAAAACTCCCTGTATCTACAAACAGAATATTGACAGAAATGCAGTTAAACAAACACCGACTATTCCAGGTTCGGACCTGAACCGCTGTAATCGCTTTACAAAAGCCCAAAAACAACCGGCGATCGTGCACCTGAGACTAGATTAGGAATATTCGACGAAACCTCCTCGAGATGTTTATTCAGAAAATCGTCAAGCATTTCTTAAGGTGAAAAGGGTGATGAAGTCACTCTCAATCCATGTTTATTTGAAATTTGCCAACACCTTTATAACGTACGTGATGTCGGATATACCGGGTAGATCTGTAAAGTTACAACTTAAATATTGAGTCTTCACAGATGACGACAATATTTTGGTCTTTATTCTTTGTTAAATGATGCCTGCAAGTACCGTGAGAACGTTTTGTTATGGTTAGAACATGTGTTTTGAGTAAGGCAATGGGCGGTGCTCCCCAGAGGTCTATACTTGGTCCAAAATTAAATTATAACTAGAATCAACTTAGAATTTATTGCGTAATCCATTTGAGTTTGAAGAGTATTGGAAAAAAGCGGTCGCCAAACAGGATGCGTTCGGAAACGAAATAGATCTAATCACGAATCTCTGACGTTGATTCCATAAACAGCAAATATAAAATGGGTTGACCTATGTCGCACAATGGGTCTGCGGACGTCGGCCATGGTAGCCGTCCGCTGAAAAAAGTTGACAATCAGCTAAACTGTCACCATAAATATGATCGATAAAATCTTCAACCATCTGAAAGGAGTGGTTCTTCACTTTGTTTTTGTTATGTAGATTGGTTCGGTTTCTATTGACTTGTAAATTAATATCCACTCGAAGGAGATAAGGCTGATGTTATGACGAGAATTTATTCAGATGCTTTGATTCGTCTGCCAAAAAGACTGCCCGTCTCTTCTTTTTCGATCTGGTGGATATACATATCTGAGTACCTGAACACAAAAAAGATCGTCAAGATCGAAAGTCCAGCCTATGTGAAGGCAGAATTTTAAAAAGTATTTAAATACTTCTCGATATAAGGAATTCAAATTTGGACGCCAACTAATGGAACATCCTGTAGATTATCTAACTCATAAACTCCTCTGAATAAAGTATCCTTTAATAAGCTTCAGGGAACTGGTAAAATTCGTCAATTTATAGATTTTCCGACCGCAGTGATTACATTCTATTTTCCAACTTATGTAATCTTTAATGAAAATCAAATATTATTTAGCCTTTTAACAGTTAACACTAAAATATCCATAATTGAATTATCGCTTGCATAACAACAATATTATCGTTTCTGAGTGAATAATAACCCATAAGGAAATTGAATGAATGGATTCTGAAAGTCATTCGAGCAAATATATACCGGTGCAACCGTCAAACGAACAATCGTCAATAACTTTTGCATTGTTTCTTGAACTACGTGAATCGACGTAAAATTTATATTTTCACGATAGAGATTGTTTGGGTAGGCAATGTTGGAATGTTGGATACTGATAATTTTAACATTTTCGTATATTTCATGAAGAAACAAGAAGATGTTTCAGTTTCAAACAAAGCCTCAACTAAGTTGCCACGAAATTTTAAATGTTATGGCAAAGCTGAACCATAATGCCAAATGCAACCCATTTCTTGGTTTCCAATTACTTTATAAAGTTCTTTTTAACAAAGTTGAGTTGTTTTGTCCATACAACCACAATATACGAATATATGTATCATTGTTTTATTTGAAGATAAAATAGATTATAAAATGAAATAAAAGAATTGAAGTTTATTTGAAAGACTTAACAAGGCCTGTAGTCTCAGTTAAATATTGATGTTTCAATTACGCTCAAGGCTTGACTGAAAAATTGAATGATTTATATTATCTTGTTATTAAAATTGTTTTTTATGAATAAAGAATTATATGAAATTTTACTTCGTTTTCTTACAAATATGAAAAACATACCTTTTCGACATTCACAAATTTTAATAGTCCATACAAAGACTCAAATGACGTTGATTTTTTTTTTAAATGAGCGCATTAACTTAGTTAAATAGTAACTGAATTCCAATGAGTAAAAATATGAATAAACGAATAATTAACATTGAAAAAAAAACACGGTTTATTTGTGGGTTTTATTGTACCCAACAAGGCCTTTGGATAAGAATTTTAAAAAGCGATTTTCACAAAAAATGATCTTAGAAAGAATAAAAAACAACTGTTCTTTGTCTGTGAAATGAATGGAATAATAAATTAATAATTAGTTTTTAAATGTCTCCTATAAACAAGTGATTAATAACATTTTGCTGAAATTTTGTCCTTCATAGGCTCATCTACCTTTTGTCTATTACAGATTATATACAGTGCGCGTCAAAATTATGGAACACATTCTTTTTCTCGGAAGAAAAATATTTGGCAACAAAATACTGAAACAGGTCAGTTTAAGTTTCACTTTTACCGAATTTTTATGCATTTTTGAAGGATTTTTGTTGCACCCTTTGCAATCCTCATCAACCCTCTATATTTTTTGAATAGGGAAAGTGAATCATGTGGTACTTTTTTGGCAATTTCTTTGTTTCTTCTTTTCAGGCGTGCAGAAGTTATCAAGAAAATATTTTTTTCTTTGAAAAATTAGTTAGTTCCAAGAGGATTTTCAGTATGTACACTTTGTCATGGCTCATTTACTTTGAGACGATGGTACCTGATGAAATTTGTCACCGAATGAATGTCGACCATTACAGTTTTGTTCATGCACAACTTTCAACCCCCTCACGTGAAAAATTAGAATGTGTGAAACACTGCGCTACAGTTATGATCTTAAGTATACCCCATTCACATTTATTTAATCACATAGGAGGTCATGGTTTCGTTTTCAGGAGTTGGTGCCCCTGATGAAAGGCACAGAACGTATGATGAGAAGTCAGTGCGCGCACAGAAAATATCGTTAATGACAAAACGACGTTGCCAGTTTCTTTGTTTACATCAAAGTAAAAGTATCAAAGATATTCCACATTTTGTTAGGTTTACAAATTGTTCGCAGATTTTTGGTATTTAATCGATATTTGCAGGTGAGTTTTTCGTCGAATATCCAAGATTAACGTATGTTTATTGTTTTTAGCACCAGTTTAGAGCGTGAGGACGATTTTCAAGACCAGGACGAATGTTTACATTTCGAGGTTGAAGGGGTACACGGGAATTTCGTTGAAAAAGCTGTTATTTGGACAGATATCGCAGTAGATGGATCGGATGGAGCCTCGAGAGGTCGATTAGGATGATATTTTTCAGGTTTTCCAAGAAATTTGGCGATATCTGAGCAGATTTGCAAAAGTTAGGCACCTCACTAATGAGGTGGAACTTAGACCTAATTCTCCTATAAGAAACGCCTTTCAAAGGTCGAGATGGCGAAAAATGTATTCTTTAGATGTTGTTTGAACTAACGCAGCCGAGTTTTATATCCCAATATTGATTTTAAGAAAGTTATTAACAAAATAAAATTGACTTTATTCTTGATTCTTGTAATAACCCATCAATTCATCTTATATCTTTGGGTTAATTTTTTTTAATGAATTCTTGATTAGAATCAACAATTGATGTCGTCAAGTCTTGAACTTTCAGTTCAAGAGAATAATAAACATTAAATCTTCACAAGCATGCATATGAAAATTCTGTGAAAGCAATGCAGTTTTCTTCCATGGTGAAAAATAATATATTTCAACAGTGATCTCTTGTACTTTTCATGCAAATAACTAGAAAAGGAATCCGTTCTATCAATTCATATAAACGTTAATTATTTTCGTCCATCACATCTTTTCCAATTCATTCATTTTCCGAATAAATTCACATTCTGAGAAATACGCTAAGAATGTAGAAAGGGCAACATAGTATTGACTTGGAACATTAAAATATTTTGAAAAACGTCATAACTTCGATACAGAGTGGAATGTGTCAAATTTCCAAGGCCAGAGTTGTGATTTTATAATTGTGAATGGAGTACCTATAGGTATGTTATTAGTACGTTTCTACTGAAGTTGAAACTTTTCGATAAGATGTTTCAATTCAAAGAGAGAGCCATGACAAAGTGCACACACTGAAAACCTATTTGAACTAACTAATTTTTGAAAAAACTTTTTTTTTCTTGAAAATTTCTGCACGCCTGTAAAGAAGGTACAAACGAAGATCTTGCCAAAAAAGTACTACAGGACACACTTTCCCTATTCAAAATATTCAGAGGACTGATGAGGATGGCACAGGGTGCAACAAAAATCCTTCAAAAAAGCATAAAAATTTGGTAAAAGTGAAACAAAAATTGACTCATTTCAAGATTTTGTCGCCAAACATTTTTCTTGTGAGAAAATGAATTTGTTACATAATTTTCACGCGCACTGTAGAGTGAGACAGAACGGGAGAAAGAGTCATAACGGTTTTTCTGGCATGAGTTTCTGACTTGTATATTTTATTCAACTATAGACTTCTCGCTTCAAAAGAAATAATTTTTCAGAATTTGGGTCTTTTTGAAAGCAATTTTCCTCTCATATCTTCGAAATCCTTGTTTTTAATTACTGAACCTCAATCAATGCTCTTTTAATGATTTTTTCTGGCAATAAAGTTGGATTTTTCCAAAAAAATACGACCAATTCGAGTTATTCCAAATTCTATCGATGATATTGATAGATGGATCCAAATTGTGTTCAAATTCTGATTTGTATATCCCGATTTAAGTTGGTAATCGAGGCATCTCGAGTGTCCGTCGAATGGCGACTCGTCCGCCATGTTAATAAGGTCCGACGTGAAGAAAGCAAAGTGTGAAGACTCATCGAACATCGGATATGACGATCCGAAACACATCTCGGTAAAATTAAAGTAGGTAGAGATGATTCTCGTTCGCCAAAAGGAAGAACGCATCGCCGGAGAGATGGTGAGCCGAACCGGTTTTGGTATAAATGTAAGGTTAATCTTTTACCAGGATATTTAATTTCGAAACGGCACCCAATCTCACCAAGTTGCACCGTATTATCATCAAATCCCAACCGGCCGGTCATTTGTTATTTCGGACGCCCGGGCTCGGACAAACACGCCGTAGAGAGCTCTCCGAAAGCGATACATCTCCGATCTTATCTCTCGTGACATTTGCTGCTAGTTTTATAGCTTCAAATTAACTTTAGTAGGCCGTTTTATCTGTACTTTCCCCTCCGACTCTTCTCTTTAAAAGCGGTCGGTCCCTTCGGTGTTCTCGAAACATCGACAAGGTGACGCTTAATGTTGAATTAATACTAATTATGCGGTTTTCGACAGTTCTTTCCTGGAATTCCCCCAAGGAACTTTACCGCCGAGGCGGAAACCGATCCAAACGCCAGAATTAACAAGAAAAACCAGGGTCAGAGCGCTCCTACATTCGCATTTTCAGGTTCAAGAAACATATTTTGACCATTGTCAAAAATTTGACAACAGCTGTCGAAAACTCGACAATAGCTGTCAGAAAAATGACAACAATTGACAAAGGAACCGTCTATGATCACGCATCTGTTGCAACAGGAAAAATGGCAGTATCTACATATATATATAAAAGAAAGATTTTGGTTACACCATTTATAACTCGATATCGGATGGACTGATTGTTATGAAATTTCATGCATGGATTCGTCTACGGTCTGGTTATTATAAAATACAATAAAACTTTGAAAAAAATCGATTAGAATTTTACTTATACAGAAAATGCTTTTCCTTTTTCGAGTAAGACCACTAGGTGTCGCTACAGTTACAGTTACGCTACAATTTATTCGTAGGTACTTTATTTGATATTCTCCCCGTTAGATGGCGATGTAAACGAATAGTGTGTAATTTGAGTTGCCTCCAACTCTGTGCTGTGGACCAAAACAAAAATGTCTTAGTCGAGAAGAAAAATAAGAAAACGTCTTAGCGTATTTGTATTCTGTGAAGTGAGATTAAAGTACCATAGACTTCAATTCGAATTTTCAGCGTTGTATTGGCAGAACTAAACTGGTTTCTACAGTGATCAGAGGTCATTGATCATTGGAACTATTTCTCATCCATGTAATTCGATCGTGATTCATATTTTTATTTAGGTACAACAATGAGAAAACTGTAAAGCATTCAAAGAAAAATCATATGTTCAACAATAATTAGATACCGTTTGAATAAAGAGAATTATTTTCGTGCGAACAACAATGTTAATAAAATTTTGTATATTTTGCCTAATTTATCTTCTGCTTGAAAAAATAGCAATGATTAGTTGATCCAACTTTAACGGTGGGTTCCACAAAGCGTAATAATCGGTGATCGGAGCTTGATATGGAATCAACTCGATTCGACAGTTTAAAAATCAGAGAACCAAGCTGTTGATCTCCGATCACCGGTGATTACAATTTGTGAAATCCACCGTAAGTATCATTCAGGCGGAACAAAGTTCGCCGGGTCAGCTAGCCTTAAAAATACATGTGGTTTTGGATACGAAATTCGGAAAAAAAATCGTGTAGCTTGAATACGTAATTTTCTATCGAAGGCGAACTTTCATCTCGATCAAATACGTAGTTTGGAAATTCCTGGTTCAATTTAGCATTCAAGATCAGAAACTACTATGGAAATTTCAAGCCTTCAGAGTGTTTCACGCGAAATTTATCGTATTCAAACAGAATTCCTGACTGTTGACGCTTTTTGGCAATGATTAAAGACTGAATCTTCCAGATAATCTTGGCGCAACTACTAAAATAGCAAAAACTCAAGGTATACTCCATTAACTTCCATAATGTATCCCGGAAATTCTGACACATTTCACCGTGTATATTTTGAAAATGTTAGTTTATATAGTCATGTTCCTGTCAGATACATACGCAATGTTGTCCCTTCTTCATAGAGATCGTAGTAATTACCTATTTATCTAAATTGGGAAAATAATGAATCTGAGAAAATATTATGTGAATTCAATCATTCTAAAGACGAATGTTGAAGAAACTTTTTTCCCTGTTAATACTGGAAATATACTGCTCCACAAGAGTTTTTATCGTTTTTAAAAGTATGAACCTAATCTTCGAGAAAATCGCTGTAAAATCATTTAAAACTCAATAACAACTTGAATCGATCCAATAAAAATGAGTATGAGACATTTCGTCAATCTGGTCGCCTTTTTTCTGAAGTTTGGTTCTTTGAATATGCTTCATGAATGTTCTTATTTCGAAATGAAGTCAGTTCATCAACGGCTTCGATTTGAAACGAGTTTTCTGAAAATGCCAAGACGTAAATTAACAAACTCTGAGGCTAATAGGGCTATCGGAATGCTACAGGGTGGCCTAACTCAGGTTGCTGTAGCGCAGGGGTCTCCAAACTTTTTAGCCTAAGGGCCAAAATATTTACTCCAGCAAATGCGGAGGGCCAAAATATTTGAGCGTTTTTTTTTCTTATGTTGAATTCTATATTTTGCTTGTTAATAGGCTTCACCTAGCATGCAAGTGAATAAAGCCGAATCATCATCATTCTGTGCTTTTTATCCAACATATTACAGCAACAGTAATAATATACAGGGTGTCCCAAGTTCGAGTGCCTATTTGACGTTTCTGGGGAACTGGACATATTTGAAATCTGAAAATTGGGATTATGACATCGTTCGAAATTTTCTACAGACCTAAAATATTTTAGGATCGAGCCTGAACACTTCCGGTTATACAGGGAGTGAAAATCAATTTGTTCAAAAAATTTTGTTTTCAATTTATTCGTTTCTGATATGATGGAGTATTCGATGGTGAATAGATTTCTGTTGAAACAATTGTATTCATTCAAATAGTTTTTCAAAATATCGTAAAAAAAAAACCTGAAAAAAGTCAGTATTATGTACTTTTCCTATTCTGAACATCCCGAGTGTAAACCGTTCTCATAACGTCAAAGTAGAAGAATGAAGAAAGGTCATGATTTTTTTGAATTTCATAAATATCATCACAGGGGTTCCAAATTTTGTGTCGAAAATTGTGATCCAAAATTGGCCATAACTTCTGTTTTTCAAATTAGAACCCTATTTTTCTATTATTGCGTTGGATTCTACAATGAATAATAATGATAGCCCCCCCAGATGCTCTTGCTCCTAAATTCAGTAATTCCCGTGTTATTTGAGCTTTTCTGGATTCATTTCGTACGTAGATTTCAAATTCATCAAATCTAAACAGATTCGATGAATATACTTTTGAAACATGGAAACCATAGTAACAACTGATAATTAGACCTGTCACTTGTGAATTAATTTATCTTCTATGATCACAGAATATTCTCATGCGAAAAATTAGATGAATTTGACTCTAGGTACAACATAAATCCATAACAGCTCAAATAACTCGGAAATTACTGAATTTAGGAGCAAGAGCTTCTGAAAGTGCTATCATTATTTTTCTACGCAGAATCCAACGCAATCATAAAAAATAGGGTTATAATTTGAAAAACAGAAGTTATGGCCAATTATCGATCATAGTTTTCGACACAAAATTTGATACACCCTGTGTTGATATTTATGAAATTCAAAATGAGCATGACCTTTCCACATTCTTCTACTTTCACTTTGTGAGAACAGTTTCGCACTCGGGATGTCCAGAAGAAGAAAAATAAACATGATACTGACTATGAATATTTGATTTTTTTCAGGTTTTTTTTTCGATATTTCGAACACTATTCGATCAAATACGATGGTTTCAACAGAAATGTATTCAGAATTGAATACTCAATCATATCATAAACGAAAAAATTTTTGAACAAATTTATTTTCACTTCCTGTACAACCAGAAATGCTTAAGCTCCAAAAATATTTTAGGTCTGTAGAGTCAATATCATAATCCCAATTTTCAGATTTCAAATAATCCAGTTCTCCAGAAACGTCTAATAGACACTCGAACTTGGGACACCCTGTATACATATATAAGCTGATGAGCTTTCGCGGGCCGGATTCTTAACACTGGCGGGCCAGATTTGGCCCGCGGGCCGTAGTTTGGAGACCCTTGCTGTAGCGGAAAGGCTCCAAGTAAGCCAAAGTGTGATATCTCGACTTTGGAATAGGTTCAGAGAGACAGGTTCCGTGTTGGAAAGACCAAGGCTTGGTGGGTGACGAAAAACAACACCTTCTCAGGATCGTTTCATCACCGTTTCGGCAAGAAGAAACCCTACATCTACGTGTAGAATGCTACGGAATACTCTTTAAAATGCAGATGGGGTCCAAGACCCAAGTTTCCATCGAAACCATCAGACGACGTTTGAGAGAGGTGAATCTAGGTTTTAGACGTCCATCAAGAGGAGTTCCATTAACACTTGACCATAAGCGTCAAAGACTGGAATGGGCAAGGCAACATATCAATTGGAACGATCAATGGCGTAGTGGCCTTTTCACTGCTGAATCCAGATTTGGACGATTTTCAGATTCTCGAAGAATAAGGGTATGGACAATCCCACGCATACCCCGTAATCGTCGCTATGTCCAAGAAGTCCATCCATTCCGATGGGGTAGTGTTATGGTATGGGCCGGGATATGTTTCAACGGGCGCATAGAAGATCTACACATTTGTCCTGAGAATATGACCGCCCTACACTATAGGAAGCATGTCATTGACAATGTTGTGCCAAATTTTCACGCTGCTATTGGTGAAACTTTTCAATTTCTAGACGATAACGCTAGACCGCACCGTGCAGCCATTGTTGAGAATGCGCGCGAGGAGCTTGGTATTCCACATTTACCACTACCTCCGCACTCATCAGATTTGAATTGCATATAATATGCTTGGGATATGCTCCAAAAGAAGATTAGATAATCATCAACCTACCCCAGAATCCTTAAATGATCTGAGAGAGCTTCTGCCCCGTTTATGGAACCAAATTCCTCAAGAAATGTTCAACAACCTCGTGTGTAGTATGCAAAGAAGATGTCAAGCTGTTATTGATGCCCGTGGAGGCCATACATTGTATTGATAGTATTAAAATGCTTGAATTCTCTGGGAATAAAATTTCGTTATATGACTCGATTTTTCTTAACCACCCTGTATACGCTGCAGACCTACAGGCTAAAATTAATTTGCAACTTGAAATCATATCATCACAAAAATCTTATTTTAACTTAATTTTTTGCAATTTAGGTCCATATCCCTAACTCATGTGGAGCAGTTTATTTCACGTATATAAACATGGTTGGAAGATTCAGTTATGCTATTTTATTGTACGGAAATCAAGAATCGAGTGTTGACATTTTACTGAAAAATAATGGACAGAATAGTTCGTTAATTTGTGATAGTTCATTCGAAAAAAGAATGAAAGTACTCGAATAACCGACAGAAAAACGAACAGACGGACCTGTGGAATTCTCCACTTTTCAGAATTCTCAAGAAATGAGCCTACCGAAGACATTTAAATCCTTTTTTCCACATCTTGAAATACTCCAGTGTGAATATGTATAGTAGTACAACGAAACCTCAAAAAAACTAACTGCATTTACAATGCTAAAAAAGAGTAAATACAAAGTAGCATTGGCAGAGTCTCTCAGTCTTATTTGACTATCACGAGTGCCAACCTGAGTCAGGTTTAAGTAAAAGAACTTGATAAATCTAAATAATGGCCAATCGGGATACTTTATAAAAGTGAATGGGGTAAAGGTATTTCTCCAACTCCTTAGTGGATCCATATGGACTTTTTCAACTCACCTGACTTGACAGAACAGTGTATGTGGGCCCTACTTTCGTAGTACACCCAGTCAAAGCCCGCTTCGACAGCCAATCTAGCCAACATTCCGTATTTGGAACGATCCTTGTCAGACGTCGTGAGATCCACAGCTCTCCCTTCGTAGTGTAGGGAATCTGGAGTGTGATATCCCTCTTCGTCCCACCCCTCAGTCACCACCAGATGGACCCCTGGCCACTGGTTCATCACAGAAATTGCTAACGTGTTTAGTTTTTCTTTGCAACGCTGAAAAAAAAACAAAATCCGTCAATGAATGTCACTCTACGATGTTCATTAGCAGAAATGGCACAGTTGAAAATTTATTGGCAGATTTAACACCTTGTAGGTAAAAAAAAACTGGTTGGTCCTGAAATAACAATTTTACAAGGAACCCTCTTTATCATAGAGTAAGCGCAATAAATGGTACCGGTGGTACCCCCGGTTTCTTCTAATCTGTTTATGGCAGCACTTGGTACCGTAATCTTCGTGCAAAGAGATAAGACCGAGTCTTCTTCAGTGAAGATCCTACAGACGACGATGATTTGGTATTATGACATCCGGTATTTACAAGTGTGAACGTGATGAAAGATGATTTGTCAGGGAGTTTATATCCGTCATATTCCCGTGAAACGAACGGCTGTAGGTACCGGTGTGCCAAAACCTGCAATTTTGAGTGTTTCGGCATAGTACTAATAAAACGGCTTTGTTTTCTTATCTCAGGAATCTGGCCCGGTTCAGTTTTAGGTATCGACACAAAAATAGTGGTTAGTTTACTACTTATAATCAGCATAGTGCTGTGTGCTACAGAATTTGTCCGCCGACATCGCTTTTTTGCATTTTTCTCGTAAACTATGAGTGTTATAAAAAAATAGCTGAAACAAAAATTGTAGATCATTCAATTATCTACAAAAATCGTTCCCATAATTTTTTTCGACGAATTACCATTCTTGAGATATCACTATTTCAAGCATCGAAAGTAGTCAGCGTGCTTACAGCGCTTTTACAGGGCGACTTTTATGACATATCCAGAGGTCATTACGCGATTCTACATACAAAAATAATGATTGTGTTGTAATATATCCTAATTTCCTACCCTGCGATAAAATAAAATGCACCGTTGCCAAACTCCATGGCTTCCAACTTTGCAACGTCTATTGTCGAAACGTGGAACTACATTGAATGAACTTATTTGATAATTCTATGAATGATGAATATTAGTACGACTTCAAGCAATACTTCAGGCAATTCGCATCTTTATAAATAGGAGATTTTAATCATCTCAAAGATCCACCAAGAAGTAAACTCGTTCTTCTGTGACCATCGAAGAAATACGATTCTGTGGAAAAAAAACTAACCTCAAAAACAACAACGAATGGAAGGGGCTCTTTTACTTCACTTTCACTCGGCTGCGGTCTGTTTTCACTTTCATATTCTGGTTCACAATAGTGTTCCTTTGAAATGGAGTTCCTCTTCTAGGAATCCGCCATTTTAGTATATTTTAAAGACGCTTCTTTGTTATCTGGTATGTACATTTAAATAACTTTGTTTCATTTCACAGGATTTAATCTCATGTGAGCTCGTTCTATTTTATTATTGCATTTCTATTGAATATTGTGGAACTCTGTTCTGCTACCAACCCATTTGGAATATTCTTATACTGTTCGTAAGGTCTACTGCACATTTAACTATTCACTCGACACTATGGTATAGGCATTTGGAGTTGTTGCTTTTAGTATAATATTTCACGTACAATAATCAATGGTTTGGAGGCATAGGGTGAACTGTTTATATCGCCTGTGCTAAGGAAAACATCCCCCACAACAGTGGCCAGTGAGACTTCCTCTGAGAGTTCTTTTGACGAACGTCCTCAGTAAACCAAGCCTCGCCTTCGGGCCCTTGGAGTACCCGATAAGCAAGGAAAGCTTTGAAGGTGCCATCGTTCATCAGTTAACAGGAAATATAAAGAATTTATCGTCACTTCCAAACCAACGCGACTGCTAGGATCTCACACATAACACTTGGAAGGAAGGAATCTCACACTAGGAACTACAAGGATACTGCTTATGAATTTCATTAATAATCAGGTGACACACTCCATATGCCTATAACTTTTGGATGTATTGGATTCTGCTTTTTATCACAATTGTGCCAGTAGTAACCTTACCGGAGTATAGGAAGCTCCATATTGTACATATCACCAGTGCTCGTCTTATTAATAATTGTTCTATGGATTAGAAACATATCATCTGTAATGCTAGAAGGTTTTTTGCTTTGAGTTTCAATTGATTCTCGTTCGTTTTTCCTTCATATAGCCATGGTTCCTCGAACTATGGTGCTGGACGAATAAAGGCTCTTGTTCCATCTTTATGTCCAATCTAGTGTATTATTTATCTATTTTACCTCATTATTTCCCATCCTATATTTCACTAATCTGAGTTATTACGAATCTGAATTACTACGACATAACATAGAGTTCTACCAATCTAGACGATCACATCACAAGCCAAAAATATAAGTATAAAACCCCCTTTAACGTAATTCTACCATCAGCTCTTCAGAGCAGGGTTGCCCCTTTTCTCTTTTTCATAATGTTCCTAGGATTTACAAACTTGGAATGTTACAGTGTTTCCTATAAATAATTGCCCAAAGAAAAAACAAGATGTTGAAGTTTGAAAGCAATGCATAACTTGTGCTCTTAAATCAACAATTACGCCTTCTATAGAACGAAATAGACACAATATCATGGCGCGATGATGAAAAGAAAGACCCCTTGTTCCTGAATTATCAACGGTAGCCGGATTTTTTGTGATATGATCCAAGAACAGTAGTTTCTGCGAATCCGGTAGTTTTACAATCTCTTATTTTCGATTTAAAAGAATGGTTCTACAGGGCCTAAACGCGCTCCCCGCCAGTTGTTTACATTGTCCGACATCCAAATATTTTGTACCCTGTCAAAATATCCATTCAAATCCTTACTGAAGCACGTGAAATCAATTTTCGGGTGTGCAAATGGAAAAGGAAGTATGGAGTGTCACTGTGTAGATAAATGAAAAGGCGCTCGATTCGTCCCAGTCGTCTCTTTGTCACCTGAATAGGTTCGGGGTGTCCCATTGAAATCCTCGGGGTATAGGAAGAAGAATCGAGATAAAAACGTCATGAGGAAAATACGCTTGTATCGAATTGCGAGCACAAACGAATGTTTGATTAGTTTTGAGTTTCGTCCACCTTGGCCGATTCAGTATTGACCTAAAGCATTTGTTTTGTAAGTTAAGATGCAAGTCCGTTCATGTCTTTGTATGGGAGAGAGTGAGAGAGAGAGAGAGAGAGAGAGAGAGAGAGAGAGAGAGAGAGAGAGAGAATTTTAATTCTGAGTACTATAATACGAAGAAGAAAACCCCAAACAAAATGTAGTAAACCGTATTAAGGACAGAACGAGAATAAATTCGCTATCACAAAAACGCTTATATCTTTTGAACCACTCGACCGATTTCGAAAATTAAACTCATTTTCGAATCTAATGAAAACTGTTTTTACAATAAAAAAACCAAAACTATTTTTCACAAAATTCATGCATTGTTTTCTGGAATTCTTCCCATCATGCTTCTTATAGTGTTATCGAAGTCACTTTCTGGGATGCTGTCTTCCACTTTTGCTTGAATTCCGATAATGTTTTCGTTGATTTCTTAGTCTTCTTCAATTCTCTTTTTACCAGGGCCCAATATCTTCCGATTGGCCTGAGTTCTGGGCAATTTGGTGGATTGGCCTCTTTGGGGACAAAAACCACCTCATTAGCTTCGTACCATTCCTTGGTGGCCTTGCTGTGGTGGCATGAAGCTAAATCTGGCCAAAAGATTGTTGACACATCGTGCTCACGTAAAAGTGGTAAAAGTCGCTTCTTCAAGCATTCCTCGATGTAAGTTTCGAGTCAACAGAGCCTTGGCCAACGAAAAATTTGCTCCTTTTCCCATAAGTGCAAATTGCTTGCCAAACCAGGAATTTTTTAGGAAACTTTGCTTGTTTCTTAACGCGAAATTGTTCGTCAACATTCCACGAGAATCTGCAGTATAAAATTCCTGACCAGGAAGTTGCGAGAAATCAGCCAAGACATAGGTTTCGTCGTCCAACACGCAACAGGAAAATTTTTCAAGAAATCTTTTTTTAATTTCTTTGCTCTTGATTTCGCTTCTTGATTCTTCACATCGTTCCTGTCTGGCACTTTCTGCACTTTGTATGTTCTAAGCTCACAACTCCACTTGATTTTCTGAACGGTTGACTGCAAACAACCCACTATTTGGGCCACTTTCCGTCCTGAAAGGTTAGGATTCTTCTGAAAAAGGCTGATGGCTTTCTTCACTTTTTTTGGGCTATGAAACCCCTTTTTTCTTCCCGGTTCCTTCCTTGCGGTTAATTGTAAGATCTTCGTTGAAGCGCTAACAACTCTTGATACCGTTTCCGGACAAACGCGAACCTCTTTTGCGATTCTTTTGAAGCTCCATTTTTGATTATTTTGAAAAAGTTTCACTATAAATTCTCGTGTTTTCACTTCGCTTGACATTTTGCGACAGAGAATTAGAATATCTATGAAGTAAATGTTCCCCATGTTTCTGACGTTCATAACAAAGCTAACTATGATCAAATTTTGATTTTTTCTCAATTGGTTCAAGAGATATAGGCGTTTTTGTGATAGCGTCCTCACACATTAATTTTGATCAGCAAAGTTTTGTATAGAAACAAATAATCCTCATACTGATGAATAATCAAATAAAACGTGCTAGACCTTAAATACACTCTATGTTCTAGTTAAAAAAAGGTGGACTTGTGCGACCTTGTTTCGAGGGAGAACGAAAAGTTGTCGAAAAAACCGTTTTGTCCTACTTTCGACTTTCAACAGCCCGAAAGATCGAGAAGCTAGAAAAGCCGACCCTAACAATGAATAAAGAAGAACCTCTGTCGTGGACGGTCCTCGGAATGCCGTAGCGGTGCCTTTTGGTCCTTATATGTGTACCTATTCATTTTGAGGCAATATATTTAAAATAGACTAATGGATAGATGTGTACACAGTCAGTGTTTGCCCATTTAGGAGATCTGACGCAGGTATTGTGAGGGCCACCCTGTGGATAGCACCGGCACAATGCTTTGCGGCTTTTCCCTTTATTTTCAAAGCAGTGTAAACTATAGTTATCTTCCGGTTTCGATATGACTTTTGATCGTTGTGAAGAGACGATTGTTCTTTTGTTGCCCCGTTAACTCGGGACATAAACAGATCTTGGGTTAAAGACCACGCCGGTCCGGTTTAGAATTTGGTAATTGGTTTTCGGAGTACTGAATGAATCAGGGATTCATATCCCACATTTCTGGGTGCTGCATACGAAATTATATCGGCTACTCAATTGGAATTATGGCCCCTTCTTTCCAGAACTTGCGTTTTGGGAAAGGTACTACATATTTTGATTTTACGCATTTTCCCTTTTCCATATTAGAGAAATTTTTTGTTCCCTGTAATAAGCAACATTTAAATGTACTCTCCATTACATTCCCTTTAGAATTAGAATCATACACTACGTTTGTTATCTGAAAAAGCCTCCATCTTCAAACTGTCCATTCTTCACTATCAATAATTGAAAAAGTAAACGTTCAATTGCATTGTTCTTATCCGCTCACAGGTACGATAATTGTATGATATCGAGAAAACATATAAATCATAAAAGCTCATGAAGGTTTATCTCTATATTTGTTAAATCAAGCGTTACCACGTGAGCAATTAATTTACTGCGTGAGGTAATAACTGCCATTTGTTGAATTTATGGCAAAATGGTTCATTAATTGATTTATTATCTCGTTTTGTTTCATTCTCATAGAAATGATATACTTTATTATGCACTTCGAAGGCTTTTATCTCAATCTGCGATAATTCACTTTATTGAATGATTAACTTTGTCGCTTTTTAGTTGAAAACTTTATTTTACGAACTGGAAGAAAGTTACATTGTATTTCTACAAATATGCAAGGTAGTTCAACTGATTCATATTTTTTTTTTTGATGGATTCAGTCTTTACTTGATGGAAATTCATATGTTCAATAACAGGTAAATAAAATTCAATTTCCACAATGGAAATTGAATTTTATTTACCTGTTATTCAACTGATTCAATTTTTGAAACATCTCCAAATGATGTTAGTATCATAGTCCATACATCAGAGAAAAATCTGCAATTTTTTTGACAATTATTCATGTACCTACAGTAGGAGCACGATACTTCTTCATATAATCCAAAATACTGTCACCCATTTAATGAATTTTTCCAAACTTGAAAGTAATCAATAGATGAAACAGAAAAAATAGAGCAATTTTAGCTAAAGCTAATGAAAGTGTTTAATAAAAAAAACCTCGGTGTTTGTGAGTCTCTGTCGAATGGACCCCGGTTAAAATGGTTGTTCTGGCTGAGACCATCACGAAAAAAAAGTAGTAAAGGATAAGGAGCCTGTTCAGGTTCGTTGAGATCATAATGCCTGACACGTTTTGATTAAATATTTATGATACCGGTTTATATGAAGTGAAGACCGAGGGACCAATGAGTTATGATTCGTGGCCTGTGTTGATGTTTTGACAAACCATTGAAAGATGGCCGATTATTGAATGAACAACCTGACACATCGATTGTACACATTTCTCACATTATCTTTCCACGATTCGAACACCTTTTTTAACCCGAACAGTTGAGGATAAAATTCGTGAATCACTACAGTATTAAAATTTGTAATGGGGACACTCTGTATCGAAGGATCGAAAGTGCAGGCAGGGACCTGAAAAGCGCATCCATCAATACGTCAATTTTTCGTCCAATTGGGCGTAATCGAACCGTTAAAATTGTTATGATTGGAGCCTGGCTTTCGCAACAACACAAAAGTTTTGGTACACGGTTAAGTGGTTGAGCAATTTACAGATGAGGATTACACGGCTGGATTTCTGAAGAACCTTTTCGGATTAGTTTAACCCCGAGTCAGCAGAATTTAATAGAAAAAGTGGTTTTCGTTCATCGTTTTATTCACGCTTGAAAAAAGATATTCTGCGATTCTTTGCGCTCTTGCTGTGGCCGTAAGTCTTATTAAAGGTAACCGATTTGGGAAGGAGCACTTTTGAAGCCTTATTATAACAGTAGCGTCGGAAATTTACGACGTATTTAATAAGTGACAACAAAGGATGTTGCACCTATGTAAGTCGACAGGTACTAGGAATTTTTTCGATTGTTTAAATGGATTACTTTTTTCACTGGCAAAAGCTGACTTCCACATCGGTTACTCTCCTTTGCAGCGTCCTTCTTCCTTTAACTTCAACCAAAATTATTACAATTTTGGAGTCCCCATCGTATTTTAATGTGACTTTACTGATTTATTCAAGCTTTTAGACAAATATTCTCATGGTGGTCAGAAAAATAGTCATAGCTGCAAGTTTTTTGAAGGTACACTTTCTCTTCAGTAAGTGATCGTTCTTGACTCTGATTTTGACGAAAAAATTCTACAGGGTGCTCACAAAACATGCGGAATTTCAATTTGACTTTTCATCGAAAACTTCCTTAAAGCTCATAATTTTGATAAAGATTTTTCTCGATTAGGTAATGATGTAATAAGGTTAAGTAGGTAAGGACTGAACGAGAATAAATTCGCTATCACAAAAACGCCTATATCTCTTGAACCAATTGAGAAAAAATCAAAATTTGATCATAGTTAGCTTTGTTATGAACGTCAGAAACATGTGGAACATTTACTTCATAGATATTCCAATTCTCTGTCGCAAAATGTCGAGCGAAGTGAAAACACGAGAATTTAAAGTGCAGAAAGTGCCAGACAGGAACGCTGTGAAGAATCAAGAAGCGAAATCAAGAGCAAAGAAATTAAAAAAAGATTTCTTGAAAAATTTTTCCTGTTGCGTGATGGACGACGAAACCTATGTCTTGGCTGATTTCTCGCAACTTCCTGGTCAGGAATCTTATACTGCAGATTCTCGTGGAATTGTTGGCGAACAATTTCGCGTGAAGAAACAAGTAAAGTTTCCTAAAAAATTCCTGGTTTGGCAAGCAATTTGCACTTATGGGAAAAGGAGCAAATTTTTCGTTGGCCAAGGCTCTGTTGACTCGAAGATATACATCGAGGAATGCTTGAAGAAGCGACTTTGACCATTTTTACGTGAGCACGATGTGTCAACAATCTTTTGGCCAAATTTAGCTTCATGCCACTACAGCAAGGCCACCAAGGAATGGTACGAAACTAATGAGGTGGTTTTTGTCCCCAAAGAGGCCAATCCACCAAATTGCCCAGAACTCAGGCCAATCGAAAGATATTGGGCCCTGGTAAAAATAGAATTGAAGAAGACTAAGAAATCAACGAAAATATTGGCGGAATTCAAGCAAAAGTGGAAGACAGCATCCCAGAAAGTGACTGAGAACACTATAAGAAGCATGATGGGAAGAATTCCAGAAAAAATTCATTAATTTTGTAAAAAATAGTTTTGGTTTTTTTATTGTAAAAATAGTTTTCATTAGAATTAGAAGATGAATCGAAAATGAGTTCGATTTTCGAAATCGGACAAGTAGTTCAAAAGATATAAGCGTTTTTGTGATAGCGAATTTATTCTCGTTCAGTCCTTAAAAGGGTTCATACCTTCACATTCTGAAATAAAGTTCCATCTATGATTGGTGCATTGTTTCCCTTCAAGAAAAAGGCAATAAAAATTGAGGTATTTTCAAGACTTGTTTATTTTCATTAACTAAGCCAGAAATTGGTCTCTTTATTGAACAAAAATCTTCAACGGTACTTCATATTCTATGTATATACCTATCAAGCAGTTGGCAAAATTACTCTCATTATCCTACAAAATAAAGGTTGACTCCTTCAATTTTGTTTTCAAATTGTTAAAATATTATCTAATTTTTTTCTTCCATAATTCTTTTTTAAAAATATCACACACCAAAAGGTATGGGTCCTGTTCTATATCAGTTATGGATCCCATCATTATCGACTAACCCTCATAAAACCGCCTTTTCCAAATGTAACAGGATGCGTTTTTTCCTATGGTCACACCTATGGCATTCCTCTTCAAACACACCAAAAGAAGCAAACCGAAGAAAGAATCGAAGAATCATGCCGACCTAACGAGGGAGCAGACGGCCGAAGTGAATGGGGCACAGGGGGGTTATAAATTAGGTAACCTTCCGCCCTTACAAGCCACAGGATATTGTTAGAGGCTGTTTACAACAGGTAAACAATACGACAGTTCTGGCATTGTTGTCACAATTTTCGGCCCCAAATAAATGATCAATGAGATTTATTGGATGAGCCTATTTTTAGGCGCCCTATAAAAGAAAGTCGATGGAATCTTTTTCGGGATTTATTAACTGCCTATTATTGGGTACGAGAATCGAGGATATGAATCAGATAAGTCGGAAGGAATGTCTCACGATATCACTCATTCCGAAGAAAAAATTCGGTCGACTTCAATTCCAAACAGGAGAGAATCCTTGAAGAAAAACAAGAAGCCTGAAAAAACTTTCAAAACGAAAGATCCTGACAAAATATGGTAGTTTGCTCTAGATATTTCTACTATGACGAAGGGAATGTCCTTTGGCCTGATTGAAAATGTTTGGAGCCAACTCTACCATATTTTTTCTGGGCCTGTTTTTTTTTAAACATTTTAGTAGGCTTGTCTTTATTTCTGATGTTGATTGTATGTCTTATACTCATGAAATCCAGTTTTTACCGTCTGAATTTGTTGCCAAAATTGAACCATCATTGGAAAAAATCTGGAAACAAACTCTGTAACTTTCAACAGCTGTCTGAACTAAACAGCTTGACTGATAGACTTGACATTCATGGTGTATTAAAATGAAGAAAAGGACTTTTAAAAGGTGCAAGTCGTTTGTTTCTTGTGGTGCTCTGAAGGCATCGTATGTAGGTAATATCCGGAGGTCCTGTTCTATCGACGATTGAGTAAAAAAAGTAAGATCTTCCTTGGTCGCTCAGAATGGTCGAGTGCGTGGCGTGTTTCTATTCTTAATCGCTTTATATATCTCATTTGGCGTCGATTTCAAGCGAAATTCACGGACATTATCCTTGACAATGATGTAAGTAGCACGCGAACGTGAAGTCGCTTGAGGTAGGTCATTAAATTCCTTGACCAAAGAGCTTATTGTTTCGGTGAAAACCACTTTGGCCGATATGGAAATGGACATACGACCTAAGACTTATTTTCTTGCTGGCTACGAGCGAAATAACAGCGCGGGATTGTCGTTCCTTGAATCGAATCGCATTGCGATCTTCTCTAAAAGGCGATTCGGTAATTCAATAAGTACCGAATGACTTCTTCCTTTTAATTTAATTGTCGTCGATTCGCTTTTTTCGACGCTTTCGATCTCGTTTGAATAATTCCTTGTGCGGATAATTGAGCGAATGGAGGAATTCAACGACGCTCGATCGCGGAAACGCGGTTTTTGCCAGACGGTGCCACACCTCATACTGCCAACCAACACATAGCCTTTTCCAAATAGTCAGTCGAAATTTCAAATCCAATCTCTTTCTAAAGTTTACGATAAAAAATAAGTTTCACCCTGTTTATACAGGGTGACTAGCTGAAAACGAATAAAACCATTTTCAGTAGGTCCCCCTGTATGATTCTTCCTTTTATGCTCTATTTGAAACATAGAACTTCAAGCACAAAGGTCAAAGTGATATTGTTCCATAACTGACTTCATATACTTGAAGTTGATGTTCAATATTTTAAGTATGGGGGGGAGGGGGCAGAAGGTAGCGAGGGTTATTTACGAAAACATTGAAAAATAAAACATTTCAATATGACTTGAAATTTTGTATCAAAAGAATACAAATTTATATGTATTTCTTTTATGAAAATTAATCTTATAATAAAGAATGTGATGTATTATACTGCACACTAAGATAACAAATATTACCTCAAAGATTTCGAAAACTTATATACCAATCACTCTTTTTCACGCAAGCACACAAAATAATAATATTGATTTCACCAATTTCGAGAAAACTCAGATTTCGTAAAATAAAAATTCGCTTCGAAAATATTGGACAGGATGGACTCAGCTTCATCCGATGAGAGTTGATCCAAGTACATATAAGATTCATGAATTTTAGTAAAAACATAATCCTTCTATCTCAAGCCAATTTCGAGAAAACTCAGATTTCGTCAAATAAAAATTCGCTTCGAAAATATTGGACAAGATGGGCTCAGCTTCATCCGATGAGAGTAGATCCAAGTACATGTAAGATTCGTGAATTTTAGTAAAAACATAATCCTTCTATCTCAAGCCAATTTCGAGAAAACTCAGTTTTTGTAAAATAAAAATTCTCTTCGAAAATATTGGACAGGATGGACTCAGCTTCATCCGATGAGAGTAGATCCAAGTACATATAAGATTCATGAATTTTAGTAAAAACAGAATCCTTCTATCTCAAGCCAATTACGAGAAAACTCAGATTTTGTAGAATAAAAATTCGCTTCGAAAATATTGGACAGGATGGACTCAGCTTCATCCGATGAGAGTTGATCCAAGTACATATAAGATTCATGAATTTTAGTAAAAATAGAATCCTTCTATCTCAAGCCAATTTCGAGAAAACTCAGATTTCGTCAAATAAAAATTCGCTTCGAAAATATTGGACAAGATGGGCTCAGCTTCATCCGATGAGAGTAGATCCAAGTACATGTAAGATTCATGAATTTTAGTAAAAACATAATCCTTCTATCTCAAGCCAATTTCGAGAAAACTCAGTTTTTGTAAAATAAAAATTCTCTTCGAAAATATTGGACAGGATGGACTCAGCTTCATCCGATGAGAGTAGATAGAAGTACATATAAGATTCATGAATTTCAGTAAAACAGAATCCTTCTATCTCAAACCAATTTCGAGAAAACTCAGATTTTGTGAAATAAAAATTCTCTTCGAAAATATTGGACAGGATGGACTCAGCTTCATCCGAGGAAAGTTGATCCAAGTACATATAAGATTCATGAAATTTAGTAAAAACAGAATCCTTCTATCTCAAGCCAATTTCGAGAAAACTCAGATTTCGTAAAATAAAAATTCGCTTCGAAAATATTGGACAGGATGGACTCAGCTTCATCCGATGAGAGTTGATCCAAGTACATATAATATTCATGAATTTTAGTAAAAACAGAATCCTTCAAATCAAGTGATGACCCTTGATCTTTCAGTTCAATTTCTTTGCACAAATTGTTCTGTGCACAAAATAAGCATTTACTTATGCTAAGAAGACTATGGAAATAAATGAAAATAATGAATTTTTGACATTTTAAATAGACCCTGTGCTTGTTGATTTTGTTCCTCTTGTAACAATATTATGATAGAATAGTCCCAATTTAAAATTCATGCGAAAAAACTCGCGTTGAGGTACTACCATAGTCATAATACTGCTTGTACTTTTCCAAAAATGGCTGAACCGATTTTGCTCATAATTTAGGGGGTAGAAATTCGTATAAAGAAGATATCTCATACGTTTCGACTTGGAAAAACCAAGATTCCGGTGAATTTTCCTCGAAAACGCACGCGCAGTCACCGTCCAAGCCATAAAAACCACCGGGCAACGTCGCTCTTCGTCTATGAAGAAGGAGGCCGAGTATATGGGCTATGATCGGAAGATTATGTTCTCGCTTTTGTGGTGTGGTCTTTGTGAAGCCGAAATAAGGGTACTAGACGAGACTACACAAAAAACGATAACGGTCACGGGGCGGGCGATTCGGCTGCCCGCCCACGAGAGAGGCCATCACTTATTTTCTACCACGGATACGAGAATTCGCTAGGAATTTTTCATGAATCATAACTCCATAGTTTATTATAAGGTGTTGAATTGGTGATGGTGAGACCGACCGCGTCCCTATGGTTAATAACTGGTTGGTTGGTTGGTTGGTCTGGTATGCTCGGGCAGCTCAACTGGCCATCGGCAGAGTTCCTTGGGATGTTGCTTCACTGTGCTCTTCCATATCTTCCATTGAAAACTTTGGAATTTCACACTTTTCATTGCCCACCATTATCATTATTTTGCAAATATGAAGATTGAAATTCAACCCATCTTTTTCCTATCTGAATAGAACTGTTAGATTATATTTAAAAACATTAAAAAAAGATATACCAGGATATATTGAGAAATTCTTAGCCTACTATAGAACCAAACAAAATTTCAATGTCAAAATATTTTATTATACCGTAGAGCGGTGTGACTTTGCACCACTTTTTAGAGTATTCTTGATGTAACTTTCTCGTTTTTCTGTTAAATGAGTTGTGTTTGAATTATGTTTAATTTCAACAATCTAGCTATCGATTGCTGTTACTAGAAACGCAAGAAAAAGTGCGCAACAATTTTTTTTTCCATTTTAAAAATTTGGCAAAGTCACCCGCACATCGGTGCGAATTTGCCACTTGCATCAAAATGCGTTTGTAGGCAATTTAATCAAGTGCAGGTGGCTTCAACTTTTTTGAAGGTTAACTAGCTAGGTACTAGTCGCGAATAAAACAACAAATTATAAGAAAATAATAGTATATTATTTCATTAGGAGGAGAAGTGTCACTTTTCGTGGCGAGCTTGAGTTTATCCGCCGAACGGAGTGAGGCGGATAATTGAAATCGAGCCACGAAAAGTCACTTCTTCTCCGAATGAAATATGCTATTTTATTTCCAAACGTTTTCAAATTCATGAAAATTGTACATTTATATTGTAACTTTATCAAATGAAAATGACGTTTGAATTGGAAGTTTTCGTATTCTATGCATCTATGTTCATATTGTTCATGGTAACCAAGTAATCTTTTTCGTAGCAACACTACTTTTCCTGCCGCCGGAGGGAAAAGTAAATATTTCTCCGCCTAGGCGGAGAAATAAAACTTTTCGATGATCCTGTCAGTCGAGAACTGACGTTGTTATCGTACGTTTGGGAATAAAATCTATTATTCTTCATAAAATACATAACATCAGTCTCTCTGTAAATGAACAATCTATAATAATAATAACTCATTTTTCAAAACCGCGGAACTGTTTTGGTTTGTCTGCATAAATCTGCAAATTTTGTTATTTGGCAAAGTCCCCCTCCCAAGTGCAACAATAGAATAATTTCCTAAAATTTCGAGACCCGCCCAACCAAATGCTCTCAGTTTTTTTTATACGCGACCTAAATACGTGTGAAATAAGCTGCTGAATTTATTTTGATGTACCATTTGTCATGTTTTCTACACAACCCTTAGTATTTCGCATTTATAAACACGTTAAAACTTACCTGCTCACACAACACAACATAGCACACCATTCGAATCCAAGCCAAAGGACTGCGACTGTTGAAACAATTGGGGATATAGTGTCTCTTAGGTTCCGATTCGTGCTGTCGTTGAGAAGTTACCGACTTTACCAAAATAAAATGAAACATAAAACATTAGGTAGTTTGGCAAAGTCACCTTCGTTGGCAATGCCACACCGTTCTACCGTACTCAACATATTCTCCTCTTAATTGAACACATTTATTACAGCGAACCTGCAACGTCTCTAAGACCTTTCAAAAACAATGTTTCTTCTTGCTCTGCAAACCAGTCCTCCACAGCTTTTATTACCTTCTCGTTGGAAGAAAATTTACGACCTTTTAAACTTTTTTTCAGTTGAGGAAAGAGATGATAGTCGGACGGAGCCAAATCTGGTGAATAAGGGGGGTGTCCTAGTCATTCTAACCCTAAATCACGATTTTTTTGCATGGCAACATGAGATTTGTGTACTGGGGCGTTGTCCTGTAAAAACAAAATACCTCTGGATAGCTTTCCGCGTCTTTTCTCTTAAATTTTTTCCCGTAGAGTGGTCAGAAATGTCGAATAGTAATCTCCAGTTATTGTTCTATAGTTATCCAAAAAATCAATCATGATTACTTCATGGCAATCCCAAAAAACTGAAGCAAGAACTTTTTCAGCAGATTTTTGGACACGAAACTTCTTAGGTCTTGGAGAACCAGAGTGTCGCCATTCCATCGATTGTTGCTTCGTTTCTGGATCGTTGAAATGTACCTAAGTCTCATCCATAGCAACAATTCAGTTTAAGAAGTCTACATCGTTTTTAAATCGAGCACAGATCGAACGCGATGCTTCTACCCTTGCACGCTTTTGGTCAACATTCAAACATTTGGGGATCCATTTTGCAGAAATTTTTTTCATGTCCGAATTGACGTGAACTATATGATGAACGCGTTCGTATGAAATCTTCAGTGCTTCAGATATCCGTTTTAGCCTAATTCGACGGTCTGATAAAATCATGTCATGAACTGCATCGATATTTTCGGGGACTGACACAGAAACTGGCCTTCCCGATCGGTCATCATCTTCAATGGAAAATTTACCTCTTTTGAAGCTTGCAGTCAAAATTTTCACGGTCGCATACGAAGGACATTGATCACCAAGGGTATTAAGCATATCTTCGGAAATCTGCTTACCTCTTAACCCTTTCAAATACATCAGGTACTTGATGATGGCTCGATACTCCAATTTTTCGATTTTTACAATTTCGGTGGACATATTTTTTTTTATTTATTCCGTTACTCTGGTTTACTTTTTTGACGTCGAACTCTACACTGACACTTCTAATGAGTTATTGTTCGTTGATAGATGCACCTATTTTGTTTATGCATGGCACTGGTCTATAGGCAAACTAGATATCAATACATCCTCGTAACTCTTCTCATTTCACAAACTCAAATGACAAAAACATGAAAGTATCTTGAATTTAATTCAAAGTCGAATAATTAAATTTGAATAGGCTGTCTTGTTTTAGTTGGGACACCTAGTATATTTCCTTATTCTCGATGGATATTTGAGGAGAGTGAATTTGTTCACATTTCATCACCTCAGAGAAAATAAAATCGACAAGTTTATTAAGTGAGCTTTCTCTATAGAGACATAAAAAGAACTCTTTCACTGGCGCATTCAAAGATGCAAAAAAGTGAGCAAACAATACGCATGGTAGAAAGCGAATAATTATTACTTCCCAGTGCATCATAAATCAAATATTGCATATGCAATGGACAAGAAGTAACTTATGCTAATGACGTGTAGGCAATCAATATCAACACTCTGTTCGATGTTAAAATCAAATCACTCTCAAGATGAATAATGATATGTTTATGTTATTCAGACAGTTATATTGTACCATAAATAGATTGATTTGATATCGAGACAAATTATTGTTGTAATAACTGTAGAAATGGAGGTCATTCTGATCAAAAATGTACTTATGAAAAATTACCATACTGAGTAAAATTGGTTAACTACAATACAAAAATAACAGCCAAGTGATTCATTTGAATAATTTAGCACAAGATGAGAATCTGATCCATGGGACTTTAGATTGCAAAGTGTACTCGTTGATGTGGCGTAAAGTGTAATAGCAGTTGAATCACTCCAAGTGTAGGTACTCGTTTTGTAATATGAATATGTAAAGCGATTCAATCTCGAAGTGTTCCCCCATTTACAAGTTCTAATAGAGTATGTAATTGACTATGGTATTGCAAGTGTTGTAAAATCGAATTATTGAAAATATTAATCTCGATCTCCAGTCAGAGGCGTACTCAGGTGTAATATCAGAAAGAAAATGTTATAACTATACTGCCCAAATTTTTTTGGATTTCAATGCAGTCATATTCGAATTGGTAGAAATGCCACTACCTCTCATGTTTAATATGGTTCATTATAGCAGAAAACAAGCTTCAACTGCATATAAAATTTTAATAATAGTTCAAAACTCAACATTCTTAAAGACTTTCTGAAACAAATTTCACGATACGAGAACACTATAAGCCAACGAAATGCAAACAACCAAAAAGAGATTGACGTATATACTCCATTCACTTTTATTTAATCACATAGGAGGTCATGGTTTCGTTTTCAGGAGTTGGTGAACCTGATAAAAAGCACAGAACATATGATGAAAAGTCAGTTCGCGCACAGAAAATATCGTTAATGACCAAACGACGTTGCCAGTTTCTTTGTTCACATCAAGATTAACGTATGTTTATTGTTTTTAGCACCAGTTTGGAGCGTGAGGACGATTTTCAAGACCAGGACGAATGTTTATATTTAATGGTTGAAGGGGTACACGGAAATTTCATTGAAAAAACTGTTATTTGGACAGATATCGCAGTAGATGGATCGGATGGAGCCTCGAGAGGTCGATTAGGATGATGTTTTACAGGTTTTCCAAGAAATTTGGCGATATCTGAGCAGATTTGCAAAAGTTAGGTACCTCACTAATGAGGTGGAACTTAGACCTAATCTATATATATAAAAGAAAGATGTTGGTTACACCATTTATAACTCGAGATCGGATGGACTGTTTGTTATGAAACTTCATTTATGGATTCGTCTACGGTCTGGTTATTATAAAATACAATAAAACTGTGAAAAAATCGATGAAAATTTTACTTATGCAGGAAACGCTTTTCCTTCTTTTGAATAAGGCCACTAGGTGTCGCTACCGTGGATGCGTAGTCGTAGATAGTTTATTTTACCGCTATTAGATGGCGATATGTGATTCGCTTAGAACTCATAGTAACATGGAAGGCTATTACCAGATCAAAAACCGGGTAAACATTTCAAGTTGGTCGAACAGTGAATTTTTACCGAAATATCAAGTAAATCATTAATCAATTTCAATCGTGAGTTGCCCATCTTCATCTTTCATTTTTGAATTTCTGTTTGGGTAATAAATATATTTGTGGAAATAACTGAATCCAAAATCGCCCATAATTAGTAATTGACATTTCATTTTTGTGTTTATGTTTGCACAGGGACAGTATTGTAAGCGTCAATAATTTTGAAACGTTTGCTCAACGGGCTTTCACCAATGATATACAGAAATGTTTCATGGGTTGCCTAATCTGATCTGGTCGAATGACCAATGACCATCAATATATTTGAATGTGTGTGAGTTCAACACAACGGCAGTGTTACTAATTTTTTTTACTGCATTTTGACTTCATCTGAACATCTCGATTTGCCTTCTAACGAGCTTGATATCATCAACTAAATTGAACAAACTGAAGAGAGATTGAACCCTAAAGTTTTTGGTTATTTGTCGTATTGCTCGACAATAAGGAATTCACCTAATTTGGTCAACCTTTTAGGCAAGCATTGTATGTGATCATGGAATGTTTAAAAATATATGTTTTCAGCATTTCAGCGTTTTAGATTCTTTCAATAAAATAAAATAACATCTACCGGAATTTTCCATTTACCCTTATTGGTAAACCCCTCCCAGCACATATATTTTGCACTTTAATTTTGCCTAATTTATCTCCTGCTTGAAAAAATTTCACAAAGCGTAATCACCGGTGATCGGAGCTTGATCTTTAATCAACTCGATTTGAGAGTTCAGAAATCAGAGAACCAAGCCGTTGATCTCCGATCACCGGTGATTGCGATTTGTGAAATCCACCGTAAGTATCATTTAGGCGAAACAAAGTTCGCCGGGCCAGCTAGTTCTTCTATAAAAAACGCCTTTCAAAGGTCGAGATGGTGAAAAATGTCTTCTTTAGATGTTGTTTGAACAAACGCAGCCGAGTTTTATACCTCAACATTGATTTTAAGAAAGTTATCAACAAAATAAAATTGACATTATTCTTGATTCTTGCAATTACCCATCAATTCATCTTATATCTTTGGGTTGATTTTTTTAATGAATTCTTGATTAGAATCAACCATATTGATGTCGTCAAGTCTTGAACTTTCAGTTCAAGAGGATAATAAACATTAAATCTTCACAAGCATGCATATGAAAATTATGTGAGAGCAATGCAATTTTCTTCCATGGCAAAAATAATATATTTCAACAGTGATCTCTTGTACTTTTCATGCAAATAACTAGAAAAGGAATCCTTTCTATCAATTCATATAAACCTTAATTATCTTCGTCCATCACATCTTTTCCAATTCATTCATTTTCCGAATAAATTCACATTCTGAGAAATACGCTGAGAATGTAGAAAGGGCAACATAGTGTTGACTCGGAACATAAAAATATTTTGATAAACGTCATAACTTCGATACAGAGTGGAATGTGTCAAATTTCCAAGGCCAGAGTTGTGATTTTATAATTGTGAATGGAGTATATGTCAATAATTCGGTCCATTAAGTTCAGCAGTATTTTCCCTTTCAAAAAATATCTGATGAAGATTTGAGTTTACAACGACAAAAGGTTGTGTTAACTCAAGTACTAGAGTGTATTGACCTTCATATGCGTCGTATGTTTTAAATGAATTCAGAATCCTTCAAAACAAAGACTATTTTTCAATTTGAGTTCAAGTGGAATCGATTTTTCTAATATTGAAAAAAACAAAGTTTTGAAATGAATCATTACTCTTCTCAATTTGGTATTCTACAGCCAGTCCAAACCTGTCCTCCGTTATGTTTTCACATTATGAATTAATAGATTCACATACCGACCTATGCACTACACCGTCGTAAAATTTCATATGTAATGATTTTTCATCGTACCAGACTTGACCATGTTTTTCTTATTGAATTCCTCAATAACTTGAGCCCTTTTTTTATGGCCGTGTTGACATTTCACGGGAGAGAAAGTAAATAATTCCCTTTGAGCATTCTTTGGCTCGACAACAAGGACTTAGTCTGGACAATATGGCAGATATGTTATACATTCTTCAAGGATCCATCATAACTTTATTGTATCAAATATTTTTTACAAATCTTTCAGTGGTGAAGGTTTTTAAACGCACACTTGTTGAGTTATGCTGATTTGGCCCTTCAAAGTAATATTCTCGATAGGTTTTCTGACAATATTAATCATCACATCTCTTGGATGAAAAAAACTGGACTTTAAAACCCTTGAGCTGACAAACTAACATATAATATCTAAACAGATCATTGAAGAATAATATTGGGAGAGATTATCAACAGACCAGTAGTCGTTTGGTGAAATATAATCCACAAATTCTTCACAGCATTATGAAAGGGAATCCTTTCAATCCGATTTAGACTGACAATACCATCAAGTGATACCGATCTAGAGGAGTATAGTTTATCAGATCATCGAGTTAATCAATTTTCTGGAGATGAATTGATTGATTTTCTCTTCATATGTTAATAGATTTATTTTGGCTCCAACCAAAGGATTCACCCTTTCTCAAGGGTTCTTTTCAGTTGAAAGATTTTTACTGAATATATTACATACAAAAAATATAAATGAAATTTGCCAATATTTCTGTTCACTTAAATGGAAGAGTTGTGTTTAAACTTGTTAGAAATTCTTGTTTTGATTTTATGATTGAAAAAGTTTTCTTGTTCTGCAGGGATGCTTCCGTCATTTTTTGGTTCTTATTTGTTGATGTACCTAGTTAGCTCTGGTGAAGCATTTTTATGTTGAATTTTCGAGCTAGATTCTTGCCCGTAAGTAGCTGGTAGCAGAGTTATTAATTTCTCTGAAACTGACTTAACCTAATCATAACTTACATATTATTATTGATTCATGACTTGACAACAATAGTCAGTATTGTTCGGCAACAAGAAAATAATTTACTTAAATCGCCAGTACACTTTCAATACAATAGGGCTCTTGTCGTATGGTAATGAGAATTGCAAGATATTGATATGCCGATATCATATTTTAAAACACTGTATTGTTAACAGGCACAATTCCAGGTAAGGACGCTTGTAAAAATTCTGCTTAGTATGTTCACTGACCTACTATCAGTTTTCTACCAGACTGCTGCTCGATCTCAACTTCAATATTTCTTCAAACGCTTTTTTTTATTGTAACTGATATACACGCAATCCAACTCAGGAAAGATCACTCTGTATTTCGTAGAATAAAGTAACCCCGATGAAAATTTGTTGGATGACAAAATAAAGTAAGGACTGAACGAGAATAAATTCGCTATCACAAAAACGCTTATATATTTTGAACCACTGGACCGATTTCTAAAATCAAACTCATTTTCGAATCATCTTCTAATTCTAATGAAAACAATAAAAAATAAAAACTTTTTTTTACAAAATTCATGGATTTTTTCTGGAATTCTTCCCATCATGCTTCTTATAGTGTTCTCAGTCACTTTCTGGGATGCTGTCTTCCACTTTTGCTTGAATTCCGCTAATGTTTTCGTTGATTTCTTAGTCTTCTTTAATTCTCTTTTACCAGGGCCCAATATCTTTCGATTGGCCTGAGTTCTGGGCAATTTGGTGGATTGGCCTCTTTGGGGACAAAAACCACCTCATTAGCTTCGTACCATTCCTTGATGGCCTTGCTGTAGTGGCATTAAGCTAAATCTGGCCAAAAGATTGTTGACACATCCTGCTCACGTAAAAATGGTAAAAGTCGCTTCTTCAAGCATTCCTCGATGTTTATCTTCGAGTCAACAGAGCCTTGGCCAACGAAATATTCGCTCCTTTTCCCACAAGTGCAAATTGCTTGCCAAACCAGGAATTTTTTAGGAAACTTTGCTTGTTTCTTCACGCGAAATTGTTCGTCAAAATTTCCAAGAGAATCTGCAGTTTAAAATTCCTGGCCAGGAAGTTGCGAGAAATCAGCCAAGACATAGGTTTCGTCGTCCATCACGCAACAGGAAAAATGTTTCAATAAATCTTTTTTTAATTTCTTTGCTCTTGATTTCGCTTCTTGATTCTTCACAGCGTTCCTGTCTGGCACTTTCTGCACTTTGTATGTTCGAAGCTCACAACTCGACTTGATTTTCTGAACGGTTGACTGCAAACAACCCACTATTTGGGCCACTTTCCGTCCTGAAAGGTTTGGATTCTTCTGAAAAAGGCTGATGGCTTTCTTCACTTTTTTTGGGCTATGAAACCCCTTTTTTCCTCCCGGTTCCTTCCTTGCGGTTAATTGTAAGATCTTCGTTGAAGCGCTTAACAGCTTTTGATACCGTTTCCGGACGAACGCGAGCCTCTTTTGCGATTCTTTTGAAGCTCCATTTTCGATTATTTTGAAAAAGTTTCACTATAAATTCTCGTGGTTTCACTTCGCTCGACATTTTGCGACAGAGAATTGGAATATCTATGAAGTAAATGTTCCACATGTTTCTGACGTTCATAACAAAGCTATAACTATGATCAAATTTTGATTTTTTCTCAATTGGTTCAAGAGATATAGGCGTTTTTGTGATAGCGAATTTATTCTCGTTCATTCCTTAGGTACATTTCATTGGAAAAATTGAGGAGACTTTGTACATTTTCCTGTCATAATTTCTGCGGTTTCAATGTACCCATATTCAATAAGAAAATTACCTAACACCCATTCATATTTTATTACATTCTGAGTTATTCGTACACTTGCATAACATTCATCTCCTAAAGCATGCAAATTTCCCCATTTTTCCAAGAATAAAAACCACCACTTATGACGAACATGTCAATTATTATCATTACAACTCATTTAATACGATTGTCTGTCTGTTTATGCAACACGTACATAAAACGATGGGAAAATAAACCATTGTATGCACCTTCACCATCATCAATCGTAAAACAACTAGTATGCAATAAAACAAACATCGAAAAACACACATTAAATACAATAAATAATCCTGTTGCGTTGGGTGACAAAATTCCCTATGATTTACAACATAATTTCAATACGTTATTACTTGGGCGAGATTCAATCTGTTATTTACGAGGGAATAAAGCCGCACAACCAACGTCCTATCGTTAAATCCAAAAAACTCGATAAAAGACGTCTTCAAGCGAATACAGGATGCCACAACCTCATAAAAACATCTAAAATAGTTCAAATATGACGTTTTTTCGGAAATCTCGATCCTAAGGGTGTGTATCCACGTCCGCGCCGACCGTACGACAAGTCTCTACGCGCGGTCCCCCTTTAAACCGAAAGCTCATCCCGCCGAAATTTGCGTGCGAAACCGTAAAAGTTGAGGCCAAATCGGCCGTGGCGGAGGAACAAAAGTTTTCGGGCCGTAAACGAGGTGATTGAAAATGTGCGTAGCATTTTCTGCCGGCCATTATCGGTCGGATTTCGAACGCCGTAATTGAAAGTTAAAAAGCCTGGCGGGCCCCCTTTGCAATCTAGTGGCTCACGAGACCGAATTAGTGTGAGAATATCACTTAACCCGGCTAGCGAGAAGGTACCAAAAGGATTTTTAGGTGGGGGGAGTGGTCCTATAAATTTCGCGAGTAATTATTTTTTGACAGGCCGGGCTGTGATTCGGTTTAAACGTCGATTTATGGCGGAAATATTACGGTAACAAGATACCGGCCGAAATGTTTTATTATGTTTTGCAGTTTTTTATCTTTATTTTGTTTTTTTTATTATTTTATATGACTTGTAACACTCTAGAGTCTTTGTCTTGATTTTTTCAAACTGTATATTCTTGAGATCAAACCAAACCTTTTTTCCTAAAAGAGCTATTGAAAGGAATGTCGTAAAAGTCTTTTCATCACTCAGTAGGAGAGAGTACATAGAGGTCGTAGTAATTACGTATTTATCAAAATTTTCATTTAGTTTTGGAAAATAATTATTTGAGAAAATATAATGTGAATTCATCAATTCTAAGGACGAATGTTGAAGAAACTTTTTTCTCGTTTAATACTGGAAATATTTCACCATTTCACGTATATAAACATGGTTGGAAAATTCAGTTATGCTTTTTTCTTTTACGGAAATCAAGAATCGATTGTTAAAATTTCACTGAAAAATTATGGACAGAATAGTCCGTTACTTTGTTATAGTTCATCCGAGAAAAGAATGAAAGTATTCGAATAACCCGACAGAAAAACTTCTAAACGAACAGACGGAGCAATGGAATTCTCAAGAAATAAGCCTACAGAAGACATTTAAATACCTTTTTGCCAAACTTGAAATACTCCAATATGAAAATGTTGTAGTAAGTATTACGAATCCTGTGTCACACTTAAACCTTAAAAGAAATAACTCCATTTACAAAGTAGAATAAGAGTTAATAGAAATTAGCACTGGCAACGTCTCTGAGAATTATTTTGACTAGTATGGACCAACAGATCAATATATCCGGTGGATTCGCCTTCAAGGTAGATCAATGTAGATGGTAGATTCGCTTTTAAAAGTAAAAGAGGTCAATAAATGGGAAGAGAAGAAAAGTTTTCTCCAGGTGTCTCACTCCAACACATTATATGATGTCCTGAAGCTTGTGCGTTTCTCTACAATCCAGTTAAGATATGGCAGTATTTTCCTTTTTGTCAAAACACGAATATTCGACTGAAACGCCCAGAAAAATAATGAATTCCTCAATAAAAATTCGTAGAAATGTCCTTTCCACTTAATCAATTCGATTTTTCATAGATACAATACGAAATATTAGCTTTTACATCGTTTAGAACCGAAAGCCTTAACCTTTAACTCGTTATGCACAATTTTCATCAAAAAGTGCCAAAATCGTTCAAAATTTCTGCATAAATGAGAAAAGATCGTCGATAACAAATACACAATTCTCCTCAAAACCGAAGATTTATTCGAAACCTTGCATTTTCTTCTTTCGTTTATGTCAATTTATCCAAATTCAATCAAAAATTGCTTCTCATATCGTCAAAAAACAAAGTGAAAAATGATTTTCTAACATAATGGGCCCTCTTAACCTATCTTTTCATATAAAAAAAATACATTTTTCTTTTCAGCCTCTCTGAATGACCTCACTTTTCGAAATTTGCTTGAAAACCGCCCAAATTCTCAGAAAATCCGAAAAATATTATCGTAATCCACCTCAAAAGCCTTCATCCTAACCATCCAAAACGATATTGCCTCATTAAACAGGTTTTTTAACCATTTAATCATTTCTCCGTTATAAAAATTAAAACATTTTTTCTTGATTCCAAAAATTTTGTAGCCGATTTGAATTTTAGGACGAATGTTTACATTTCGAGGTTGAAGGGGTACATGGGTATTTCGTTGAAAAAGCTGTTATTTGGACGGATGGAGCCTCGAGAGGTCGATTAGGATGATATTTTTCAGGTTTTCCAAGAAATTTGGCGATATCTGAGCAGATTTGCAAAAGTAAGGTACCTCACTAATGAGGTGGAACTTAGACCTGATTCTCCTATAAGAAACGCCTTTCAAAGGTCGAGATGGTGAAAAATTAATTCTTTAGATGTTGTTTGAACAGACGCAGCCGAGTTTTATATCCCAAAATTGATTTTAAGAAAGTTATCAACAAAAAAGAATTGACATTATTCTTGATTCTTGTAATTACCCATCAATTCATCTTATATCTTTGGGTTGATGTTTTTTAATGAATTCTTGATTAGAATCAACAATTGATGTCGTCAAGTCTTGAACTTTCAGTTCAATAGGATGATAAACATTAAATCTTCACAAGCATGCATATGAAAATGATGTGAAAGCAATGCAATTTTCTTCCATGGCGAAAAATGATATATTTCAACAGTGATTTCTTGTACTTTTCATGCAAATAACTAGAAAAAGAATCCTTTCTATCAATTCATATAAACGTTAATTATTTTCGTCCATCACATCATTTCCAATTCATTCATTTTCCGAATAAATTCACATTCTGAGAAATACGCTAAGAATGTAGAAAGGGCAACATAGTGTTGACTTGAAACATAAAAATATTTTGAAAAACGTCATAACTTCGATACAGAGTGCAATGTTTCAAATTTCAAAGGCCAGAGTTGTGATTTTATAATTGTGAATGGAGTATAGGTAACCTTAGGAAGAATGCAGAAATCTCAAAATAAGTGATATTAGATCGTCCAGGACACTTTCCAGATGAATCAGGAAGATTATTCATCATGGACGAAAATATTAATTCTTCCGATAAGATTTCTGCATTCTTTATAAGGTTATCCTTCTCCTTGAGAATGGCCTCATGAATTGAGATCTTTCCTTCTTCAATTGAACCACTTGGAACTATCAGAGATACCTTCTAACCAATCAAACAGTTCAAGTTTCAAAAGTTGAAATGAAAGCCTACCCCACTACTACTACGAATAGGTTAATCCGAGCTCGTCATATAAACATCACCGGTTCCGTTTTCGCAGGGAAATAAAAGTGTTACACTTTTCGGGATGTTCATTTTTTTATTCTGACTATATTAATGAATGGAATGCCATTCATGAACGCGTAAGGACCCATATCAGTTTGTCGAGCCCCGTTCACACCGTCAACAGGATTCGATATGACTTACGTTGACAAGAGGGAGCTCACGGTTGCATAGACAAATCAGGTCCGATCCCGAGTGGTAACTCAATACCCGGGGCAGAATTCGGAGTGACTTCCACGTCGAACTCGATCAAGGAACGGCGCTATCCGATTTCAATAACCATCAGCGATTTTGTCGATTCGACTTCTCTTATCTCGGCCCGTTAATGGGAACTGATTTGACGGTATCGGATTTTTCAAACACGATGTTTTACCTGCCACTTTTCGGATTCGGCACTACGTGATTGATGGTGCCCGGATCGGGTGACGACACAAATACGAATTTTTATCACATATACGAGGATATATTGAAAAATTCTTAGCCTGCTATAGAACCAAACAAAATTTCAATGTCAAAATATTTTATTACTCGAAATATTCTCCTCTTAATTGAACACATTTATAACAGCGAACCTGCAACGTCTCTAGACCTTTCAAAAAAATGTTTCTTCTTGCTCTGCAAACCAGTCCTCCACAGCTTTTATTACCTCCTCGTTGGAAAAAAATTTACGTCCTTTCAAACTTTTTTTCGGTTGAGGAAAGAGATGGTAGTCGGACAGAGCCAAATCTGGTGAATAAGGGGGTTGTTCTAGTAATTTTAACCCTAAATCACGAATTTTTTGCATGACAACATGAGATTTGTGCACTGGTGCGTTGTCCTGTAAGAACAAAATACCTTTGAATAGCTTTCCGCGTCTTTTCTCTTCAATTTTTTCCCGTAGAGTGGTCAGTAATGTCGAATAGTAATCGCCAGTTATTGTTCTACCCTTATCCAAAAAATCAATCATGATTACTCCATGGCAATCCCAAAAAACTGAAGCAAGAACTTTTCCAGCAGATTTTTTGACACGAAACTTCTTAGGTCTTGGAGAACCAGAGTGTCGCCATTCCATCGATTGTTGCTTTGTTTCTGGATCGTAGAAATGTACCCAAGTCTCATCCATAGCAACAATTCGGTTCAAGAAGTCTACATCGTTTTCAAATCGAGCACAGATCGAACGCGATGCTCCTACCCTTGCACGCTTTCGGTCAACATTCAAACATTTGGGGATCCATTTTGCAGAAATTTTTCTCATGTCCAAATTGACGTGAACTATATGATAAACGCGTTCGTATGAAATCTTCAGTGCTTCAGATATCCGTTTTAGGCCAATTCGACGGTCTGATAAAATCATGTCATGAACTGCATCGATATTTTCGGGGACTGACACAGAAACTGGCCTTCCCGATCGGTCATCGTCTCCAATGGAAAATTGACCTCTTTTGAATCTTGCAGTCCAATTTTTCACGATCCCATACGAAGGATATTGATCACCAAGGATATTAAGCATATCTTCGTAAATCCGCTCACCTCTTAACCCTTTTAAATACAGGTAGGTACTTGATGATGGCTCGATACTCCAATTTCTCGATATTTACAATTTCGGTGGACATTTTTTTTTATTGCGTAACTCTGGTTTACACTGAGAAAAATGTTCATTTTGATTCTAATGAAACAGCTTCATTAACTCTCACATAATTATTACAATAGTAAATTGAATTAATTCGATTATCTGTCTGCTCATTTCAATTTTTCCGTTTCATTCTCATAAGAAGTTCTATTTCATTGTTATCAATTTAATTGGAATAATGACACATCCTATAGTGTCAATGTTAGGGATAATTATAAGACAACTTCCTGTTTAATTCAAAATTTTACCATTATTTCAATAAACATTCTGACTGCGCTGAAAAAAAGCATTATTGTTTTTATGTGACGCTTCATTGCATTATTCCATAGTATTTTTCTATTATCTTATTCTTCATATTGCAAAATAATCAATTTTTCTTTATTCTTGAATTGAAGTATGATGTCAAATAAATATAATGTGATATCTTTAAAACAATAGTGAAACTGAAATTCTGAAAATATGATGCAGTACGATTTTTATAATTCACTTTATGCTATTCAGAAGGCGGCTACATCAATTTTATTATACTCTTTAATTGAAAATATTACTCAGTTCATTAAATTCAATGGGAGTGTTCATCAAGTTGAAAATACTTTTTAATCAAATTTATAACTCGCATTAACAAATTCAATAGGAGGTTTCATTAATTTCATGATGAAATTTCATTGAGGTTATTGAACTTAACGATTATATTAATGAAACGCTTCCATTGTTGCTAAAGCAAAGCCAAATCCATTTTTATGAAACGAGTTTCATTGCAGTTATGGGACGTCCAATGGTCACCTATTTAATGAAGATAGCTTTATGAAATCAATGAGAATTATAATCGGAATAATGAGAATTTTTTCTCAGTGATACTTTTTTGACGTCGAACTCTACACTGACACTTCTAATAAGTTATTGTTCGTTGATATGGTATCGCAATATTCTGTTTATGCATGGAACTGGTTTAGGCTAACTAGATATCGATACATCCTCGTAGAGTTGTATTTAGAGCAATAATGATTATAACTCATGGGGAAGTATTATGGTTTTCTAAGGCAGGGCAAAAAATCACGAGGAAAATACTCGACAAGGTACAGAGGCTTGCCAGTATTATAAGAGGAATAAGGATTCTGCCTAAACTATGGAGAATATACTCTCCATTTGTATAACAGAATTCAATTCACCCAGTAAGTACTGCTATGTCAAGCGATAGAAGTCATAAGTATTGGTAATCTCAAGAGAAAAAACCGACTTAATCATTCCACCTCGTCCTTATTCCATTTGGTATTCAACACGATCAAAAACACGAGAATGTGTCACTTACATACCAGTTTAGATCAAATACCAAGATACGCCCTCACGTCCAGAGACGTGATCAATTTCGATCAACCGTTTAAGCCAAAATTAACGACGTTCATTAATCTAAAAATCAAGTTTATCATCCCATGGGAGCAACATCGATCTGAATCCACCTAAAAACGGAATCATTCATAACCTAGCGCTGTTCTTGCTAGCTCCGACCCACACGAATAAAAGCCAAACAACGATCAGGAATGTTATTATCATCGTCGTATTAATCATCGCTTTATGCGAATGTGAAAATATTCGCAGCTCGATCGTTTATCATGTCGAAATCTCGAAAAAGGATAACGCTGAGAGTCGGGTATCATTATGTGTACTTACTGCAGGATACTGCTTCCCTAGAGATGGCCAGCGCTTGAATAGGGAAGTAATGGACTGCAGAAATTGTATGGCCGGCTAGTTGATGTTGTACATCTGATGTCAAGACTGGGAAATGGGAACAAAACGGCCTTCAAGACCGCTTTGATACAGAATAATAAAATATGTTAGGTTTGACGTTCTTTAAGTTCCCCACAAGACCAAAACTATATATTCAGTCAAATAAGAAACTAAAAGATTCTCTTCCTCATGAATCATTCTATGAAAACACCCTGAATAGAATATTCCACTATGTTTCGAAAAATTAAGTCCATTGCTTGAAATTAACTCAAAAATATTGATTTAATAACTGTGGGATTAAACAGTGGAAGTCAAAATTATAGAACAAATTCATTTTCTCAGAAGAAAAATATTTGGCAAAAAAATCCTGGAACAGGTCAATTTTTGTTTCACTTTTACCAAATTTGGATGCATTTTGAAGGATTTTTGTTGCACCCTGTGCCATTCCCATCAACCCTCTGAATTTTTGAATAGGGAATTTTTTTTTGAAGAATTAGTTAGTTTAAAGAGGTTTTCAGTATGTGCACTTTGTCATGGCTTTTTCTTTGAATTGCAACATTCTTTCGAAAAGTTTCAGTTTCAGTGGAAACGTACTAGTAACATAGCTATTTAAGGGGCAGTATCACCTTTTGAATCGTGGTAAATCTACATTCAAAAGTGGTCTCTTTATTTCACGAGTAAGTACCCTAATTTACGACGTAGAGACTCAATTTTTTTTCAAATTGAAGTTGAAGAACGTCCCGAGGGCAAATAGTTTTCTTTTTTTCGATTCAATTAGTTTTTCAATTGAAAAAAAACAGAGTCATCGTTAGATCTGGGGTTATTGAATATGTTTTTCGTTTTTCATGAGTACAAGCTACATTTTTGAAATAATAATCATGAAAATTCTTGTAGTTTATAGAAGATTAAATTGCCGAGGGCAAATAGTTGCGATTTTTCCCAAAAAATTATGAATAACCGTCGAAAAAAAATCATTAAGTGTAGTTTCCAAAACGCTGAAGTTCAACCTGTTTTTTTTAATTGAAAAACTAATTAAATCGAAAAAATCGCAACAATTTGCCCTCGGCAATTTAATCTTCTATAAACTACAAAAATTTTCATGATGATTATTTCAAAAATATGTCTTGTACTCATGAAAAATGAAATGACACTAAGGTGACCATATTTTTCACACCACGTTGGGTTAAACTTAGGAAAAAATGAGGAAAAACTTTGAACTTGTAATAGATCTTTGTTAAAAAAAAACTATGCATATGCCCCAAAAATCATAGTTCACATTCGATAGCGCATCAATCCAGGAACACTATCCAAGAAACAGATTGGAAAAATTTCTTCATTTGGAATCTTGACACAAAAAAGACTAGCAAAAAATTTTATTTTTTCGCATTTCCGAAAATGTCGACTATCTCGAAAACCAAGGGACTTTTAATGAACATAACACATATTTTTCTGAACCCTCACAATGTACTGTATCCGCAGATACAATTCATTACGACACACCCTGTATAAAATCAAACAATCTTCATCTCCATATCGAATTATATTCCGAACTGCTGACAAATTTAGTATACTTCTTCAAGATTCACATCATATAAACTTCTTGTTACTCTTTTTCTATAAAAAAATTGCGTAAATTGCGGTAGGATGTAGGGTCAGCGAATACGATCGCCAATACGAAAAAGATACAGAAAGCGGCGACCAAAAACAACGATACAGGAAAGAATCCTCAGAAGTTTCTTCTTGTAATCGTGAGAAACATCTGAACTGGAACCACGGATGTCGAAACCAAAGCCAACTGGTAAGATTTCAGGAGGTGGATAAGAAAGATGATGGCTGGATTCATCGACCAAACATATTTTATCACGATCTCTTTCGTGTATGAGAAGATGGAAAGACAACCTCATGATTATTGGATATGTGTTCTTTATCTATATGACTTTCATAAAGATTGTTCGTGTGCTTTTTACTCCGTTCGTATTGGGAAATCGAAGAACGCCTAGATTTACCGATTGGAGGCCGATGGAAAAAAATCGGCCTCAATCTTCAATACGTCCATTTCATCGTGCTTTGAATTATACAGGATGAGTCTTTGACTTGTACATATATTTTAACTGTAGATTCCTCCCATCAAACGAAACACTTTTTTCCTATACCATTTTTCAAAATTCGGTTTGGTTTGGAACATACAGGGTGTCGAAAATCCATGAAAAAAACACTTTTCTGTTTATATCTTCGGAACTGTTATTTCGAATGAACTGAATTTTGGTTGAGTTTTCATTCTATTCATGATGCATATTCCTCAATCGGAACCTATTCAATATCTCTACTAGTATAAAAGTTACAGGGTAGTCGACTCATCAATACACTCTAAAACACCATAAAACCACTTTAAAAAGATAAACGGTTCATATTTTCGAAATAATCAATCATTTAAGAAACTAAAAGTATTCCTATTTTTTTTCAATAAAACGCGTCGTTTTCGAGTTATTTCCAATTTTACCCGGAGAAATTTGACGAAAAAATCATTAATTTCAAGAATAATCTGAATGCGTCTCTGAATTAAATATCATCGAATATTATTCCTTCTCTGGTCTATAAACGAGTTTAAAATGTTGTCACAATATTCATCAACTCTGTCAAGATATCTTAATAATAAACTCCCACAAACGTGGGAGATAAAATTGAACACCAAGGAGGATTTAATACGCACAGTTTCTACTGAAAATTCATAGTTACCGGTCCATATTGTTAAGTTATATGTCGATGAAATACAAAATTCGGATATGAATGATGAATCTTGATACAAACTACTTATTAAATTGAAATTTATGAAAAATAATACGATACCTGATAATCTGTGGCGATTTTTCTATCTAAACAACATCCTCTTGGAATTTTATAAACTCGACACGGTTGAAATTATTTCAATTCACTTCACATAATAATCACATTAGAACAATAATTGACTGAATGTATTCAGAACTCCACAAAATGTTTACAGTTTTTTCAGAGACCCTGGTTTGTTATTGTTTATAGTTGCGGCCTCCAGATAACCAATAATTCGGTTTTAGCTCTACGCATGCGTGGTAAAATTTGGTGGCAAAGTCGATTTATGATGGAAACGGCAGAATTCATAGATATTTATACCACGGTACACAAATGTATCGTGATTTATACTATGTTTCTTAAAAAATCCTTAACCTCAATGAAAATATCAGCAAGCTGACAACATCTTCTTGGAATTTCTGTGCAAAAATTCACAGAATCGATACAAATTAGATTAGTTTAGGTTGTTTAGTAATAAATCTGAATGGAAAGTCTTTCTTCATGATATTGTTTGGGAATTTCGAGGAAAATATGAACAAGTTATTAGTGTTTGCAAACTAATCTGCAGAAAAATCGAAGGAGGAACTTATTTTGGTGGAATAAATGTGGCTTTTTAGTTGCAGATATAATCCGATGAAACTAACCGTTTTTGTTGAAATTATTGTGTTTGCAACATTTTTATTCCAATAAGGTTAGTACTTGACTGCTTGAGTATTCCCTAAATTGGGCCTAAATGTATAAACTCAATTTCTATCGAGAAATATGAACTTTGAATCAATTCCACAGTATCATTTCAGGGACGTAATTAGCACAATTTTTTTTCAAATGGCTATATCTTTTTAACAGAGCCGAATTCGGAAAAATGAAAAATGAAAAAAAGGTTTCTTTTGACCTCAAGAATCTTCAGTTAAAATATATGTACAAGTCAAAGACTCACCCTGTATAAACAGAGTTGTTTGAAGATATAAAATACGACGCCAATGGACAGTTCGAAGAATAGAAATAATCTCAAACTGAGTAAATTAGACTCATTAATCAGTTATTCAGGCGCCATTTGCAAATAGTAAATATTGAATTTAATATTTTCCACAACTGGCTTTGTCCAACTTTGTTATTAGCAGTACTCGACAGAATAACTCATAAGTTTTAAACGTAATTTTATACATGGTTGAATGAAGTATGGAACCATTTATAACAATTGCCAAAATAGGAATAATAAGTTCCATGGTACCAAAGAAAAGATGACAAAAAATGTAGAATTCCAATGGTCTGATTTGAATAATTCAATAACATACAAGTCATAATATGGAAGGAGAAATGTCGGTATAAAATAATGATTGTTATACGAGGAAAGTAACAGGTTGTAAATGCCACTACGATAAGAGCTGAATACAATGGGCTATAAAAGCAGATAACACTTGACAAGAAAGATTTCTACAGTCGAACCCTTTCATAATTCTTTGGAGAAATATTGAGCATTTTGTCGTTCTAAGGATTCACCCAATTATTTCGAAATAAAACTAGTCCTTCATTGCTGAAGAACTTCTCTCCAGTGGTGTTTTAAAGTTGTGCATGCTTTATACAAATTTTGATTCATAAAATAACTCAGGACGTTCGAGCTGAAAATATATCTTCTCAAAGGAGTGATTCTTCCAGTGATTTTTCAGTGGCCACCTCAACTCATTAATTGATCAGCTGTAGAGAGGTGCACCTCGAGAGTGTGGCGTGAGAAATATTAATACAAACAATGTATTGTTTGAAGAACATTGTAAACTTGTCTCTCTGTCTCCAGACAAAAGATAAAAGTATTTACTCTTCGACATATCGAAAATGAAAGAGATCTTTGACTAACAGTCGTGTGTACCATCAACACGGGGCTCTGGTGAATACTTTGACTAAGTAGGCGATTGACGATGGAGAGAATGCGTAATTTTTAATTCGTTTCTTTCGGGAACCTTGACAGAGCTGATTTGTTTGGTATAAGAAGAGTCGAATAGAGGGAATACGAAATAGAAAAGAATTAGCTCTAAATCAAATTTTTCTGGTTAGGTTTGCAAAAATCCTATCAAAACAGCAAGGATTCTGCAATCGTATAACCTCATCTTCCCAGTTATTTCATAAGCCATTAATGGACAGGTGATAAATCCACATAACTCAGTAAACATTTTATCGATATTAATCTCCAAATATGAGATCGATGAATGAACATCCTTCATTCACGTTCTCAGAAAACGTAGTTGCGGAACTATTCAATGAAAAGCCACCTAGCCAAACAATGTTCCAGATAAAAAAATTGAAGTACAGGAAATTCATAAGGTGCTCGTATCGTTATATGGTGTGCAAGCGTAAATATTTACATTTTGTTTAGCTGCTATAAATAACTACTTTTCATATTTTGAGGAGAAAGATTCTTAACAAGACGTGTGTAAACAGGATTTGACGGCATGTTTATCTAATCGTCGATGACATATTAGGAACAGGGTTAGATTATGAATGATGTGCGTACAGATCAAGTAGGTCATGTAATAATTTTTTTGAAGGAGTTTTAGTTCATGAGTTTTCTGAGTAAAGGACCGATTTTGATTTGATCTTGATGAGGTTCTCTGTTTTCTAGTTTATTCTTTAAGAATGTGCTAAATTTCTTAAGTTTTGGCTTCTTTTATAGTAAAAACTTTATTTCTTCATTTGAAAAAAAAAATGTTTCATACAGAAGCATTGTGGTTTCACGTGTTTTCTATCTTGAACAAGATGCTTTATATACAGGGTTCCCCAGAAATTCCGTGCAAGTATAAGGATTAACTTTTGAAAAGGTTTCAAATTCTGAATGTCATCATTTTCAATATTTCTGTGCAAATCGAAAATTGTGAAGGTAAAAGCCTCCTTATCTCTTTAAAGTACCGACGGTTTTCTAAGACACATGGTAAAATTATCAAAAAATCATCATATGATATAATCAGTTTAAACTCGATACAAGGAAAATATTCGATCACTTAAACAACAAAAAAAAAACAAATTTCATATGCACTATTTCTGATTCAAATATACAAATGAGTTTTCGTTTTCTTCATTGTGAAACTGTAAATATATCTTCTTTCAAGAGCTCTTTCAATCCTCTATCTTTACAAAAGTTGTTTCGTTTTCATTGGGTTGTTTTAACAAATAAAATTACGAAAGCACTTAGGGTTGGGAGTTTTCGAGCACTTATTTGTCCACCTTGTAGGTAGATTACCATGTCTAACTTAAAGAAACAACTGTCGTTATAGATTAATTTGAAATTTTTTCATATGTAATATCACTTGAGATGGAATTTTGCCGGCAAAATTTCTCGATTGTAATATGAAAGTTTGTTGCTCGGAAATTTCCGAAAAGCAACAAACTTGAATATGACAAAAGAGAAATTTTACCTGCGTAAATTTCATCTCGAGTGGTATTCGGCATGACTATTTCCCGAGAAAATGTCTAACATTAGGTTATATGGTCAATTTTGACACGGATTGCGCTATTTGGCAAATTAGAATTCATATAGATTAACTGAACGTTGTTTTCTCTATGATATTCATTTCCGAAGCTACCTATGAATTGGAGAAACGTCAAAAATTTTATCGCTGATGGAAAACCAAATTGTTGGTTTTGCCGGTTTGAAAGATTTATCGAGATAAAACGGTCGTTGGTTGCTATATACGGAAACTTCCTCACTAAAAATGAAAAGAGTGGAATAGTCATTCAAAAATAAGCTATAATTTTAATGATTCAGATTGAGGAATCTGAAATAAATTATGCATAATATTTTCCATCGGAATACAAAATTTGAAAATATCCGAATTGACAATTGACATTTCAACCGTCAATGAAGTTTCAGATTAAGAATCTGAATTCTTAATAAATACAGAGCAAAATTGTGAAAATTGTAGAGTTGTGTGAGGAGTTTTCAAAAATTAAGAAAATGGAAAAACTGTTAAGGGTAAAGGGAAATGATGTGATTGATAGTGTTTTCAAATTTCTTAACCAAAATATCAACAACTGACATGGATTCAATAATTAGAATCGTTCGTTATTTCTATATTTTCAATTATTTTTATTTTGTATTTTGAATGATAGCTTAAATTGTGTTCATCCATAATTTTCTCTTATAATGATTTCTTCATGTTTGAATTGAAATATTCTCCTCTATATTAGTGAAATAAAATTCGTAAGAGTATAACGAGACACCATATAATTTGACTTTTTCAAAATTAAATCCATACAAACAAACAATTCAAGAAATTTTCAATACACAGGGTATTAATTAATGTTTCGGCGATTGTCAATCAAAAATAGATTCATTCTGATGCTTAAACATGTGCTCATAAGGCCTTCATAAGATTGAAAAAAGTGGCAACAAAAAGGAGTTTTTTCACAATAACTCAACAACGGTTTAAGACACTTGAATGAAGTTTAGACCACAAACACTTTCGACTGGGTCCTACTCAAATTTGTTGGTGCAAACTTAAATTTGAATTTAAAAGATCGTTGCTACAGGGGGTACCATTTACTTTGCCAAAATCTTATTTATTTCGAAATTTTTTATATTTTTGGACAGAGAACAATTTTTTATTTGAAGTGGTTCATGATACGTTCAATTCAAAATGAGATCATACAAGAATTTGGTAGTTATTTAGTTCACCCAATTGTGCAATATTAACACAGAATAGGAAAATAAAACATGATTAAAGAGAATAACAAAAATAGGCAGAAAAAGTAAGTATAGGGAGTCGTAATTTCTTAAGGGGCATTTGCAGACATATTTCAATGAAAACTTGATTTTTCGATATCCCTTTCACTTTAGAAACACTTGGGTTAGCTTCGAAATAATCGTTGGCGACAAAACCGACGAAGAAGAAGTATGGGAATCGTATAAATACCTGGGTCATGAGCCTGTCTGCCCCGGTGCCTTCCTCGTCCTTAAAAATAATGTCCTGGTTATAGTTGGGCACCAAATCCCTGAACCTGGTGTCGTTCCTCCCGATCCTCCCTTCGCCCAAACCGCTCGCCGTGATCGTATTCTCCGGCACATTCGGAACGTGCTGCTTGAAAACCAACGGCGTCAATTTCCTGGGGCCCCTACGTCTACCGGCGCCCCTACCAGGGCCACAAGCGCGGGCCCCCAACGCGAGGGCGATCAAGAACGCCACCACCGGAACGCACCACTTCATCTGGACGCACCACCTGTCATTTCCTGAAGAACGCGCTCATCCCTTCGCACTCTATGATCAGCATGTCTGCTATGATCAGGTAGATGCTGTTGCACTTGTCATAGAGGTGAGGCACAGACTGAGCCCCACTCTGGGGCCCTGGCCATCTTCGTCGTTCTTCGTCGGGAGCCCATTGGCTGGCTAGGCGGGGCATAGCGGATGTTACCTGGGCCTCGCAAATCAAAGAATGGTTAAGGTCATCTTCGGAGTCACCTGGACCAGGCCTGGCGGACGTCTCCATCGCCAAAACGCTTCTTCGTCGTCGAAACGACGGTTCTCTTCGATACCGCCACCTTGAGATGGCCAGCAACCGATGCCGATGGTCCTACGACCTTAACCGCCGATCGAATTCTGAAAGAGCGTCTTCTCCTTACCCGCACGGCGTTGCCACGTCCTCCACAACAATTTCCCCCGATTTTTCAGCCCAAAATCAACCAACTTTCGTCTGTCCCACTTTTTTATGGATGCCCCCTGTACGTTCTTCGCGAATCGTCGCCTTTCAAAATTTTGAATTTTATTTTTGCATACACTATGTTTCTCAATACCACTCACGTCCGAATAAAAGTAAGTTTTTGGTTTATTTCATGACTAAAAGTTGAGTCTGCAGAAGGTTTGTTATACCAGTCTTGAAATCACGTAAAATTTAATTCAAATTTCAAAATGGTTTTCAGGTGCATCGCTTGTCTATTCGAAAAAATAAGTGTTCTCTATTTTATTACGTTTCTTTCAATTCTATTCTAGTTTTTTGTTTCTTTGATATCAATCACGTAAAAATAAAAAACAATTTTTTGTAATTCTCTGAGAGAAATTAGCTTCACCCAGTAAGATATGGCTTCATTTGGATGATCTTCTGTTTCCTCTGATTTTGAGAGACCTACGGATTTGATCAAGATCAAATTTTTTATTCGGATGAAGAATGATGTACATATTCTAGCTAAACTCCATTCACAATTATAAAATCACAACTCTGGCCTTGGAAATTTGACACATTCCACTCTGTATCGAAGTTATGACGTTTTTCAAAATATTTTTATGTTCCAAGTCAACACTATGTTGCCCTTTCTACATTCTTAGCGTATTTCTCAGAATGTGAATTTATTCGGAAAATGAATGAATTGGAAAAGACGTGATGAACGAAAATAATTAACGTTTATATGATTCGATAAAAAGGATTCCTTTTCTAGTTATTCGCATGAAAAGTACAAGAGATCACTGTTGAAATATATTATTTTTCGCCATGGAAGAAAATTGCATTGCTTTCACATAATTTTTATATGCATGCTTGTGAAGATTTAATGTTTATTATCCTCTTGAACTGAAAGTTCAAGACTTGACGACATCAATTGTTGATTCTTATCAAGAATTCATTAAAAAAAATCAACCCAAAGATATAAGATGAATTGATGGGTAATTACAAGAATCAAGAATAATGTCAATTTTATTTTGTTGATAACTTTCTTAAAATCAATGTTGGGGTATAAAACTCGGCTACGTTTGTTCTAACAACATCTAAAGAATACATTTTTTACCATCTCGACCTTTGAAAGGCGTTTCTTATAGGAGAATTAGGTCTAAGTTTCACCTCATTAGTGAGGTACCTAACTTTCGAAAATCTGCTCAGATATCGCCAAATTTCTTGCAAAACCTGAAAAATATCATCCTAATCGACCCCTCGAGGCTTCATCCGATCCATCTACTGCGATATCTGTCCAAATAACAGCTTTTTCAACAAAATTTCTTTGTACCCCTTTAACCTCGAAATGTAAACATTCGTCCTGGTCTTGAAAATCTTCCTGACGCTCCAAACTGGTGCTAAAAACAATAAGCATACGTTAATCTTGGATATTCGACGAAAAACTCACCTGCAAATATCGATTAAATACCAAAAATCTGCGAACAATTTGTAAACCTAACAAAATGTGGAATATCTTTGATATTTTTACTTTGATGTAAACAAATAAACTGGCAACGTCGTTTTGTCATTAACGATATTTTCTGTGCGCGCACTGACTTTTCATCATATGTTCCGTGCTTTTCATCAGGGGCACCAACTCCTGAAAACGAAACCATGACCTCCTATGTGATTAAATAAAAGTGAATGGAGTATATATGCAAAATTTTGTCCATATCGTGTAATTTTATTTTTAACATTAATAATTGGGTAATAGCAGATTAGAGATTTCTTGGACAGATTCTGTCTATACTCTTTTTCTGACAGCTATCCAAAATTTTTCCATTAGTTTCTTAATGGTGAATCTACCTACAAGGTAGTTATTTCCACAATAATATTTATGAACGTGGGCTCAATTTGTATTTTTCTCTTTACATTCCTGTATTATGCAAAATAATTTGCATTCGATTTCGAGTATGATATAGGGATGTCCTGAATTTTTCGTTGATTCCCGGAAAAAACTCCCCATCTCGGCAACCATGTCCGAATTAGCCAATACTCAATACCAATTAGTCATTTGAATTCTCGAGTACTCGTATCGTATCTACATATTTCTATTAATTATTCAAGCTTACGGTGTTTGTTTTATTTATTTACTTAGACACGATGATAATTTCACTGCCCGCTGTTTTTGTTGTCTGTATATTATTAAATGAGTGAAATGGAATGGCCTTTGTTAGTTCATTGTCGTTCATTGCCATGGAAATCTGGTATTTATGATTTTCTTATAAGACAATCCTGTATAGGTAATGTTACCTAAGTGGATGTTGCGAAATTCGAAAGTAGTACTTATATGTAAACGAAATCATTGCCAAGTGCAGGGTTTTTCCAGGAGAGACTTATCAATATGTTAGATCCATTTCTCAAAAAAATAGAAGGAAATATTTTGAATTTGGTACTACTTTTTGGAAAATTTGGATTAAAATGAAGTTTCTGCAAAATTTGTTGATGTAATGCCTACACAAGAAAAGTTTTCTTTATCCACAACTGATGACTATAATTTTTTCAAAAAAACATTGAACCCTACTTGATTCCTTAAAAAAAAGTAAATTTGACTTGAGCTAGATTTTATGTGGATCTGTCCTGACAAATTGTATGAATTTAGGTTTAGTTTTGGGAAAAAAATCATAGAATTAAATGAGGATACTGAAACGAAAAATAAGGGATGCAAAGAGAGCAACCAACAATACATTACATTGTTTTTTAAGTTGCAAAATTCTTTAGGTTTAGATTGAAGAAGTCAAGAATACTTCTAAGCACATGTTCTTGAGTTTGTTCAAATTGTTTAGAAGAAAATGGCAATAGCACCCTTCTGTTTTCCTTCTATTTTCTCATTTCAACATCCAAACATAAAAATCTGGATTTTCCTCGCAGATTTATTGATATCGAGCTCAATTTTGAATACAAGACTCAGCAATTCAAACAGTTTAGAAGCCACTCCTGGAAAATCAAAACAGTTTCCATAGATTTTCCTGTCGATATGCAATCAACAGAAGCCAAGATTTATTAAAGTTCAACGAACTATATCCATGTTCATTTTATTTCGTGTTTATCTAAAGACTTGAATAAACACAAGTTATCATCAATGTTTGCACATTAAGCTCTACGAGAGATTATGCAGGAATCAGACATAATATTGAAGAGCCAGCCTTTGTCAAAGACTGGTTTATTGCATCTAGATTTGACGCAGGTGCATTCACACAAAATTAGTGGTAATACTTATTGAGAAATTTAAATGAAACCGTTCATTGAGCATACATGATTTATGTCCCAAAGAATCCAGGACTTTTTTGACAGCTGTCAAAATTTTTCGTCATCTTGGATATGAGAATCTACCTAAAAGGTTGAGAAACGAGCTCTCAATAGCATCTGATTTGATCTCAGTGCTTTATGGCAAGAACATAAAGAAAGTGAGAGGAATTTGGGATAAAATTCTAGATATAGTTGGCAACTGCGCAAATAACAACGTTTGAGGTTATGTCCTGATTATAAGTGAATGTTGGCAACCCTTAGAACTGCGGGAATGTTTTAAAAGGACGTGGCAACGCTGGTGGAGGTTGGAAGTCTATTTTGGCCGAATCAGTTAGCGCTAATGAAACTTTTTCCCCTCATTCATAACAGGACTGGACCCGCCGAAGTAATCGCTGAAAATCGCATACTAAACAGGGATGCCAACGTCGAGGAATTATAGGCAGTCTTTCGTTTGGTGGCATTCAAGGCGAGACCGACCCTAATTAGTTTAAGTGCATGTCCTTAAATAAATACCAGTATTGGCACATTAAAATTACATCAGGTTTTTCAGTCCGAAAGAAGTTTATAACTTGGTAATTGGATATTACGACCGTGTAAACGCGCAACGGGAATGCGACATAGTATACGTGTAATTTGGTGTAATTGGAATTCTTCAAAGGGACTTGGACCTCTTCAGGATGTCACCCTGGACAGAAGGACCAAAAAGCTCAAGTTATCTCTGATTTCTGATTTTCTTTTAAATAATTCATCTGTACTGTGAAGCCGAGGGTTTTTGCTTTGGGGACCAACCACCTGTTGATCGTTCTTCGTACCCCCTCTTCGAGAAAAAGGCATCGATACCATTTCCACATGGTTAAATAAAGGAAATATCTCTTTGTGTCTTATCACGTGTTCTATTTATCTATTTTCACCGTATTATTGATTTTATATTTCAGTAATCTGATCTATGACGTTTCTGAATCAAATAGAACTCAAGAATTGGCCATCATGTGAACCCACTTAAAAATCAAAGCCTATGCTCCATTCACTTTTATAATATATCCAGATTGGCCATGAAATTCTGAAACATTTCACTGAGAATTTTTTGAAAATGTTAGGTTATAGTCATTTTCCTGTCAGATAACTAAGCAACCTTGTCCTTTCTACGTAGAGGTCGTAGTTATTACGTATTTATAGAAATGTTTATTTACTTTGGAAAAATATTGAATTTGAGAAAATATTATGTGAATTTTATAATTCCAAAGACCTGGCGAATGTTGAAGAAACTTTTTTTTCTGTTACTACTGGAAATATTTCACGTATATAAACATGGTTGGAAGATTCAGTTATGCTATTTTCTTGTACGAAAATCAAGAATAGAGTGTTGAAATGTTGCTGAAAAATAATGGACAGAATAGTCCGTTACTTTGTAATAGTTTATTCGAAAAAAGAATAAAGTGCTCGAATAACCCGACAGAAAAACTGCTAGAAGAACAGACGGGCCTATGGAATTCCCCACTTTTTAAAATTCTCAAGAAATAAGCCTACAGAAGACATTTAAATACCTTTTTTCATAACTTGAAATACTGCAATATGAAAATGTAGACTACGCAAAAAAATTAACGCACATTCTGAAAATCTCAATTTTAATGAAAGTTAACTCTACATTGACTTTATAACTTATTTTTTAAGTTCTCTCGGGAAGGTTTTGAACGAAACAAGACACATTAAATGGAAGAAAAATTCAGGATTTCACCGAATCTTATGTGAAAGAAGAGAAATGAACAATTTTCAAAATACTGAAATGCTGATAAGTGATTTAATACTTGGTATTTCCACCCCTTTCGTTAATTACAGCTCGGCAACGACGGTTCATACTCAAAATGATTGATCTTAAAATGTTCTGATCTAATCCTTCCCAGATTTCTCCGAGTTGGATCCCTGAGTCATTAAGAGTAGCTGGATGATTTTCTGAACTTCTCAGCCTTCTATTGAGGTTGTCCCAAACCTGCTCAATCGGATTGAGATCTGGAGTTCTTGCTGTCCATTCCATTCGAGAGACTTCAGCCTCTTCAAGGTACTCCTGAACGATGCGCGCACGATGGGGTCTGGCATTATCGTCCATAAAAATGAAATTTTCACCAATGTATGGGGCAAATGGCACTACATGCTCTTCAAGAATGTTCCTTATATACTTATCAGCATTCATAACTCCATTATCAACGACCACTAGGTCTGTGCGAGCAGTCAAAGATATTCCACCCCATACCATAATCGATTCTGCCCCGAAACCAGTAGTATTCAGGAAATTGCACTGAGCATATCTTTCATGTGGACGTCTGTATACAAGGGAACTTCGATCACAATGGTAGAGGCAGAATCTAGACTCATCTGTGAAGAGAACTCTTTCCAATCGGCCTCTTCCCAATGGATATGCTCTCTCGCAAAATCCAAACGCGCCCTTCGATGGGCTGGGGTGAGAGCTGGACCTCTTGCCGCGACACGAGGCCTTAAATCATATTCTCTGAGGCGATTTCTTATTGTCTGAGTGCTAATTTGCACCTCATGAGTTTGCTCAAGCTGATTTTGAAGGAGGCGAGCGGTTGCAAACCGTTGTCTCAACGAATAAACTCTCAAGTAACGTTCTTGAATGGCAGTTGTTACCCGTGGTCTACCCTGTCCTGGTCTTCGGACATTCATACCTGTCTCTCTGAATCGCTGCAACATTCTGGACACACTTGTATGGGAAACTTCAAACCTTTCTGCAATTCTTGTGTATGTCCACCCTTCTTCTCGCAAAACTACCGCTTGGGCACATTCCTCTTGGGTCAAATTGCGTGTTTCGCTTAGCAAAGCGATCGAGTGTGGAAAATCGAACGAAAGAAAAACTATTGATCACTAGAATTGATCGAGAACAACTGATTTTAGAATGGAGCCAATACATTCAAAATCTGATAATATCATCGTTTTTTATTCCTGCTGGGAGAAAACATCTGTATTGAAGAAAAACGTTGAAAGTGGATAACATATGCATGCATAATTCTGATAAAAATAATTATCATTGGGAACGCCTTCAGTTGTAGAATAAATTTGAGATTTCCATAATGTGCGTTAATTTTTTTGCGCGGGGTAGTAGTACCTACTACGAAACCTGTGTTACAGTCAAACCTTGAAAGAACTAACTCAGCAACTTAGCATTGGCGAAGTCTCTGAGAATTATTTGACATTGCACCTGCGTCAGTTTCAAATGAAAAAAACCTGAATCTTGGCCAACTGGGAGACTTTGTTAAAGTGAATGGAGTATACTTAGATAAACATAAGAAGAAGTTAGATTCTCTTCTTCTATCTCGTCATCGGTCTCTGAATTGTTACGACCTTAAAGGGCCGTAACAAATTTATCTCTTCTACATAATCTCGTCTAAACAAAGTGTCAAAGTGTGAAACCGCCGCCCCGATAAAAACCGTCTCATAAAGCCCCTAAAACTCGGTTCATCTCATTATATGATAAATAATCAGCGGTCAGACTAGTGTACGGGTGGCCTCCATTTAGCACACTACTACCGACTGACAAATTAGACTCCCTTCTGATTAACAACGTAACATGGCTCTCCCATTATCGACAGCGCGGTCCGTCTCGCCCGCGGTGGCCGGAGGGCGCGTGCGCAGCCGACGTTTCCCGAGTCGGAGGTATCGGCTGCGCGTGCCGTCTCTTGTGTGGTCTCTTTGGATCTTTGCGCACCTGCGGACACCCACGTAGACGACCGAGGCTGAGTTGTGGCCGTTGCGTCGAATTGGCTGTGAATAGTCATGGCGCGTGCCGATGCATGTGTGGTCTCCGAGGTGTTTAACCAGTTCCATGGGCGTAATATTATTTCGAAATGAATTTTAATAGACGGCCGGGTATTCGGGAGTAATGCTTGAATAATTTAGTGAGGTGTAGTTGATCGGAGATGTTTGGAAATATTGAAATTTGTCTGTTGAATTATGTGTTTTTTTTATGAATGGAAGACTTTCACTGTTAACTTTAGTAACTGTAAAGTCATGTAGTTGTGAAGAGTTTCAATGAAGGAAGATTTGTACTGTATTCTTATTTAATAGTCCTTGTTGTTGTAGCTTTTTCTGTATTATCTTTAATTATTTGTATATTCATTTGGCAATATATTTCCAACTGTGTTTATTTTATCTAGACTCATATAGAATATAGAAACCAGCAAGAATGCCTTTCCATCCAATGATGAGGAAGGACTTCACGTTGTTATTTTCGCCATTGAGTTTGGTCGTCCTTTCGGTTGGTATAGGACTTTATGTTATGTTCTAATGGATGGTTGGACCTTCAAACCAAAAATGCTCAAGGTACAGAAGAATTGTTAGAGCCATGGATGAGAGGTCGATAATACAGTAGCTAGTAACAATAAAAAGTGCAGCATCAACAAGCTTTAGATACTGTTTGACGACCGTTATATTTAAGGGGCAATATCACCTTTTGAATCGGGGTAAATCTCCATTCAAAAAGTGGTCTCTTTATTTCACGAGTAAGTACATACTCTAATTTACGACGTAGAGACTTGATTTTTTTTTAAATTGAAGTTGAAGAACGTCCCGAGGGCAAATAGTTTTCTTTTTTTTCGATTTAATTAGTTTTTTAATAAAAAAAAACAGGTTAATCGTTAGAACTGGGGTTATTGAATATGTTTTTCGTTTTTCATGAGTACAAGCTATATTTTTGAAATAATCATCATGAAAATTTTTGTAGTTCATAGAAGGTTAAATTGCCGAGGGCAAATGGCTGCGATTTTTTCGATTTAATTGGTTTTTCAACTAAAAAAAAATAGGTTGAACTTCAGCGTTTTGGAAACTACACTTAATGATTTTTTTCCGACGGTTATTCATCATTTTTTGGAAAAAATCGCAACTATTTGCCCTCAGCAATTTAATCTTCTATAAACTACAAAAATTTTCATGATGATTATGTCAAAAATATAGCTTGTACTCATAAAAACGAAAAACATATTCAATAACCCCAGATCTAACGATTATCCTGGTTTTTTTAATTGAAGAACTAATTGAATCGAAAAAAAGAAAACTATTTGCCCTCGGGACGTTCTTCAACTTCAATTTAAAAAAAAATCAAGTCTCTACGTCGTAAATTAGGGTACTTACTCGTGAAATAAAGAGGCCACTTTCGAATGGAGATTTACCACGATTCAAAAGGTGATACTGCCCCTTAAGGGAAGGCATGATCGAATGTAGCACTTGATTACACTCCAGATCTGTCCAATCGTTCCAAGCTAGATGAGGCCTATGTGGTAGATAGATAGATGTGGTTGTGGAAGATGAACTCCCTAAGTCTTCTACATGTAATGTTGATCTTTTTACTCGAGGTGAAGAATTGTTTTGTCGAAGACATTCCTTGCGCAGGCTTGCAATGGCAGGGCATTCTGTAAATAGGTGAAAAGGAGATTCCTCATATGCTTCCTAAGATGACAATGTCCTGTGAGGAGGTATATCTTATTCTTACTGATATCCAAAGAGATTTTTTTGGAATGATCCATTCCAGAAAGATTCCCTCAAGGTGCTTCTCTGTCGATTTCTTTCGACTCTAGAAACTCTTTGTTATAGATGAATTTGCTGGACCAGTAAGTGGTGTTTGTGCCCCAGTTCTGGATAGAGACCAGGATCCAGATTAAAGAGATCTTGTTTTTCTTACCCCACTTCATTAACTTTGTTCTTGTTTTTTTTTGCACTATCTGCCCAACAAATAGACTAGATTGAATTATAGAAGTGGCAATAGAAGAAGTACATGGGACAAAAAATATCTTGAAGAGGTCGCCTTGTAATGTTTTACGAACTTCTCTGTACATTTGCAGATTTCAATGTAGTGTGTTTTTATTTCAAGTTGTATTTGAAAATGGTTTCACTTTGAGAAATGAAAATTTGTGGGTGAACTCAGATTGGTGTTCTAACCTCCGAAACGACAACGAATGGAAGAGCTCTTTTACTTCACTTTCACTGTGCGGCTGCTGTTATCCATTCGTTTCACGTTCATTCTGGTTCACAATAGTGTTCCTTTGAAATGGAGTTACTCTTCTAGGAATCCGCCATTTTAGTATATTTTAAAGACGCTTATTTGTTATCTGGTATGTACACGGTCCCCATTTAAATAACTCTGTTTCGTTTCACAAGATTTAATCTCATGTAAGCTTGTTCTATTTTATTATTGCATTTCTATTGAATATTGTGGAACTCTGTTCTGCTACCAACCCATTTGGAATATTCTTATACTGTTCGTAAGGCCTACTGCATATTTAACTATTCACTCGACACTATGGTGTAGGCATTTGGAGTTGTTGCGTTTAGTATCATATTTTACGTACAATAATCACTGGTTTGGAGGCCTAGGATAAACTGTTTATATCGTCTGTGCCAAGGAAAACATCCCCCACAACAGTGGCAGTGAGACTTCCTCTGAGAGTTCTCTAACGAACGTCCTCAGTAAACATAGCCTCGTCTTCGGGCCATGGCGAGCAAGGCAAGTGAAGGATTGCTTCGATCTGGTTCCACCATTCATCAGTTAACAGGAAATATAAGGAGTTCATCGTCACTTCCAAACCAACGCGACTGCTAGTATCTGACACATAACACTTTTAAGGAAGGATTCTCACACTAGGAACTACAAGGATACTGCTTATGAATTTCATTAATAATCAGGTGACACACTCTATATGCCTATAACCTTTGGATAACTTTGGATGTATTGGATTCTACTTTTTATCACAATTGTGCCAGTAATAACCTTACCGGAGTATGGGAAGCTCCATATTGTACATATCACCAGTGCTCGTCTTATTAATAATTGTTCTATGGATTGTAAACATATCATCTGTAATGCTAGATGGTTTTGGCTTTGAGTTTCCATTGATTCTCGTTCGTTTTTCCTTCATATAGCTATGGTTCTTCGAACTATGGTGCTGGACGAATAAAGGCTCTTGTTCCATCTTTATGTCCAATCTAGTGTATTATTTATCTATTTTACCTCATTATTTCCCATCCTATATTTCACTAATTTGAGTTATTACGAATCTGAATTACTACGACATAACATAGAGTTCTACCAATCCAAACGATCACATCACAAGCCAAAAATATAAGTATGAAACCCCCTTTAACGTAAATCTACCCTCAGCTCTTCAGAGTAGAGTTGCTCTTTTTTGATAATGTTCTAGGGTTTAACAAAACTGGAATGTTACAGAGTTTATAGTGATAATGTAAGTTCTATGGAAATATTCAATAAAATGCACGGTGGCGCCTCTGTCGGATTAGTTTTCCTACTCGCTCTGAACGGCGACCTCAAGTTCATTATATCGAGTATTTCCTAGATAAATTATGCTACTCATTTATTTTACTGTCGAAACCAAAGATACGAGGGCTATCGGGAAAGTGGATCCCATAAACTCAGAGTAATGCGAAATAATCCACATATTATCGGGCAAAACAGCAGGTCACCTGTCAAATTGACAGTCGCTGACAAAAATCTCGAGAATCCCCCTCGTGGAGACCACAGAAAAGTATGCCGACCCGAAATGCGAGATCGAACATGAAAAATGTGTGGAAGGAAATGCCGCGGATGACAATCGTCCTTTAATGGGCGATCCGGGATCCGTTTAATTTGTCACTGGGATCAGGGCTGGCCAAAAACCACCCTTTTCCAACAGTTTCAATTTATCAGAGCTGGTATAAACAGCATGCCATCAAAGTCCGAGCATCTCTTTAATATATGGTAATTATGCGTCGGGCGCATAACTCATTGTTCAGAGGTCGTTATCGTAAATCGGCAATGTTGAAACATAACTAAAACGCTTTAGGTTGCTTTTTAGTGCTGTAGGAGTGAGAATGGGTAGCGATACAAGATATAGGTACCTTTGCCGGGCGCGACGTTTACGTTCACACCTTCGGCGATACCTGGTCGCCACAAGAAGAAACCAGAGAATGAAGCCACATTTGAAATCGACCGGAATTATGCGGTATTCAGCCTATAACTAGATAAATTTTTCTCAAAAATGCAGTTTGACAGATAAAAATCTAAACTATGACAGATAGAGATCTGGATTATTTTTATTGAATTCAGCGACCTCGAAAACCTACAATTTGATACCAGAGTCAACCCTGTAGCCCTTATTAGTCGACATTTTTTCTATTTTATTTTTTCGATTTTTCATTTTCAAGTTTTGTTCACGAGCTCCGCCCGCTCAGATTAAGGGTGTATTCGATTCGCAAAATAACTATTATTGAAGATTCCAATGGCTGGAACAACTTCCTCATTAAATAACGCCGTTAGAGCTTCCAAGATATTTGTTATATCGACGAATATGGTGTTTTCAGGGGGTCTTACCCCTTAGTCATTTTTCACCCAAAAATTGAAATTTTTAAAATCGCTCATATTTTGCACAGCGATATTTGGGACTATGCTGATCAACTATATATAAATCAATCTTGGTTGCGGTGAGAGGGATGGACGATATGACAATTTGAAATTTGCGATTTTTCGAAAAATTCCAGTTGACAGGTCAAAATCTAAACGGTGATAGTTAGGGCTCTGAAATATTTTTTATTGAATGGAGCGACCTCGAAAACCTACATTTTGATACCAAAATCACCCATGTAGGGCCCATAGGTAGGTAATGAAATTATTTTTCGATTTTTCATTTTCGAGTTCTGTTCACGAGCTCACACCACTCAAGGTAAGGGTGCTGTCGGTCCGCAAAATTGCTATTATTGAAGGTTCGAATAGGAAGTACAACTTCCAGATTCAATAATAACGTTAGATCCTCCCCAAATATATTTTTATTGGCAAATATGGTGTTTTCAGGGGGTCATAACCCTATGTCATGTTTCACCCCCAAATTCAAGTTTTTAAAATCGCTCACATTTCGCAAAGAGATACTTGGGCCCAAGCTGATACACAATATTTGAATCAATCTCGTTTGCGGTAAGAGATACGGAAGATATGACAGTTTGAAATTTCCGATTTTTCAAAAAATGCCATTTTACAGGTGAAAACCTAAACTTCAATAGTTAAGGCTCTGAAATATTTTTTATTCAATTCAGCTACCTCGAAAACATACATTTTGATACCAAAGTCGACCATGTACCCCTTACTAATCCAGATTTTTTTCTGTTTTATTTTTTCGGCAATTAATTTTCGAATTTTTTTCTCAAGCAAAACGATACATATTCGTATCTTCACTCAATGATAACAACACAACATTTTGCTTCTCAAGAATCCCCTGAGGATACAGTAAAAGGATCTCATTCGCATGTTCGGGTTTTCGCGCCTACTCTAACGTTGGGGTCTCCAGAGTTTTCTCTCAAATTTGCTATCGCCTATTCATTTGAAGTTATAAAATGAAGAATTTTCGACTTTCCAACAAATGTGAATGAGTAATATGTTAGGTAATGGACGAAATTCGACTAGGGGTTCCGTAAAAATGCATTCGAAATTTTCTTTTTCGGCAACCGTCCGGGAAGTACCCACTTCCCGGACGCTTTTTCTTTGAGAAAGTAGCATTTCCCGGCCTAGGCCGGAAAGTACGTACTTCCCGGCCTAGGCCGGAAAAACACGTCGTTGTTGTCATTGTTATGATCATCACAATAGCAACGAAATAACGGATGACAGTTCTGTTCTGTGTTCTGTTTAATTCAAATATGAATCAAAATCAATAAAGAGATGTGTCATCTCATTGATTTGTAATTCTTCACGGTTGCCGAAAAAATATTGTACGCAACACGCCCGGAAATAGTTTTTTTGGACTCACAGACTTCCAGGACTCGCCTCCGGCTCGTCCTAGAATCTTGTCTATTCGTCCAAAAAAACCCTATTTTCCGGACTTGTTACGTAAATTACTATTTCCTGATAATTTCGAAAGTAGACATTCGATCTAGATGAAATTTCGTATTTAGATCGAAAATTATGTATTCAAGCTACACTCAGAATTTTGCTCAGATCGCTCATCCAGAACCATAGAAAAAAAATTAAATTTTAAAGATCACAAAGAAAGACAACGAGAGCCATATGGTGGGGTAATAACGGTTTCTTCTTGCCTGAAGAAAGTATACAAATATAAAAAATCCAAATCTGCTCATAAAATGTCATGTCAGTGCGAAATTCGATAGATAAGAGTGTGAAACATCTAAATACACACTTTCAAAAGCGAGTCTCATAAGAAATCAACCGTTGATTCAGTCCGTCACGTCAACAGACCCATTCAGAAGAATCAAAACCATTTTAAACAATAAAATTCGGGAGATCAACGCTTGGATAAGCGCGAAACTCCGGAGACCCCAACGCCAGAGTAAGCGCGAAACCTATTCATACCCATGTTTCAAATGTGGCGCCTACAGGCGTCACTTCTAACGTCTTTTAACGTTTTCATATCTTGAATGATCCTCGTAGGGACCTTGTAACCTCATTTTAATTCTGACCACTGTCGACTGGAAATGAACGATCTAGAAAGTCCGTGCATAAACGCGGTCTCGTTCTAACTATAGTGAGTCGAGTCCGGATAGTTCCCACGGACGAGTGGTGGAATGTCGCAGCGGCTCCCTCCCCTCGCGCCGCCCCACCCCTCGCCCTCGTTCCTACGGTCCTAATGGACCAGAAGAACAAAAGACTGCCTGCGTCCGAATCCGAGCTCACTTACCTTCTTCTTATACACTCCGTTCGCTGTTAATCGTGGAGGAGATGCGACCTCCGGCCGGGTCCTCGAAAAACGAGGTGAAAGGACTCGTCGCGAATTTTTGGGGACTCGCGAAAAAAATTCAATTCTTTGGCGAAATTCTAAATTGTGATTGGTAGGGATTTGGATCATTTTTATTGAGCTCTGTGACCTTGGAAATCTGTACTTTGATACCGATCTTGACCACATATAGTCCCTCTTCGTCTAGAATTATTTGTTTTATTTTTTACATAATTCATTTTTTTGTTTCGTTCAAAAACTTACCTAAAATTATAATTTTTTTATTGGTCAAAAAGGATTCTTAGAAATAAGGTCAAATTACTAATATTATCCTCAAAACCACCTCAATAATTTCCTAGTTTATATCATTTTAAAATCACCAAGAAACTGAGCAAATGATCAGCAAAATTCCCATAAATACATTTCCTTTGAATCGCAGGGTTCAAAGTTTACATAGTGGTCCACAAAAATATCATAATTTGTTGTTTGGTTTCAAGAAAAATAATACATCAGTAAAACAAAAGTTGAATGTTAAAGAAAAAGGCTGAAAAAATTCTCAAGTATTCATTTTCATCGAATATTTTTAAATTTCAAAAAAGCTAACAACACTAAACATTATTTTCTGGTTCCACAAGGTAACGAATTATCCATTAATTGTGGATCACCCTGTAATTACTGAACGAGAATAAATTCGCTATCACAAAAATTTTTTGAACCACTCGACCGATTTCGAAAATCAAACTCATTTTCGAATCATCTTCTAATTCCAATGAAAACTGTTTTTACAATAAAAAAACCAAAACTATTTTTTACAAAATTCATGGATTTTTTCTGGAATTCTTCCCATCATGCTTCTTATAGTGTTCTCAGTCACTTTCTGGGATGCTGTCTTCCACTTTTGCTTGAATTCCGCTGATGTTTTCCTTGATTTCTTAGTCTTCTTCTATTCTCTTTCACCAGGGCCCAATATCTTTCGATTGGCCTGAGTTCTGGGCAATTTGGTGGATTGGCCTCTCTGGTGACAAAAACCACCTTATTAGCTTCGTACCATTCCTTGGTGGTGTTGCTGTAGTGGCATGAAGCTAAATCTGGCCAAAAGATTGTTGACACATCGTGCTCACGTAAAAATGGTAAAAATCGCTTCTTCAAGCATTCCTCGATGTATATCTTCGAGTCAACAGAGCCTTGGCCAACGAAAAATTTGCTCCTATTCCCACAAGTGCAAATTGCTTGCCAAACCAGGAATTTTTTAGGAAACTTTGCTTGTTTCTTCACGCGAAATTGCTCGTCAACATTTCCACGAGAATCTGCAGTATAAAATTCCTGACCAGGAAGTTGCGAGAAATCAGCCAAGACATAGGTTTCGTCGTCCATCACGCAACAGGAAAAATATTTCAAGAAATCTTTTTTTTAATTTCTTTGTTCTTGAATTCGCTTCTTGATTCTTCACAGCGTTCCTGTCTGGCACTTTCTGCACTTAGTATGTTCTAAGCCCACAACTCTACTTGATTTTCTGAACGGTTGACTTCGAACAACCCACTATTTGGGCCACTTTCCGTCCTGAAAGGTTAGGATTCTTCTGAAAAAGGCTGATGGCTTTCTTCACTTTTTTTGGGCTATGAAACCCCTTTTTCCTTCCGGTTCCTTCCTTGCGGTTAATTGTAAGATCTTCGTTGAAGCGCTTAACAACGCTTGATACCGTTTCCAGACGAACGCGAGCCTCTTTTGCGATTCTTTTGAAGCTTCATTTTTGATTATTTTGAAAAAGTTTCACTATAAATTCTCGTGTTTTCACTTCGCTTGACATTTTGCGACCGAGAATTGGAATATCTATGAAGTAAATGTTCCACATGTTTCTGACGTTCATAACAAAGCTAACTTTGATCAAATTTTGATTTTTTCTCAATAGGTTCAAGAGATATAGGCGTTTTTGTGATAGCGAATTTATTCTCGTTCAGTCCTTAGTTTAGTATCTAGTTTGTACCATTTCAAAATCACAAAGAAACTAAGCAGTAAATTTATCATACTTTCATTTCCTTCAAACCAGAGGGTACGAAGTTTAAAAAGTGGTCAAATAAAATATCATAATTTGTTTAGTTTTATGAAAATTAATAATGAGTTAGTGATACGAAAGTTGAAATAAAAAAAGGCTGAAAAAATTCAATTTTCATTGGATATTTTTCAATTTCAAAAAAGCTAACAACTCTAAACATTATTTTCTGGTTCCACAAGGTAACGAATTATCCATTAATTGTGGATCATCCTGTATATGGATGAATTATTCAAATGTGAGAAAGTATATTCAGGGTTTCATCATATTGAAGAAAAAATTCACAAAAACACAAACATTACAGGAAAACCAAATTATATCCACTTAAGAATGTTAGGTACATATAAAGCCTGATTAATACTTGTATAATCTCTCTAATGAGGCGTCCATAATAGAGATATCATTGTTTCTAATCTCATTACAATTAAACATTCATATCTGCATAATAATGCCCATAAAAAATAATAATCGTGGCCTAAGTAATAAAATTGTTGCCACATATTAAATTTATTAAGACTCATTGTTCCGTTGATATTTTTCATGGAAACTAGAAATATTCAAATGACAAAGGATGATTAATTCCTTGTAAAATCCATAACTTTGTTAGAAACATAATTGGCCAGAAAAAACTCATTGTTTAACATTGTTTCATTCATGAATTGGTTCTCAATCTCAATGTTTTTGTTTCAAGTATGTATCGCTCATTTCAGCTTCTAACGATATCTGTTCATACAGGGTACTCCATCTGACCTGACCTTATAGGATTTGCATTTATAGAAGATACATTTTCAATGATTTTCATTTTCCTATTATCCTCTGAAAGGACCCCGCACTTTTTCTATGGCAAATGGCGTTCCGTCAAATTTTCTAAAATTTTCGTATAATGTAGTACTCGACCTACTGATCAAAAGTGTCCATGGCTCCAACTCAATCCTATGACTAGTTTTCGAGATACAGGGCGTTGAAGTTGAGAATTACCCACTTTTACTACGCCCGTATCTCGGAACAGAATCGAATGAACTTCAATTTTTCTCAAGAAACATTTCATTACATCCCCAGGGAGCAACCATATAGAGGAATATGACCGAAAATCGTTATGAATACAGGGTTATCCATAATTGAATGCATGCCCGATTTTGAAATTATAAAATATGTCAGTTTCAGAGCGAGAACGTTCACAAAATGAACTATTACACTAGATATGTTGTTGTTACATCGAAAAAGTCTGTAATACCCAGAATTTATACTGGGTGATCCATTATTATAGAAACTATTCACACGGAAGGTTATGTGGACACCCTGTATTTCTGGATGGATTTAAGGTGTTTATTTGATTTTTTCAGAACATATCATCATGGACTTAATAGAATACAGGGTGATTCAATCATGAAATGAACTTTGAACCTCACGAAAATACTCAAAAACCACCTTTTTTTTTCGTAACCTACTATTTCAAGATTAACTCCGATGAGGTGGGAGTTTTATTTCACCATTGTACTTGATATAAAAACATCAATACGGCTGAGAGTTTTCATCTACTTCGTATGACCAGATTTTTTTTTATGCTGGAATAAGAATAGAATAACATAAATAAATTATTTTCATATTACATAAAAAAAAATCTGGTCATAGAAAGTGGATAAAAACTCTCAGCCGTATTGATGTTTTTATTTCAAGTACAAAGGTGAAAGAAAACTCCCACCTCATCGGAGTTAATCTTGAAATAGAGGGTGATGAAGAAAAAAAGGTGGTTTTTGGGTATTTTCGTGAGGTTCAGAGTTCATTTCATGACTAAATCACCCTGTATTCTTTGAAGTCCATGATGATATGTTCTAAAAAATTAAACAAACACCTTGAATCAACCCATAAATACAGGGTTTCCACCTAACCCTCATTGTGAATAGTTTCTATAATAATGGATCACCCAGTATAAATTCTGGGTATTTCAGACTTTTTCGATGTAACAATAACATATCTAGTGTAATAGTTCAATTTCTGAACGTTCTCGCTCTGAAACTGACATATTTTATAATTTCAACATCGGGCATGCATTCAATTATGGATAACCCTGTATTCGTAACGATTTTCGGTCATATTCCTCTATATGGTTGCTCCCTGGGGATGTAATGAAATGTTTCTTGAGAAAAATTGAAGTTCATTCGATTCTGTACCGAGATACGGGCGTAGTAAAAGTGGGTAATTCTCAACTTCAACGCCCTGTATCTCGAAAACTAGTCATAGGATTGAGTTGGAGCCATGGACACTTTTGATCAGTAGGTCGAGTACTACATTATACCAAAATTTTAGAAAATTTGACGGAACGCCATTTGCCATAGAAAAAGTGCGGGGTCCTTTGAAGACTGCATTTTTCCCCCAAGTTTATTTTTGATATGAAAATACACGTTCGAAGATTGTTGAATCTATGGTCGAGGACGACATTCACCAAATCCGATACATCGAAAATTAACAATGGGATCCGTTTCAGGCAAATATCAATCTCGGTCAGCTCGTTGGAATTCTCGGAAACGGTCTTGTTCTGTATCCAATTTCCATTTTGCGGTTTCGCCTTGTCTCGTCTGCACTAATTTGAAAGGGAACAGAGAATCGCGCTGTGTCGATACCGCTAACGATCGAGTTATAGGTGCCGGGCTCTTTATTTAATTAGCTGACCAGAAATTCGTCAAACCGAAATGGGAGATATCGAAGTTGACAACTTGTAATCATGGAGCGCTTTTTTAACTCAATTTTCTTTTTTATCATCAACCGAAATGTCTGGTGCAGTCCACAATTCCACTTTTCAACTTTGATCTTGTCATAACTGCATGTACATAAGTGTGAAAATGTTTCTCTACGCAGCAAACTTATGATCAATTTTGAATTTTCGATAAAAACGTATTGAAATGGTGAATGCGCCAGTGTTTGTTACATGATAGCTTTCGTAATCGTATATGTTCTCATTGGAAACTTGTCCCATCCATTGATTGTCATACTATTCATCGAATGAATCTATATTGCCAATATTTCCCCCAGAAATTCTCAACGTAATGTATCTTTATTTCGAGAATAAAAAATTCAAATGGTGGATGCGCCGGGTCTGGATAAAAAAAATATTGTTATTAGCTTAGACTAACAATATTAATGAATATAAATACTATATGGATGTTAATTCACGTATTTATGGGAAGGTGAAAAGGGGACTCATAGGTAAGATTCTGATTTTTCCTACTTATTGGAGAAGAATGCTATTTATATGCCTTGTACTTCGTTGATTGAAGGATAGAGAGCAGCATCAGTCTAAGAAATTTAAAATTTTCTGCCTTCGTGTTCGATTGAGAGAAATTTCGAAAAATTATAGGCTCAGTTTGAATATTGATAGGAATGATAGGTAGGTATTTATCATAATTTCCAAATTTTTCACAAGAATGAAATGATTATGTATATTTCGAACATTTTTTTATTCAATATTCTATACAGTTTGGAACGTCTTTAGTTTATTTATATAGTGGACATTGTGGGTGATGAGTTTTCATTTTTCAACGTCAAACACTTACTCCAGTGGGGGTAGCAGAGACAGAACCATTTTCTAAAGTATTCTTTACGAAAAACTGATATGCTCCGTAGATTAAGAACCATAGGAGCCAAATGGAAGCTAAAAATACATCAATATGAAACACTCATGCAGTACACTCCATATCTTCAAGAATTTCCAGTGATTTTTCTATGATTTTCACCTGAATTCCGTTTTTGGTTGACTTGAAAAATTTCTGAACAATAATCCAAATATGATCCTTTTACTACGCAACAAAACGAGGTACCTATTCAATAAAGACTGCCAATACTCTATTTTATACAGACTTCGTCCTTTTCAGTAAATTTTCCCATTACATATTCCTTTTTGACAACTGATAATATTGATAACAATATAAAGTTTTCATCGGATGGCAAAATGGTGAATGCGACGGTTCATACTCATGCCATTAGCTTTATTGTGAAATTTACAAAATACTAAAGATCTAATAACAAATACTGATGTCTGATTCAATTCCCTAATAGTGTCTTATGTCTTCTTCAAGATTCAACAGAAATTCTATAGCGTTATTTGAAAGAATCGTCGAAAATAAGAGAAAAAAATCATAATTTTACTTACCTGAAATGGAAAAGATTAGAATAAAGGTTGAATTAGCTGTTGTGCTACTCTCAATGTATATCACAGCCGTGAATAAGTTTATAGAACTGAGAAACGCATAGAGAAATGCGTATTTGTTACTATTCTGCAATAGAAATACATCCAAATGGTTCAAAAATAGCGTAACAGTAATATTACTCATATCCAGCTCATTAGGATACTTAAAATCAAAATCTATGCTGCAATTTATCTGAAATTCTTCAATTAATTTAAGAATTATCAAGAAGCCTCACCTTCATGATTGCTATTAATAAAAATATACTCAAAATAAGGTTGCTCGATGCAAATATCATCGATATTTTGAAAAACCCATTTCTAGTATCACTGTTGTCCGCATATTTTAATTTCAAACTGCAGACTGTCATTCCGGATACACCAAAAAACTGAAAAGGGAATAAAGAACAATACATACAAAACAGATACAAATGAAAAACACACACAAAGATACACAAATTTCTCAGACCAATTTTTTAAAAATTCTCAAATTAATAAAATATGAATAAGAATAGATTGCGTGCGAAACATACTCACAAAATTGATGAACATGATGATGAACCAGCCGAACTTGTGAGCGTTGCAGATCCTTTCTAAGTCAACCATTCAGAATACTTTTTTTTCGTCGGAATTATTCATACAATAATGAGGTTTAGAGGGATTGAGGGGTAAGGACGTGTAAAATGGAAGGAGCAATCTGGAATATGAGCAAACCGGGGCTATTTCATTCTTCGGTTCGTCGGGCAGACATTCTGGAGCCAGACGAAAGTTGTAAACATTATTATGGATTCCGTTCAGGAGAAGAAATGGTCCGAGTTGGAAATGTGATTGATATCGATATCACGTCGATTTTCACCCTGTAGTTTATCGGATTCTTACTAGTCTGGGTTGACTTTGGGTAATCAGAACTATATATTCAATAAATTAGTAACTTACTATCAATGAAAAAGAATGTATTGTATCTGAATCTACTAGAAAATACATACATCAGGTTATCCAAGCATCAAAAACACAAGCTATCAGAATTTTTCCTTTGTAAATCGTATTCCAAAATTTTAGCTTACTATATGCAATCATAAGTGCAACAAGAAAAAAGAAAGAATAACGAGAAAGAGATAAAAATATTTCATCTGCCCATAAGGACCTTTCTCACAGTTTTAATTATGCTCTTTGAGGTATGTTTCTGTTCACAATGCTCCTTGATTTGAGGGATCATATTCCTATAGATTCCAAGTGTTTTTTTTTTCATTTAAAAAAGCAAAAAAGGAGGGGCCATTTCAAATACCTTCTGACCCTTCAAATGCCCTTTATATTGAGGATTCGTCAATCCCAAATATTCTATTGGGGTAGATAAGATATATTTATAATAAATTCCTACAATAAAAGTATTCAGAATCATTTTTTGGTGAATCCAGTTTGAATCTAAGTACCTATTTTCAGGATTTCTCACGATACGTTGATCGATTGTTACAGAACGCTTGGTGGAAGTTCATCCCTGTGGCGCCAGAAATCTTGTCCTGGATAAGGCCGACAGGAAGTTTTCCCCATGAATTTCCAGCTGAGAATCTGAGTGCCGATGATGTATCAGAGGAAATGGGGGAAATATTCGATGTATATTGACATTAACCCGATCTAATTCCATCAGCATTCCAGATTTTAGTCAGTGGGCAACAAGGGAAAAACGAATTTCGAATACGCTAAATTTTCCAACATATGCCAATTTTGCCAAAATATTACTGCTCCACAAGAGTTAGGGATATCGTATTCAATCGTTCTTAAAAGTATGTAATCTTCGAGAAAATCGCTGTAAAATCATTTAAAACTCAATAAAAACTTGAATCGATCCAATAAAAATCAGTATGAGACATTTCGTCAATCTGGTCGCCTTTTTTCTGAAGTTTGGTTCTTTGCATATGCTTCATGAATGTTCTTATTTTGAAATGAAGTCAGTTTATCAACGGCTTCAATTTTAAACGAGTTTTCTGAAAATGCCAAGACGTAAATTAACAAACGCTGAGGCTAATAGGGCTATCGGAATGCTACAGGGTGGCCTAACTCAGGTTATTGCAGCGGAAAGGCTCCAAGTCAGCCAAAGTGTGATATCTGGACTTTGAAATAGGTTCAGGGAGACAGGTTCCGTGTGGGAAAGACCAAGGCTTGGTGGGCGACGAAAAACAACACCTGCTCAGGATCGTTTCATCACCGTTTCGGCGAGAAGAAACCCTACATCTACGTGTAGAATGCTACGGAATACTCTTCAAAATGCAGATGGGGTCCAAGTTTCCATCTAAACCATCAGACCACGTTTGAGAGAGGTGAATCTAGGTTCTAGACGTCCATTAAGAGGAGTTCCATTAACACGTGACCATAAGTTTCAAAGACTGGAATGGGCAAGGCAACATGTCAATTGGAACGATCAATGGCGTAGTGTCCTTTTCACTGATGAATCCAGATATGGACGATTTTCAGATTCTCGAAGAATAAGAGTGTGGACAATCCCACGCATACCCCGTAATCGTCGCTATGTCCAAGAAGTCCATCCATTCCGAGAGGGTAGTGTTATGGTATGGGCCGGGATATGTTTCAACGGGCGCACAGATCTACACATTTGTCCTGGGAATATGACCGCCTTACACTATAGGGAGCATGTCATTGACAATGTTGTGCCAAATTTTCACGCTGCTATTGGTGAAACTTTTCAATTTCTAGACGATAACGCTAGACCGCACCGTGAGCCATAGTTGAGAATGCGCCCGAGGAGCTTGGTATTTTGGTATTCCACATTTACCAAAACCTCCGCACTCACCAGATTCGAATTGCATAGAACATGCATGGAATATGCTCCAAAGAAGATTAGATAATCATCAACCTACCCCAGAATCCTTAAATGATCTGAGAGAGCTTCTGCCCCGTTTATGGAACCAAATTCCTCAAGAAATGTTCAACAACCTCGTGTGCAGTGTGCAAAGAAGATGTCAAGCTGTTATTGATGCCCTTGGAGGCCATATACAATGTATTGATAGTCTTAAAATTCTTGAATTCTCTGGGAACAAAATTTCGTTATTTTACTCGATTTTTCTTAACCACCCTGTATACGCTGCAGAATTACATGCTAAAATTAATTTGCAACTTGAAATCATATCAATATGAATTTTCATCACAAAAATCTCATTTTAACTATATTTTTTTGCAATTTGAGTCAATATCCCTAACTCATGTGGAGCAGTTTATCACTTTCTCAGGTAGCCACCAAAGTTACTGTATTCACTAAATCGAGATCGTAGATAACGAATCTGTAATTAGTTCCTTTCTAGGTTTGATACTTCAGGAAATTTTAAACATTTCGTTGGAAAATCGATCTTCGATATTGCCTATACCTTGAAGAGGTAAAAATCCTTAGTTACCTCCTTGGCGTTTTTTTTTGTCCTTTGGATGAAGAGGTCGGTCACCAGTATACACTCACCCAAGCAAAATAATGTTTGCAGTTCAGAGTTTTATGAAAATACCGAGCTGAATAATCACAAGCAAGAAAAACTGTACGAAGACGAGCGAAATAGGAAATGTACCGGAAGAGTACCTACTTTCACAAAGCAGCACCGAAACCGTTTTGCCATTTGAATCTTCATCGGGTGGTTTATCTTATTTCCAACACAAGTTTTTAATGTTTTTATTCCAACACATATAAAAATATCGTTTCAATCTACGAATCACGCAAACTAGTTACACAAATATGAAAGCTCACAAAAAATGAGGAAATAATAAATTACAACACACTTCCAAAGTAATAGTGTTTCCACAAAAGAACATTTATGAAAACTCGAATACCTCAAAAATAATTGAATATTGGAGGAAAGTTTCGATGAATATAAGAGCGGTAAATAATGAATAGATATTTTATGAAGCATTCTTTCGAATACTAACAGTGGATAAAAATGAAAATAAAGAATCAGGTCAACTAGATCATTTTTGAAAATTCATCAATTGTTCATGCAGATATCAAAATTCGGGAGTTTAAGATAAACTCCCAATACAAATGAAAGTATTGGGGGTTAATCGGGACGAGATCCAAGTTACAGCACCCCTAAAAACCATCCCCCACAATCCCCAAACATCAAATCGAGTCCTGTCTCCAGTCCTGTGTACAGCATCGCTAAAATAATGGAGGAAGACGGAAAGTTCTGTTACACTCTGAAAGCACGATGGTTAACGATGATGTTCATAGATCTCGTAATTTAAAATCCACCATTTTTCGAGAAGAAAAATTAATTTGATCTAACTTTTCAGATCTTCGGTATCTCCGGTGTAGTCATGTGTAGTTTGAAGTTGAACAGTCCACACGACAGTTATTCCAGGAGTTTTTTGAGAGTTGCGCTCATCCTGACCTTCGTACTCATACTTTTTGGGGTGGTTATTTCGATCGCTCTGTATAAGGTGAGCACTGATTGTTTTCGATTTAAGTATAGGAAAATTCACGCATCTTGAAGTAGAAATTATCTCAATTTTTTATGTTTTTTCATCACAAAGTTACCTCAAAGTTTTTCCTGAAATAATTGATGAATATTTGTAATTCTGTAATTTGAATATTAAACCAGTTAGAAAATAAACTTTCAGATAAATTGAGGCTGGATATAAGAGAGAAAGTTTGAGCTTAAAAAATCCCTAAGAAAGTTTAGACTCTATCAGAAAATGGCTTATAACAGCACATATTTGAAAAAAATTATAGTAAATAACATTATTGATTCCTGCATTGCATTCAGAGAAAATATTTTCTCCTATTATCTAATAATACGATGATAACGGTACATATTTTGCTTAGAACTTTCATTTGATGTGCCACAAGATGAAATTTCTTTCCAAAATTCCATCAGTTTAAATCAAAATTCGTTAGTTAGAAATGTGCATTTTAAAATCCTGAGACTTTTTTTTAGGAAAATCACAGATGTGCTCTTCTTTTTTCAATGTTGAGCTTGACGACAATAACAGGAACAACAATTTACTCAGAGGTCAGTACTTCTGCAAACTCGAATTTCTTGATTCTCTTCTCGTTGTTTGGTAAGTTAAGTCAATATTTTCTTTACTGGTATATAATATCTGTTGTTTTAACTGCGTTGTTTCCTTTTGTCATTAAATTTCTTTTGAAAAAACGCTATAATTAATTTCCTTTGAAAATAAGCTGTGCCAATACCCTGAACTTTCTTTATACTACTTTTTTTCCACTTTCTTTCCAGCTGTTTTCTTCATAGGATGGTTCATACTGTACAGCTACCTACAGATATTACTTCTAGAGAAAACTGATACCTCTTCCCTGGGATTACCAGCGACACCAGTATAATTAAATCGCTGCTTTTAAAATAAGTATAATTGTAATCAAAATCATTTTTCTACCTTTTTGTTACTCTTTGTGTCTTAAAATAACTAAATGTGAGTGATATTAGGAAATAAATAAAGTCAAATATGTGAATATACTTTGTACTTGAGATATACTGAAATATAAGTTGTTTTTATCGCTTGTTACTTTTTATACCATGATCTAATTTCCAAGGGATTGTTAGGATTAATAGAAAATTGGCCGGTTTCCCAAATGGAAGATATGCATAAACCATGATATTTTTGAGCACTTAGATGAAGAATTGCGTACATGTAAAATCTTATTCAGATGGAGTGACAAGAAACTATAAAAACCCGTCGAATTGTGGAATAAAGATCCCATTGAATGTGTAACAACAAAATATAGACGATTTTTTGACAGCTGCTATCAATTTTTGACAACTGTCAACAATTTTTTGACATCTGTCAAATTTTTTCGACAAACGTCAAATTTTCTGACAGCTGTCAAAAATTTTTCTGGAATCTTCCTACAAGGGACAAGACGACGAGGAATAAAACCACCACCTTACTTTACATATTTTATTCAGTTATCTCACAACTTTACTCACGCAATATGGGGGTTGATCCAGCCCCACGTACAGAAAGCTATAGCGCCTATCAGATTGACTATCGGAAATACGATCAGCGTGTATATCATAAAAACGACAGCGCCCAAAACGGACAGCTGTCCCGCGAAAATCAACACCTTGTGCGTCCTTTCTTGCAAATTTTGGGTCTGACTTATTTCTATCATCTTGTCCAGGAGGAATCTTAGGACGCAAAGTATGGTGTCCATCATGGGCGATAGGTTGTATAGCATTGCGAAGATCACAACGAAGGCGTTGTAAGAATGCTGGCATAGTGTGGTCAACAGACTCAAAAAACTGTATAATCTGCAAGAAATCCACAAAAAATACGTTGAAAGTTTTATTATCTCACTTTCAAATGAATTCATCACTTACTCTTCTCTTGGAACACCTTTATGCTCTTGATAGTCAGCTAAGGGCTCTCGAAGCCTCTGCAAATAATATGAAGTATCTTGAAAAAAAGCCATCTTACTCATACTCTAAGCAACTTCGTTCTCTATTTTCTTCCATTATTTCCATTCAAAATCAAAAATATGACAGAAGTCTTGTTTGCTTTCTAATTTTTAGAAGAAAAACGTCAGAATTGAGACCAACTTGTTCTATGGTGGATTTCAAATTTCAATTTCAGGTAATCATGATCTATGTAAAATTCATTCATGGTAATGAGAAAAAAATTCGTATATTCCAGCAATGAAAAATCCTGAGGCTCTGTATCAATTTTTTATTAACAATATATATCAGTATCCAAAGTTATAATGAAAAATCACTTGTCCAACAAAACGCAACATTCAGTTCCCGGATATTCAGGAAGACAAAGATCATACTTTTGTGCCAACTTAGGAGGTACGAATCTTCCACCCAAATAATGGTATTTTCCCTTGAATTTCTGTGCACACAGTTTGGGCGCAGTCAGTGAAATAAGAAGGTCCGGTTTAATGCCTCCTTCGCTCGGTTCACCTGTTTCTATATCCCAGCCACTTGGAATATCTATACTGAAAGCACCAAATTGATAAAATTATACATTTCAAGAAAGGATGAAGAGTTTTGTAATTCGAATAATCCACGACTGCTTCTCTATGCTCCTGAACACTGAACATGTAATCATAGAATATTCCTGAACACCGAACATGTAACCATAGAATATTTTTCATTCAAATTCCAATATACATATTTGATTTCATAATTCGAAACTATTTAATCATTTATAATTGAAAAACTGTGAAAAAATCTTCATTTGAGAGAATAAAATCATCTTCACCTTGCTACAGGTACTTTCGATCTGACCAACATTTCTAAAACAGGAACAAATTCAGCTCGTACAGGGGGCTTAAAACTAAATCCAAACAATGCATCTACCAAAAGACCATACTTTTCCAACTCATTATTCTGAGGCAGTTTATCAAGAACAGGGATATTCATCGAAATGCATTGATGAAGTAAATTATTATACAACGGCTTATCCACTCTCTTAGGGTAATACAGTTCCGAATTATACCCAAACAGTTTCATGTGTCGAGCACATACAAGTCCATCACCTCCGTTATTGCCAGGTCCTACACAAATCAAGAGAGAGTTATTATTGAGCTCTTTCAAAGGAAAGCTCTTTGCTATCGCAGTGGCACAACTTAAGCCTGCCAGTTCCATTAGCTGATCTACTGAAAACTTGTATTCATTGAATAGTGCCACATCGATATCTATCGCTTCTTGTTGTTTTAAATACTTGACCATGGTTTTGGCACAAGATATGGTTCTCTTTTGAATTGCTGAAAAGTTCATCAATCAAACAAAGCTTACTCTGTTTGAATTTATGGATAGTTAATTTATTTTTGCCTTATCTAAAATAATTTGAGGAATAATGCTCTCACTAAATAAGCTTTTTCAGCTTATAATTTATATTTATTTATTTTTATTTTTTATCCATAGAGTATGATTTATTATTGTTGTTCAACTATTGTCTGTGATTCCCCCAACAGGCATTTTTGTTTCATAAATGAGTAGTATTACTGGTTTTTAACTTGAGAATCTGAAAAGTAATAAATAATCTAAATGAATATTTCCTCAACGAATTTGTTCTAATTTCTAGTCAAGAAGATAATTTTAATGAGCCGAAATTCTAGAAAATCCGATGAACATAGAAAAAAACTATAACCCTAAAATTTGAATACCATCGCTAACTTTAATGTTGACAAAAATTTAAATTAAAGCATTCTAATATTTCTAATTATTACCCTGGGAGGAAATCGTATTTTATGAGGATAGAGCGTAAATAAAATAACAGAAATAATGTTTGGTGTTATTGTTTCTGGTCGCTTGGTATGTGTGATTTTCTTTTCAAGATGGAAAATCCATTTCACAAAATTCTTTATTGCTATCCTAGAAGTTGAAAGCTTGTTTTGAGATGCCTCATGAAATCGCACAGCTTTTAATTAGTTCTGAAAGGGGGTCATTATTAATAAATATTAATTCTTCTGGTTCTTCTTAGGTGCAAACTGAATTTCAACCGATAAGCCATACTCAATTTTTAACCATAATTCCTGATGCTGATAACATAAACCATGTTGTAGTATTTTTAACAGGAGTGAGTCCCTTTCCAGAGGGCACTGCTGGACAAGGTATGAATGTTTTGAATGTAGATTTTCGCTTTCAAAAATGCTATTTACAGCGTGATTTTCTTTCAGTATATTTCAGCTGGCCTGATCCAAATGCCCCGCCAAATTGGCAAGTTTTGGGGCATATATCCAATAATAAGCCTTCTGCGATCTTCAAAGTTTCTACTTTGAAAAAATTACACGAAATAGACAGCATGTCCAACACGATGTTCGGTCAGAGTAATATTTGTCATAATGCCCAAATAGGAATCTCAATAGGTAAGATCAGAGTTTTTGGAAGTATATGATCATTGATTAATTTTTTTCAGAGCCTATAATGAATATAGTCGAAGTTCCATCACCCAGTGGCCCTGAGAATAACATAACGTTCGCTCAGAAGATGCTTGAAAATTTCATGAATTTTATACTCAGCTTCTCGGTAACTCAAGCCAACATGTTACCTGATCCAACAGCCACTTACGTCCCGTTGTCATCCATTCAAAATTGGTACACGAACTTTGAGAGACGGTTGTCGCAAAATCCAAATTTCTGGAAAACATAACTTTTCCGATACCTTTTCATCCATTTTCAGGTCGCATTTAACATCTCCTCATTGCTTATTTCACAGGGTAATAAGTTTTGTTTGGTACCGCTCTAATTTTATCTACTTTGCGTTATGAATTCTTTTTGGAGTTGGAAAAATTCGAAATCGTGAAGGTTTGTTGCGTTGATTATCTAACAATAGCTTTTTTATGATTCTTCCTTGTTGATTCTGTCAGAATTATCGAATAAGCATTTTTTCTCAAGAAATTATTCAGTGTCTTTTTGCTGTTTAATTTCTCCGTTTAAGTGATCTCTGCTTTCGAATTAATTTTATATCGATTGGAATTCGTTATAATTGTGTAATTAATTGAATTCTGCTTGTGAATAATTGGGAAATGTATTCGTTATGATGATAATTAATTGCCCTTCACATTATTGTATTTTTTATTGAGCTGATGTATGAATTAAAGAATTGTCTCAAGATAATCTCATAAATATTATTTAACTGATGATAAGGTTGAAATAAATGATTTTTATAACGTCTGTTTTATTTAATTTCAAATATTCCACAGGACTCCCCAAAAATGGCTGAAATCCTAAGTATTCAATTAAAGGGAAAAAAGAAACAACGAGACTTATATACAAATTTATATTTACAATAAATTAAACTCGAGAAAAATATATTACAAATTAAAAATTTACCCAAACAATCATTGCAAATCGCTGGTATCCTTCGCATCGTTAATTTCCTCAATCTTCTTCTTCCAGTTCTTAGCGGCAGCCAACAATTTCAAATTAGGCCTATTGCTCTCATCTTCCGGAAAGATATAATCGAATATCTCCTCCCAACCTTGCTCCGTTCCATCCTCATCAATAACCTTCCTCCTCTTTTTAATCCTTTTCGGTAATTTCTCCTTAATCTTCTCTCTGGTCTCATCAGTACCGTGAGCGTCTTCGAATTCTTTCCAATTCTCCAACAGTATAACTCTAGATTCCTTATCTTCCGATTGCTTCAATATCTCGTTGCCTCTGTTGAAAACTTCTCTCGTCAAGGTCACGTTCATGTCGTCCTCCGTTTGATTGTTCAGTTCGAATTTGGCGAAAGACAGCCACACTTTGACGTGCGACGTTCTTTCCAGTAGTTTTTCGTAAAGGACCCTCGCTTTGTCAGTTTCTTCTTGCGCGATTTCGAAATCTACAAATCGAGAACGTAAAAATACGCTAAAAGCGATTGACAGTATCGAGTTGTCAAACTTTGACATTTAGAATTCCAACCTACAAGTTTTATAACAAGTTTCAGACATCTCTTTGGAAATTTCAAGATTGCAACAATATTTCTGGAAAATATTCGTTTTCCTGATTTAATTTTCCGTTTGTGAATGTAACAGTAACAGGTTAAAAAGACGAGGAAAATAAACTGATAATGACATTTCGAGTTGTCAAAATTTGACACCTAGGATTCAAACATAATCTCTATAACCTCAAATGGAACAGAAATTAACTTACCGATATAGCTTTTCCACAACAATTCCGGCATGTCAAGCCTCTGCTGCTGTATGGCCAGATCGTAAATGGCCCTAGCTCTATCTATATCGCCCAGCAATGTTTCCAACTCTGCGAATTTTATCCAGGTGATGCAATTTTCCGGACCGAACTCTAGAAATTTCTGATACAACGTACGACATCTGTCGAATTCACGCAGCTGAATCTCTAGATCTATGTATCCTCTGAACAATTTGTCCTTCGGACACATTCCGATTGACATACCTATAAAGCACAGATTTGGTTAATTAGTGATTTTGAAACTTATTTCATTTCTATGATAGCCATCAAATATGCTGTGGTTCGAAATTAATTAGTTCTTAAACATCTATGGTTCGAAATAAATTTGACATTTCGTTGCTCTGTGAATCAATTATTATTCCTAATGAAAATTCAGGAAGAATGGTGAAAAGAATGTTATTAACAATGTATCAAATCCCTGTATTTAATAAAAAAAAAGTACTGACCTAATATCTTCCGACATCCACTCAAATTTTTTTGACGAACCTCGAACCTGGCGAACATCAGCCAGATCTTGGCGAAAGTGAAGACCTTATGCGGTATTATATCCAAGCACACTTTATAAACCTGCCTCGCTCTTTCAAAGTCTCCGCACTTGAGTTCCTCGAAGATCGCGTATTTGATCCAGAGGTAAATGTAACGTCTCCAATATTGCTTCTCTTTGGAAGGAGGAACGTTCGCTATGGCCTTTTCGTACGTTTCTCTGATCAGCGAGATGTCCCCTTCGTTTTCGATGATTTTGATGTAATCGAACCACGCGTCGTAGTTTGTAGGGTTTTGCTGGATTTCCTTTTCGTACTGGAACTTTCTCTTGGAGACTATAACGTCTTCTATTCCGCTTCGATCTCCGTATTTTTTTTCGTGAATTATGTAAGCTTTATACAGTTCTTTAGTGTCTTCTTTTGGGATACGATCCAGGGCGTATTTGAATATAACCCTAGCCCTTTCGTGCTCTTTTTGCTTCTCTTCAAACTTGGCGAAAGCCATGAACAATCTCTCGTCCATGTAATCGTCCCCATAGAAATCAACAGCCCTTTCGTAGATCTTCCTGGAGGAATTGATGAAACCGTGATTTTCCTCGAACCTAGCGTACTTGATCCAATGTTTCACCTCTGGGTGAGTTATAACGAATCTTTCGTAAATGTGACGAGCTCTATCGATTTCTTTGAATCTGAGCTCGAAGTTGATGTAGGTTTGCCACGCTTGCTCGTCTGGCTGCCATTCCATCCATCTCTCAAAGACCGCACGAGCTCCAGGTACGTTATCCAACATTTCTTCCATATAGGTGTACTTGTACCACAGTTGGTTGCATCGAGGTAAGATTGTGACCGCTCGGTCCCACAAATTCCTCGCGTGGTTCACCTGGCGGTTCCTCATCTCCATCTCTGCGTATTTCAGCCATATCGTAATGTTTCTGTAGTCTACGTCTAAGGCTCTTTCGTATATGGATCTGGCTCGTTGAACTTCCCTCTGGGATTCTTCCCATTGAGCGTATTTCAGCCAGTTAGGGATGACTGTCCTATTTTTCCGAATGTTATCCTCGAACTGCTTCCTTCTTCGAAGTTGGTAATCGGCTAGTTCGTTGGGGTCTGAAATTTTTTGTTTTGGGGGCGGAGGCAAGATTTCTAGATCTCTTTCTTTAGCTTCCCTCAGCAATTGTTCGGCTGTTATTTGAATTTCGGCAGGGGCTTTGTTTTTCACCTGAAAGTTAGGTTGTGTTTACTTTCGAGATTGTTTATGGACTATTTCGTGGATTTTAAGACTTACCTTCGCCACCTTGGGCATTTTCTGCGGTTTGTTCTCCATTTTTCTATCCTTTATAATAGGAAAATATCGAATAAGACAAATAAAAACTAAAACAAATCTAAATCGTAATCTTACAAGAATGACAAACACAGAAGTTTAATTTTGAGGTTAGATTGACGCGTTAAAAATGGAGTATAGAATTTGATTAACTTTGATAGGGGTGTGTAAAATTATTTCGATGAAGTTTCTGTCGATACATTTCATGAAATTCTTTTTGAATTCGATTTCTCTATCGAACAAAATCTACCTTTGTCGTTTTCCTTATCACTTGTCAGTTTCTCTACTGTTTCTTTGCTCAAATATCGAGTTACTGCTTATTAACAAATTTCAACTTCATCGGATTTGTAGAGTAGAAATTTCCAAAATTAATGACTCCGAAACCCCTGGATCTATTTTGCTCATTGAAGAAATTATCTAAAGCATTTGAATCACAAGCCTACCATGAACATTTCAAGTCTACATTTGTCTTTTAGACAGTAATAACTATTATAAGTGTTCCACTCGAGTTTAATGATACGCCCTGTACATTTACTGGTACCCATACTCGAAGCGACGTAATTCTAAAACAAAGATTTCCTATCACTTTCCTACTAATATAAAGGGTACAATTATCATAAGAATGGACGTGCATTAATCTTATTCAATTTTTAAATTCTTCTTGCCTCATCGGCGAGAATCGTCCCTGAATGTCACCGTCCCAAGTGGGGGGGCAACGTTTCGCGGAACCCCCTCTTCGGGGTTTTCTTGTAGAGGCTTCCAGAACCAAGCTCGACTTTCAGTGATTGGTGATTATTTGCGAGTGACGGTAAAAAAGTTGGTCCAAGATGCGGAGTGATTTGTTTTTTATGGTATTGGCTGTGGCTGTAGGTACGTTCAAAAATCTACGAGATTTTTTCATAATTATTTCGAAAAGAAATCGTATGGCAAAAGGTTTTTTTACCTTGAACAATAATTATTTTTCCTCGAATTGGCATATAAGAAAAACTCTATAAGAACAGAAAGGATTCCTGTTAAAATATTACCTAAAATAATTTGGTACGAACAAACAAATTCTTGAAACTAAAAATACCCTTCAAGATCTTATAGTTGATCAGCCTTCCATTTCCAATTACTTTTTCTTGAATTTCCCAATAAATTTCCAGTTTCTCGACTTAGAAATGGAAAAATAATTTAAATACATGAAGTCTTTTGGAAAGCCCACTTTTCAAAAGGAATAATTCAAATACCATGCTTAAATTATTGATAATTATACTTACTTACCATAAAATAAACTCTTCTTGTTCTTCAGAACTACTTACTTTAGTAACTAAGACCAAAAATCCCAAAATGCAGTTCGAAAAAAAATTATAAACAGTTTTATCTACATTTTTAAACAGAAGTTATTTTCTGGGACACATTGTATGATAGCTACAAGCTCTCTCGAGTAGTTGCCAGATTTTTTTAATCAGAGCTATGATAGATAAAAGTTAACTTTGATATAAATCACTATTTCTGAAGAAGAAATTAAATTTTCTTATAAATTAGAAAATCAGCACAAGCTCTCCTGAGCTTTTTGAGTTTCCCTATGTTTGTTACTCCGATTCTTTATTTTTGAGTAATGTATTTGAGTTTATGTTCTTTTGAGATGGTGAATAAACATAAAGAATCCCAAAAAGTTACCGAGTCATCCAAATAAAAGTTTTAATTCTTCGTAAAGAAAATTGATTCAACTGGTAGGTAATATCTTTCAAACTTGCAAACCAAGATGCAATAAAATAATTCAATATAATAATTGAAGCTTCTCTGAAATTGAACATTTTAAAATTCCCAATGAAATTTTTCCTTCTTCCATATATTCTTTTCTGTCGACAATGAACAAACAGATTTTGTTGTAATTTCAATATAAGTACCTAAAGAAATAACCAGGAACATTTGAATTGGAGGAAAACTTCTCAGACGACCAAATATCTTGAGAATTCTACAAATGTCCACTACTTTCTCGAACTAGGATATCAAGTCTCTCGATATCATTTGATCCTATCTCTCTTATTATTGAGCCCATATATAACTTTCTTCGCAGTTTATTATCGCACTAATGTTCAGTCATAATTCAATAGAATGAGGAAAACTCACTCATACGTTCTATTTGCCGAGCACTTATCGATTAAACGAAAGATGAAAGTGGTTCTTGCAATTGTATAATACAATAGTTTGTTTTAGTGAAAGTACACTCGGAAAGGACTGGATTTTATGATAAATTCGAGCTGTTGAAATTGTGAACTGAGGCTGTATTCTCAAAGATTCAGTTCAGCTTTTTTTAAGGTGAAAAATTCACGAGTAAAGCAGAAAATACGCATTTTTTTAATGTGGAAACTTACAGTCCGAAAATAGATACCGATTTTCAAAAAAAAAAAATTGTCGAATGTTGAGCCCTGAAAGCTCTACCTAAAGACAAAGAGTTCAGGGCATACCATTTGGATAAATTGATTTTTTTCACAATTTTTAAAGGTCATTTTCGAAAAATCGCCTTTTCTTTCTAACCACTCGTAGAGTGATTAGAAAAGCTTTGGAAGACTTAGAAATTTTTCAGGATTTCAAAGAAAAATCATATACAGGGTGTCTCAAGTTCGGGTGCCTATTAGACGTTTCTGGAGAACTAGACATATTTGAAATCTGAAATTTGGGATTATGATATTGTTCGAAATTCTCTACAGACCTAAAATTTTCAAAGCCAGAGCACTTCCGGTTATACAGGGAGTGAAAATAAATTTGCTCAAAATTTTTTTTCTCAATGTTTTCGTTTCTGATATGATTGAATATTCAATGCTGAATACATTTCTGCTGAAATCAGTGTATTCATTCGAATAGTTTTCAAAATATCGAAAAAAAACCTGAAAAAAAGTAAAATATTCATAGTCAGTATTATGTTCATTTTTCTTATTCTGAACATCCTGAGTGTAAACCGTTTTCACAACGTCAAAGTAGAAGAATGTGGAAAAGTCATACATCTTTGGATTTGATAAATATCATCACATGGTGTTTCAAATTTTGTGTCAAAAACTGTGATCCAAAATTGGCCATAACTTCTGTTTTTCAAATTAGAACCCTATTTTTTTATTATTGCGTTGGATTCTACGGAGAAAAATAATCATAGCACTCCATGCTCTTGGTCCTGAATTCAGTTATTCCCGAGTTATTTGAGCTTTTCTGGATTCATGTCGTACGTAGAGTAAAATTCATCGAATCTAAAGAAATTCGATGAATATTCTCATGAAACCATAGTAACAAGTAAAAGTCAGAACTGTCACTTGTGAATTATTAATGGGATCATTTATCTTCTATGGTCACAGAATATTCTCATGCAACATATTCGATGAATATTTTTATGAAACCATTGAATAAAATCGAAAAGTAAAGATAAAACCTAAAATCAGACCTGTCACTTGGGAATTATTAATGGGAAAACTTATCTTCTATGATCACAGAATATTCTTAAGTGAAAGATTAGATGAATTTGATTCTACGTACAACATGAATCCAGAAAAGCTCAAATAACTCGGGAATTACTGAATTTAAGAGCAAGAGCATCAGAGAGTGCTATCATTATTTTTCTCCGCAGAATCTAACGCAATAATAAAAAAATAGGGTTCTAATTTGAAAAACTGAAGTTATGGCCAATTTTGGATCACAGTTTTTGACACGAAATTTGAAACACCCTGTGATGATATATATGAAATTCAAAAGATGACCTTTCCACATTCTCCTACTTTGACGTTGTGAAAACGGTTAACACTCAGGATGTTCAGAATAAGAAAAATGAACATAATATTGACGATGAATATTTTACTTTTTTTCAGGTTTTTTTTCGATATTTTGAAAACTATTCGAATGAATACAATGGTTTCAACAGAAATGTATTCAGCACTGAATACTCAATCATATCAGAAACGAAAACATTGAAAAAAAAAATTTTTTGAGCAAATTTATTTTCACTCCCTGTATAACCGGAAGTGCTCTGGCTCTGAAAATATTTTAGGTCTGTAGAGAATTTCGAACAATATCATAATCCCAAATTTCAGATTTCAAATATGTCCAGTTCTCCAGAAACGTCTAATAGGCACTCGAACTTGGGACACCCTGTATTTATCGCGAACAATTTTCAAGATACGATCTCAAGTATAAACCATGATATTTGTCGAAAAATGTGACCTTTCATGGAGAATATGATAAAAAAATTGTAATTCTCGTTTAAATACAGGGCATAGTATCGTGTATTATCACTTTCGGACCCTCCTATAGAATCAACAATAATTTAAGCTCATGCTCTGTGTAGAATAGATTCCCGGATTCCGCTAAAATTTGAATCATTTTCCTAGCCCAAAATTTCCAAGAATTACCTACCGATAGAACACCCTGTATATTCATTCATCAATATTCCTCCTTAAAATACCTCCATCCACCCAGTATTTGTTCAAAATACGTAAGAATCAAGATCCATCAGTTGAAAATCGGGAGATACCAACGTGAGATCAAGCGAGAAACCGTGGAGACCCAGACGCCAAGTTAGGCGCGAAAACCTCGCTTTTCCCTCGTTTTTTGGTGAGTTTTCAGGAGCGTATACCAGCAGTTCTTGCGTCGGGCTACGCCTCTGGTCACTCCTGATATTTCATGAATGATACGATTATCAAATCGGAGATAAACTGTAGAAAGCACTCAGTGAAAGCGAATAGACCTGCGGCCTTTTCTCGATTCACGATCTTTGTACAGGCTAAAATTGAAGGAACGTAGGTGTAATATGGGTACAGTGCAATTCGGCGTGAAAAATCCGAATCAATCAGAGGAGAAACTCATATTTCGATAGTTGGAGGAGCGATTTATTGTGTAACTCGAGTTGGGAAATGTTGGAGCATTGATCGTCTGAGAATTCACGAAGACGATGCAATATTTGTTTTGGTGTTATGTCATTTTCTTGCGAGATGATTTATGGCCTTTACCGACAAGTCGTCGCTGAATTGAGTGAATTGGATAAGTCTTCGGTATTTCCTTGAAAATCAGCTTCAATTAGAAATCTATGGACCCATTTCTAAACTTTATTTTGCGAATTGTAACATTCCAAGTTTGTAAATCCTAGGAACATTATGAAAAAGAGAAAAAGGGCAACCCTGCTCTGAAGAGCTGAGGGTAGAATTACGTTAAAGGGGGTTTTATACTTATACTTTTGGCTTGTGATGTGATCGTCTAGATTGGTAGAACTCTATGTTATGTCGTTGTAATTCAGATTCGTAATAACTCAGATTAGTGAAATATAGGATGGGAAATAATGAGGTAAAATAGATAAATAATACACTAGATTGGACATAAAGATGGAACAAGAGCCCTTTATTCGTCCAGCGCCATAGTTCGAGGAACCATAGCCTATGAAGGAAAAAACGAACGAGAATCAATTGAAACTCAAAGCAAAATACCTTCTAGCATTACAGATGATACGTTTACAATTCATAGAACAATTATTAATAAGACGAGAACTGGTGATGTACAAAATGGAGCTTCCTATACTCCGGTAAGGTTATTACTGGCACAATTGTGATAAACAGCAGAATCCAATACATCCAAAGTTATCCAAAGGTTATAGGCATATAGAGTGTGTCACCTGATTATAAATGAAATTCATAAGCAGTATTGTTGTAGTTCCTAGTGTGAGAATCCTTCCTTCCAAGTGTTATGTGTGAGATCATAGCAGTCGCGTTGGTTTGGAAGTGACGATAAACTCTTTATATTTCCTGTTGACTGATGAACGATGGCACCTTCAAAGCTTTCCTTGCTTATCGGGTACGCCAAGGGCCCGAAGGCGAGGCTTGGTTTACTGAGGACGTTCGTCAAAAGAACTCTCAGAGGAAGTTTCACTGGCCACTGTTGTGGGGGATGTTTTCCTTAGCACAGGCGATATAAACAGTTCACCCTAGGCCTCCAAACCAGTGATATTTGTACGTAAAATATTATCCTAAAAGCAACAACTCCAAATGCCTACACCATAATGTCGAGTGAATAGTTAAATGTGCAGTAATCCTTACGAACAGTATAAGAATATTCCAAATGGGTTGGTAGTAGAACAGAGTTCCACAATATTCAATAGAAATGCAATAATAAAATAGAACAAGCTTACATGAGATTAAATCCTGTGAAATGAAACAGTTATTTAAATGGGGACATGGTACATACCAGATAACAAAGAAGCGTCTTTAAAATATACTAAAAATGGTGGATTCCTAGAAGAGGAACTCCATTTCAAAGGAACACTATTGTGAACCAGAATGAAAGTGAAAACAGACCGCCGCCGAGTGAAAAATGAAGTCAAAAGAGCCCTTCCATTCGTTGTCGTTTCGGAGGTTAGTTTTTCTTCCACAGAATCGTATTTCTTCGATGGTCACAGAAGATCGAGTTTACTTATTGGTGGATCTTTGATATGATTAAAATCTCCTATTTATAAAGATGCGAATTGCCTGAAGTATTGCTTTAAGTCGTACTAATATTCATCATTCATAGAATTATAAAATAATATCAAATAAGTTCATTCAACGTAGTTTCACGTTTCGACAATAGACGTTGCAAAGTTGGAAGCCATGGAGTAGTCTGGCAACGGTCCATTTTATTTTATTGTAGGGTAGGAAATTCAGATATGTTACAGAATATCTCCAATTTTAATATTCTCCAAAAGTACTAGTTTTGAGGTGAATTTATTCTTTCAAAATCTAATACAGCTAAGGAAGATTCCCATGGATTCTTCTTGGTATGGATTCAATTAAAATAGCAATGACGACTTGCTTGGGAGGAACCTCTGAAAACTAAATAATTCATTCGATTTCGCCACAAGAAGGTATTTCATTATTCATGAATGGCGAACATTAAATGTTAACTTGGCTGATTCATCCTCAAGTCTAGCCTTGGTTCTATCCTAGGGTCGATCTTTCACACGATTCTGCCTTCGTAAATCTTCAGCAGAAATCGTGAAACTACTTCTGATTGGAATCAAACTACCCAACTTTATGCAGGAAGTGAAATTCAAGAACATTTCATGGAGTTATCTCGAAAATTTATGACTGAAACTGGAATTCCACAAGGGACTATTTTGGACCAACAATGTTCATTCCACAGTCAAGGGCGTCCTCAGCTCTTGAGCTAGGGAGGGGCAAAAAAAAACAGGATAAGGACTGAACGAGAATAAATTCGCTATCACAAAAACGCTTATATCTTTTGAACCACTGGACCGATTTCGAAAATCAAACTCATTGTCGAATCATCTTCTAATTCTTATGAAAACTGTTTTTACAATAAAAAAACCAAAACTATTTTTTACAAAATTCGTGGATTTTTTCTGGAATTCTTCCCATCATGCTTCTTATAGTGTTCTCAGTCACTTTCTGGGATGCTGTCTTCTACTTTTGCTTGAATTCCGCTAATGTTTTCGTTGATTTCTTAATCTTCTTCAATTATCTTTTTACCAGGGCCCAATATCTTTCGATTGGCCTGAGTTCTTTGCGATTTGGTGGATTGGCCTCTTTGGTGACAAAAACCACCTCATTAGCTTCGTATCATTCCTTGGTGGCCTTGCTGCAGTGGCATGAAGCTAAATCTGACCAAAAGATTGTTGACACATCGTGCTCACGTAAAAATGGTAACAGTCGCTTCTTCAAGCATTCCTCGATGTATATCTTCGAGTCAACAGAGCCTTGGCCAACGAAAAATTTGCTCCTTTTCCCACAAGTGCAAATTGCTTGCCAAACCAGGAATTTTTTAGGAAACTTTGCTTGTTTCTTCACGCTAAATTGTTCGTCAACATTTCCACGAGAATCTGCAGTATAAAATTCCTGACCAGGAAGTTGCGAGAAATCAGATAAGACATAGGTTTCGTCGTCCAACATGCAACAGGAAAAATTTTTCAAGAAATCTTTCTTTAATTTCTTTGCTCTTGATTTCGCTTCTTGATTCTTCACAGCGTTCCTGTATGGCACTTTCTGCACTCCTAAGCCCACAACTCGACTTGATTTTCTGAACGGTTGACTGCGAACAACCCACTATTTGGGCCACTTTCCGTCCTGAAAGGTTAGGATTCTTCTGAAAAAGGCTGATGGCTTTCTTCACTTTTTTTTGGGGCTATTAAACCCCTTTTTCCTCCCGGTTCCTTCCTTGCGGTTAATTATAAGATCATCGTTGAAGCGCTTAACAACTCTTGATACCGTTTCCGGACGAAAGCGAGCCTCTTTTGCGATTCTTTTGAAGCTCCATTTTTGATTATTTCGAAAAAGTTTCACTATAAATTCTCGTGTTTTCACTTCGCTCGACATTTTGCGACAGAGAATTGGAATATCTATGAAGTAAATGTTCCACATGTTTCTGACGTTCATAACGAAGCTAACTATGATGAAATTTTGATTTTTTCTCAATTGGTTCAAGAGATATAGGCGTTTTTGTGATAGCGAATTTATTCTCGTTCAATCCTTAGAAATAATAAACTGAAGGTAGTGTGGGATGAGATAAAATTCATTTTATGTTTCATCAGCCCACAGAACTATGCAGGGTGTTCCTACATAAGTGTATCAACGGTCAACTGTAGATTTCTCGTGAAAAAACTATTTTTTTTATATGGAAATTTTGCCAAAATATCTTTTTCTCAGATAGCCACCAATGTTACTGTATTTGCTAATTCGAGGTCGCAGATTACGAATCGGTAATCAGTTTCTTCCTAGGTTTGATACTTCAGGAAATTTTAAACCTTTTGTGGAAAATTTCCGAAAATGTTTTGATTTTTTCATGTTCATTTCTCGAAAACTCATGGAATTAATTCGAGTGAGGATAAAATCTGAAATATGGGTTTCCATTTGAAATGATGAAAACTCCAATCGAAATTCAGCATGTTTTCGTGTTAAACCTGTAGAATTTTTTGGTGGAAACCAAGGTGAAAAACTTACTACATGCCTTCAACAACATGCAGTTTCTTCAAATTCCATCCTTCTTATGTTAAAGAAAAATAGCTGTGACCTTTAATCTGATATCAGGGAAGTCACAGCAAAATTCGATTCGGGAAGTCGTCAAAAATGTGATAATCCTTGAAAATATCTTGATTAAGTCTCCGTTTAATTTTAGATAACGTTAGGAAAGAAAGATCCTGCATTGATTTCAAAAGATCGATGGAGCAAAAAACCGTCATCATTCAAGCAACATCAATTATTCCACCTGCTTTCTTCACCAATAAAAACAAACATAAACTTAGAGAGTTGAATGTCGAGGTAAAAGTAAAGACGATTTTTATGCAGGCTGAACTTGATCGAATGGATTAGTACGACCATTTTGTTCATCCACTGGAATGCATTCGTCGCAACGCCATTTTTCTGGGTCACTCAGAACAAATGATATGGAAAGCATCTGTAACTATTCCATTCAACGATCTCTCTTCAATTCTCTGACTGTTACCCCTTCAAGATTAATCAATAATGAAAGCTAAATACGCCAGTGACACTCGAAATCAATCAAAAAAGCCCTGGAGACATCGAACTATCCAAAATGTGAGATTTTTCAAAAAGATATCAATGCTGGGTTAAGCGAGAAACCGCGGAGATCCCAACAGTCGACCAAGCGCGAAACTCTCCACTCGATAAATATTCTTTCCTGAGACACCGGTCTGGTTCTGTCCTCCCAAAGGAGCACCAACAAAACGCATCCATTTTTAAACGATCTCCTCCGCGAAAAAAAAGAAATCGAGTAGGTATATACCGAAAATTCGTTCCTTTCAGCTGAACGAGGATAAAACCAGTTTAATCTATCCGATAGATCGTGCAAATAGCACCGGTCGGATCTTCAGGAAAGTAAAAGTGCCCCGTCCTTGAGAGATGGTCGCTTTATGTAAGATAATTTTGAGAAAAGATCTTTTATAGCGAGACTTGCAGGATCTCTATTGGAGTTATATAAATGTTATCTAGTAGGCGATGGAAGAGTATCCGCGTTATTCAATTACTTACCGGGTTTGTAGGTACTCCCGTTAAATTATACGGTCTTCTGTTGGTGTGTTACAACGTGTTCATAATTACGTATGTTTCTATTCGTGGTAACACGATAATTAACGTGAAAGTATCCATTAATTCATTAGGAGTTACTTTATATTACGATGCATCTGTTTATTTTATTGTAATATTCATTATGTCGTGTCTGAATAATGTCAGTATTTGTAATTTGGAATAAAATTGAATTTGAAAAGACAATTTCGTATTCAAATTCACTGAAAATAGTATATCACATTACGAGCCGCAGGCGAGTCAGTTACCTCCTTGAGCCAGTAAAACCCGTTACCTTGCGTGTATTGTTTTATATTTTATTTGTTTCTCATTTGTAAAAAGGTTAGATAAATTCCAAAAAAATCTCAATAATTTGTCGCAAATGTCGTAAGCAATGGAAGCGTTGCCATGAACATGTCTGTTTATTTTTCTTTACATTTGTTTTGGCGAAAGCGAAAATGAATGTACCAAAAGAAATTATTGGGGCAGCCAGCAGTGTAGCTTCAAGTCTATTACCTGCAAAATCAGCTTCAAGGTACGAGCGAGAATACGACGACTTCAAAAAGTGGCAAAACAAAAATAGTGTGATTGGGGTAACTGAAGATGTTTTGTTGGTCTACTTGAATCAACTATCAGCTAGATTCAGCCCTAATACTTTATGGGCAAAATGATCTATGCTGAAAAGCTGCTTGGAAATGAAAGAAAATGCCCCTGTTCGCAGGTTTGTTTTCCTTAAAAAATTCATTGAAGAATATGACGTTTAATTGTCATTTGCAGATTTCAAAAGGTAATAGCGTTTCTGAAACGAAAAAATGAGCGTTGTACGCCAAAAAAGGCCAAGGTATTGAGTGAAGAAGAGGCTGAACAATTTCTTTTACATGCTCCTGATGACCAGTGGTTGCTGGCGAAAATTGTAACAATATTTGGGATTTTTGGATGTTGTCGATGTGACGAAATTCTCTCCTTAAACATGAATGATGTAGAAGATATGGGAAAATACGTTATTGTGACATTGCGGCAAACAAAAAATTTAACAACAAGAAGATTCACCATAACCGATGATGGCTGCAGCTTCAAGCCCTGCATGTTATACAGAAAATATGTAAATCTTCGGCCACCTGGAACAGAAAGCCTAAGATTTTTTTTGACATACCGACATGGAAAGTGCATTTCCCTTAATGCTGGCCAGCACACTATTGGTAGTGTCTCAAAGCAAATAGCGAAATATTTAGGTTTGAAAGACCCAGAGTTATACACCGGCCACTCTTTTCGCAGAACTGGAGCCACTATGGTTGCGGATTCGGGTGAGGATATTTTAGCACTAAAGCGTGCAGGAGGGTGGAAGAGCACTGAAATTGCGATGAGTTATGTCGATGATTCGGTCAACAAAAAAATCGAAATGTCTAGCAAATTATTTGGTAGTAAGGAGAGTACAAATGTTCTGCAGTCCTCGAGTTCAGCAGTATCAACTCTTTCATCATCAAAAATCTGTGTTACTGGAAATAACAATTGTACCATGATTTTCAACATATATGACGATAAAACAAAATTTTCTAATGTAAATAATATTACTAACTTGTAAAAATTTTGCAAGTTATCTGTCAGTTTTACAAGTTAGTGACTTGATAAAATAAACTTTCTTGATTAATATTGTGTTTTTGGAAACTGATGTTTACAAATGAGAAACAAATAATAAACATAATAACAATACTCGTTCGCCATTTTGAAGCAACCATTTCGGAGCTGTCAGTTTGAATGTCTGAATTTTGACGAAACTATATCGTGATCTTCAATTAAAACAATATTCCTCGCTCTTAAATACCTCTACATACTCAATTTCGAAAAAATCGGGCCACAAACGCAAATGTTGTACGCCATCTTGAAACTTCCATCTTGGTTCAGGAATTTTCACGAAGAAATCATTTTTCTCTACCAGAAAAACCCGCACTTACTAATTTAAAATGAAATCGAACTATCATCACAAAATCTGTTAGCCATCTTGAATTTCGCAACATTATCGTGATCTTCGATAAAACTGTTATCATCCAACTTCTAAAACTCCCACAAACTTATTCTCTATACAATTGGCTGCTTATCCAGAAATTCCACCATCTTGATTTCAGGAATTTCAACGATGAAATTAAAAGCTTCTGGCCCAGAAAATCCCAATCACCATTTTTTAATGAAATCGAACTTTAATCACAAAACACGTCCGCCATCTTGAAGCAGCCATCTTGAGTTCATGGATTTGAGTCATAATCTTCGACTCCAAAAACCCCTTAATACGATTTTTAAAGAAAATCGTATAATAAACACGAAACTTGTCCGACATCTTGGAATCGCCATTTTGTTGACCAAATTTCATTTAAATTTGACAAGTAGAATAAGGTCGAAATTCCCTCGAATGATTCAATCTGAATCTAGATAGATTGCAGTTAAATGAAAGCTAGAAAAAAAGATATGAATCTCCAAGATTTTAAGGTTTCGCGCTTGGTCGAACGTCGGGGTCTCCGCGGTTTCTCGCTTAACCCAGCACTGCTATCTCTCGAATATCCTCGATTCAGTTTTAATTTCTCCCATTATTCTATTGTTGATTGATTAATTGTGAAAGTGACTGACGTTTTTAGACCATTCGAACGAACTACGTTTCAAAATTACCAACCAACTTTCATTAATCTTCCAATTATCAATTCAAACGTCAATTAATCTCGGTGAGATCGCTCGAATATGGATCATCATTTGTTCTAATCGACCCAGAAAAACGTTGTTGCGACAGATGCAACTTGCGTTCCAAAGGGTGAACAAAATGGTCGTATTTATCGATACGATCAAGTTCACGTTGTAGAAAAGTCCTTTGCAATTTTACCTCGACATTCAACTCTCTATTTTGTGCTTAGGTTGAAAAACGTGGCGATCTCAACCTTCATACTTTCAGTTTCGATTGGAATTTTCTATTTAATGATAACAAATTTGATCACTTAAGCCGGGTTTCACAAAAGTTGATCGTGTGATTAAATGCTTAATCGAGCGATTCTGTGATAAAAAATCCGTAAATTTGAAATTCTATTGGTCGATTTGACAAAAACGTCAAGGTATTCTGTGAATCACTCAATCAACGATCTTTGTGAAACCCACCATTAGTCTTTGTTTTGTTGAACATTTTGGTTCGAAGGAGAAACTCCTTTTTATCGTGTGGATTGCGAGTTGAAAACTTTACGAGCATAGTTAGATATTTTATGGCAATTATGAAGATTCGAAATCAATTCTACAATGGCCAGTTATGTAGTTAGTACCTCATAAAAGAAAGCCGCTAACTTTTGAGCATTTTCACCTACTGTAGTAAACTTGAAAGGTTATCAATTTCTTTTTATGGACATGAATCGGTAGCTCATCAATTTTCACATATTGCTCATGCTTTTTTAACACAAATATAAAGAGTTTTATCGTTTTCACAGACGACCAATGAAAGGCACTTACTTTGGAGTAGTTATACTCTGAGAACTGACTGAACTGATTTGCCGAAATAAAGCAGGAACCAGCCTTTTTATATTTCCATTATAGAACTTATCATGACTTGATCAGTTCCATCCCCATGTCCTTATACACTGCGCAAAAAAATTATCGCACATTCTGAAAATCTCAATTTTATTGAAAGTTAACTCTACATTGACTTTATAACTTATTTTTTATGTTCTCTTGGGAAGGTTTTGAACGAAACAAGACACATTAAATGGAAGAAAAATTCAGGATTTCACCGAATCTTATGTGAAAGAAGAGAAATGAACAATTTTCAAAATACTGAAATGCTGATAAGTGATTTAATACTTGGTATTTCCACCCCTTGCGTTAATTACAGCTCGGCAACGACGGTTCAATACTCAAAATGAGTGATCTTAAAATGTTTTGATCTAATCCTTCCCAGATTTCTCCGAGTTGGATTCCTAAGTCATTAAGAGTAGCTGGATGATTTTCTGAACTTCTCAGTCTTCTATTGAGGTTGTCCCAAACCTGCTCAATCGGATTGAGATCTGGACATCTTGTTGGCCATTCCATTCGAGAGACTTCAACCTCTTCAAGGTACACCTGAACGATGCGCGCACGATGGGGTCTGGCATTATCGTCCATAAAAATGAAATTTTCACCATGTATGGGGCAAATGGCACTACATGCTCTTCAAGAATGTTCCTTATATACTTATCAGCATTCATAGCTCCATTATCAACGACCACTAGGTCTGTGCGAGCAGTCAAAGATATTCCACCCCATACCATAATCGATCCTCCCCCGAAACCAGTAGTATTCAGGAAATTGCACTGAGCATATCTTTCATGTGGACGTCTGTATACAAGGGAACGTCGATCACAGTGATAGAGGCAGAATCTAGACTCATCTGTGAAGAGAACTCTTTCCCAATCGACCTCTTCCCAATGGATATACTCTCTCGCAAAATCCAAACGCGCCCTTCGATGGGCTGGGGTAAGAGCTGGGCCTCTTGTCGCGACACAAGGCCTTAAATCATATTCTCTGAGGCGATTTCTTATTGTCTGAGTGCTAATTTGCACCTCATGAGTTTGCTCAAGCTGATTTTGAAGGAGGCGAGCGGTTGCAAACTGTTGTCTCAACGAAGAAACTCTCAAGTAACGTTCTCGAATGGCAGTTGTTACCCGTGGTCTACCCTGTCCTGGTCTTCGGACATTCATACCTGTCTCCCTGAATCGCTGCAACATATGGGAAACTCCAAACCTTTCTGCAATTATTGTGTATGTCCACCCTTCTTCTCGGAAAACTACCGCTTGGGCACATTCCTCTTGGGTCAAATTGCGTGTTTCGCGTTGCATAGCGATCGAGTGTAGAAAATCAAACGAAAGAAAAACTATTGATCACTAGAATTGATCGAGAAGAACCGATTTTAGAATGGAGCCAATACATTCAAAATCTGATAATATCATCTTTTTTTATTCCTGCTGGGAGATAACATCTGTATTGAAGAAAAACGTTGAAAGTGGATAACATATGCATGCATAATTCTGAGAAAAATGATTATCATTGAGAACACCTTCAGTTGTAGAATAAATTTGAGATTTCCATAATGTGCGTTAATTTTTTTGCGCAGTGCATGTTTTGTTTAATATTCTACCAATTTATGGTTTTCAACCTGCTTTTTACCAACTAGGTACATTTAATTTGGCTTCAAAGCCAAGGGTATTTGCTTTGAGGTCCAATATGTAGGATCAAATGTTTCTTCATCAGATTTCACCTGAATTTTAGGGTTTTCTCACGTTTACCATAATCTTTTCGAGTTTTGCAAGTTGTCCTCTGTCATCGTAACAGTCGACTTGACACGATGTCATGGGAATAGGAACTCTGTCACATTAAAAAAATGACGCAACAATGAAAACATCTAAACGGTAGTTTCGAATATGTGGGAGGCGTTCAATTAATTTCCGTTGCATATATCCACACGTAAATTAGTATTCCTCGAAGGATATCTTGCGTAACTGTCTCTAACGACATCAAAGGTCGCGGCGTATCCATCGGCATTTCTCTATACATCACACGACAAAGTTGATGTTTTTTATTCTTGGAATTATAGATTTTAGGGCTACCTTTGCGTGATTGAGTATACAGGTCGTTGCACCCGTTTTACGTCTTTATATGGGAGTGTAACTTTGTTATATAATTGTTGTTTTCTAAACCAGCTTGGTTCTCTGAGTCCATATTCAGTATGTCACAATAAGTATCAATGTTTCATATACGAGTGTCTGGAAATCCAGGAAAAGAGGAGCGAATATTTCTCTGAAACAACAACAAGCACTCTGAAATGAGGTCAATATGGATTCATTGTGGAAGCTCGCCAGTAAAACAGCTTCTGAATCTGCTTCAAACAAAACTAAAATCGATTTTTATTTCGAAAGTGTTCTATGCGACTTCTTGATTTGTCTTCACTTATTTTGATTCTTTGAAAGAAATCGAATATCGATGTCCTGAAATGTCGAAATTGACGTTGAATGCCACCGCTTGGCCCATCCTTTCGTTCGTAAAGTTCAAGAGAAATTCAATGAACAAACGAAGCATATTAGACGAATAATAACTCAACAATGAAGCGAGAACATTTCACGACAACAATTCTGAGGCAAACGTGAATAAGCAATTGGCTTTCGTATCAGCAAAAACTCTGAGGAAGTCGTCGAGAACATTGAAACTTAGCCCTTTCTCAATGTACTTGAGAGAAGCTGAAGATCAGAAGACTAAATCCATTTCATGAGGCTCAGAGAGGAATTTTTTTTGATAGTTTTAAGAACTTCTTGAGCTTTCTTTGTATGGAAACCATGAACTAAGTGTCGTTTTCTATTTCATTGAAATAGTTCAGTTCTTTTTCGGCTAAATCAACAGATATTCAACGTTACGCGATTTAAAAGACGATAACAATGATTGCTCAATTTTTTTTGCGTTCGTGTCGGAAATAAGAGATCTAGATTTACAATGAACACCGTTGTTTCACAGAACAAACAACGTTGGTACATCGCACTAATTATCTATGCGTATGATCATATTCTCATTCTATTTGATCGCCGAGAAACAAAAAGTGCATTGTTCTCTAATTGAGTTTTGTTAACTCTCTGAAACTAATTCAGGGTTGATTTCAATGTCGTTAGAACTATTGGAGATCGAATCAGTTTGACATTTCCTTTGAACCTTACTCAATTAAACAGAAAAAAAAATAACGAGAAACAAGAATTTCACAATCGGGCAACAATGAGAACCATCAACGACAATAAGAGATGAATTTAAAGGTTTTTTCAATGAATCACTTTAATACTCGCACTGGTGACAATAAGCAAGAGCCATCAACGAGCTAACGCTGTTTCTTCGAGTGACGGCGTGCCCCATGGATCTATTCTTGGGCCGGCGCATTCCTCAAAACACTCGGAGATACTAGTAGTGCCATCTAACCAATTTTTCTTTCGTTTATTTCAGGTAGTTCTTTGGCCCAGCAGCAGAAAGGCAACCAAGAGGACCCTTGCAAACACAAAAACAGAGTGGTAGGCGACGAGGTGTACTGCGACAGGTACTGGGAGTGCGTCAACGGCCAGCCGGAACTCTACGACTGTCCCAACGGTCTGGTGTTCGCCGGCAAGAACAGGGGAGTTACCGAGGGTTGCGATTACCCCTGGAGATCGAACTACTGCGATAACAAACAACAAGCGAGTAAGTATTCTGTCCAAGAGAAATTAAGATCTGTATCTTAAATAATTTTTGTTATTGTAGATCCACCAATAGGCACGGAGCACTGCGACTGGCTGTACGGAATCTTCGGACACGAAACTTCTTGCACCAGGTATTGGACTTGCTGGAACGGAACAGCCACCGAACAACTCTGTATCGGAGGACTGCTCTACAACGAAAAAACGCATTCTTGCGACTGGCCCGACAACGTCGAAGGATGCCAAAAGCACCGTAAGTAATTTAAAAAAATGGTTAATCTATGGAATGGGCAGTACAAGGTGGTCCACGTTTCTGTTGGTTCATTTTCCGCCCTAAATGAGCGAAATTACCCCATTACTACTGGGGTAATTACCCCGTTACTACTGGGGTAATTACCCCTAGAGTTGCTGAGACATTCATTGAGGTAATTACCCCGTCATTTCTGGGGTAATTACTCCGGTACTACTGGGGTAATTACCCCAGTATTGGCGAGGTAATTACAACGCATAATTCTCCAGGGAGTAATAACCACCATATAATAACCCCCTGGTTGGTTACTGACCAGAAGATTCACAAATATTTTCTCCCCGTTCCAGCCCTCTGCAACGAAGACCCTAACGGCAACGTCGCCCTCGGCAAATCCTGCAACAGATACTGGCAATGCCAGGGCGGTTACCCCCGACTCCAAAGATGCCCCGCCATGTTGGTCTTCGACCGTAGGTCCCTGAGATGCGTGGTGCCCCCGACCGAAGACTGCGACATCCCGAGCACGATCCCTCCACCGCCTCAAGAGGAAGAAGGAGACGAGAACATCCCCCAGAACAACCCCAAATTCGCCAATTTACCCCCTGGCGCCATTCCCGTGCCCAGCAAGAACAGAAACTGAGACTGCGAAGAAAAAAAAAGTAGCGAGATTCAGAAAGTCTCATAACGCGAACGCCCTGTAAAATATCCTCGTCCAAAAATACGCGTTTTTAAATTTCGATGAGACACACTCTATGCACGTGACTGAACCGAAACAACTGCACCGATTTTATTATTTATTCTCGAGAATGTTCGTAGGAAAATTTACCTTTCTCTTCTGTTCGTTTTCGGTTTAAGATTGTACTTTGTCTTTTATCTGATTTTATTTCTTCTTTCTCACCCTATTGTATATTTTCTTGTGCCAGTATGTTAAACTGTTTGTTGTTCGCTTGTTCGATACGAATCGGAGATTTCACAACCTTCTTTCCTAGATTTTAAGTTTTATGTAAAATAAATTACGAACGTAAATAAAGATATTTTAAATTTATTGCTCTTCTTTCTTTTTTTACAAGCTTTTATTTAGTTTCACCTGTCCCGGTTTCAAATCTCCGGTTGATTTGAAATTTGGCAGGTGTACATAATTCCGGTGACAATGCATCATAAAATATTTGTCTTAGAAAAAACAAAATGGCGGCACCAAAATGTCGGATGGGTTTCGTAATTATGATCCGATTCCATTCAAAATTGGTATCTGGGGGTTTTTGGATTCGACAACGATGATCCTTTTGTCAAAATTGGAAAATTCAAGATGGCGGCTACAATATGGCGGACGGATTTTGTAATTATGATCCGATTCTATTCAAAATTGGTATCTGGGAGTTTTATGGTTGGGAAATTACGACTCTTCAAAATTCAGGAATTCAAGATGGCGGATGAGTGTTGTTATCGTAAAAGCTTGTTTACACCTACCTTTTCCTACAGGTGACTAAGTCGAGGCTTCTAAACGATTCGAAAAACATTAAAAAAAACAACAGATCAGCTTCACCAGATATATTCACTTAAGAAACGATAAATACCAAAAATAAAAGAGAAAAAACACAAAACTCTCATCACGGGATGCTCAGATTCATGGCGAACTGCTGCAGCTCCTCGTTCAGCTCCGGATCGTCCTGAAAATCGTGACTCGCCACCCCCCTCACGTCCCCCACCGCGCTCTTCTTGTTCCTGCTGCCGGGCGGGCGCCCAAGCCGTTTCCTCCTGACGCCGCCCGCCGACGCGCCCTCGTATTCGCGCTGCGCGTGCGCAGCCGGCTCCGAGATGAACACGTTGTTGCCGTCGACGGTGATGCTCGAGATCGCGTTCCTCAGCTCGTTGGCCGAGATGTCGTTCAGTTCCGCCGCCACGTCCGGCATCTGGGGCGGCAGCTGTTTTATGCCGCCCAGCTGGGGGTTGATCATCAGGTTGCACTGCGGGAAGCCGAAACGCCCGAGGACCTTGAACGGGAGCACAGAGTGCGATGAGGATCGGAAGACATTTTAATTGTCATTTGTCAGACGTCAACGTCAAACGTCAACGTCAAACGTCAACGTCAAACGTCAAACGTCAACGTCAAACGTCAACGTCAATTCGAAAACGGCGGGAAATTCAAGATAGCATCTCAAATCCTGGTTTTTATCGAGCTGAATTTAACAAAACGAAAATAAAGGCGAGTTCCCACTTACCTGCGAGATGTAAAACTGCTTTTCCTGAGCGCCCAGCGAGTCCCAGGAGGCGGTCACAGCCGCCTTGATCTGTTGTTTGGGCGCGTTCGGGTGCATCCAATGATACAGGGTCCTCGTGCGTTTGGAAAACAGCGATTTGGCCGCCTTCATCACTTCGTCCACGCGGGCGTCCGCTCCCTGTTGAAGGCTTTCCGGCGACGTTGCCTTGTTGTAAATTTCCCCCAGAACCTAAAGAGGAGAAAGAAATGACGTTCGAAAAAAGTGGCCATTTCCGAGAATATACACCAAATTTTCATCCCAACGTTGACAGAGCGAAATTGGCAGAATACGGAGTTGCACCATCTTGTCGAAAAAAAATTCTATTTGTAAAATCCATTTGAACCACTTTTGGTCCCAAGAAATCTCTCAACATTGATAAAATATCGTTTTTTCAAATCGGTTCTTTTTTGCAAAAATATTTTATGCAATTCTTGGTGATGGGCAGAATCACTAAGGATGCTTTTGGTAAATAAACGAGAGAACTATGCGAATATATATTTTGAGACGCCCTGTATATTTCACCCCAAACGTCTTTACGTAATCTGAATTTTTCAATATTGCAACAAAAAATGATGTTTTCCAATTAAAAACATCGATGTATTTTTTGGAACACCCAGTATATTTTATTCTGAAATAAGAACACCGTGAACCTATAATGATATCAAAGAAGGAATAAACAAAATAGGTTCATAAGCAACCGAATTATCAAAAACAATTTTCTGACACACCCTGTATAATGCAGCTCTCATATCGTTTCATGGGTAGAAGAATGATATCACCTCAATTTTCCAATTGAAAAAGATCAATGTTATCATATCTCTTTTTTGAAACACCCTGTATATTTTATTCTGACATAAGAACACCGTGAATCTTTAATGATATCAAAGAAGGAATAAACAAAATAGGTTCATAAGTATTTGAATTATCAACAACAATCTTCTGAGACACCCTGTATAATGCAACTCTCATATCGTTTCATGCGCAGAAGAATGATATCACCTTATTTTTCCAATTGAAAAAGATCAATGTTATCATATCTCTTTTTTGAAACACCCTGTATATTTATTTTGAAATGAGAACACCGTGGACTAGACTAGCTGATATCAAAGAAGAAGGGAAAAGCAAAATAGGTTCATAAACAATTGAAGTTTACGAAATAATTTTTTGAGACATCCTGTATAATGCAGCTCTCATATCGTTTCATGCGTAGAAGAATGATATCACCAGATCACCTTATTTTTCCAATTGAAAAAGCTCCCTGTTATCATATCTCTTTTTTGAAACACCCTGTATATTTCATTTTGAAATAAGAACACCGTGGACTAGACCAGCTGTTATCCAAAAAGAAGAGAAAAGCAGAATAGGTTCATAAACAATGGAAGTTTACGAAATAATTTTTTGAGACACCCTGTATAATGCAACTCTCATATCGTTTCATGCGCAGAAGAATGCGATCTCTCCATTTTTCCAAATGCAATAAGATTTTTGCTAATTAAAAAATATCAAAGTTATCATCTCTTTTTGATACACCCTGTATATTTCACTCTGAAATACAACCACCTAAAAATCAAACTGAACCCAACCCAAAAACATCAAAATAGATCAAAATATTAAAATATAAACAAGAAAATTATGCTCGTGCGAACAAAAACAAAATATATAAAGATGTAAAAAATAATATTAATATAAATTTTGAAGCTCAAATGAATGATCAATGAATTAACTTCGAGAAAGTAAATGATGATAAGAAAAAACGGAAAAATAAATGAGTATATGTAAATAAATACAAGTGAAATATCAAAATAAACTGAAAAAATGTTGAAACAATAAATTAATAAAAATAAGGAACAGATAAAAGATTTTGAAAAGGCACACATCAAGATTTGAATTTTGTACAATCTCCAAAGTTGTCATCAAATCATAACAATATAAATATGAAAAACATTAAAAATCAGAAAGAAATTTTAGTGAAAGTAAACGATAAAAAATCGAAAATTTGTAAAAATTGAATAAAAAATACAAATTCGCGAAACACAATTGAAAATATAAAAAATTCGATATCACCTTATTTTTCCAATTGAAAAGATCAATGTTATCATATCTCTTTTTTGAAACACCCTATATATTTTATTTTGAAATAAGAACACCGTGGACTAGACCAGCTGTTATCAAAAAAGAAGAGAAAAGCAAAATAGGTTCATAAACAATTGAAGATTTGAAATTTTTTGAGACACCCTGTATAATGCAACTCTCATATCGTTCCATGCGTAGAAGAATGCGATTTCTCCATTTTTTCCAATTGAAATAAGATTTTGCTAATTAAAAAATATCAAAGTTATCATATCTCTTTTTGAAACGCCCTGTATATTTCACTCTGAAATACAACCACCTAAGAATCAAACTGAACGTAACCCAAAAACATCGAAATAGATCAATATATTAAAACATAAACAAGAAAATTATGCTCGTGCAAACAGAAAAAATAGATAAAGATGAAAAAAAATTAAATTTCAAAGCTCGAATGAATGATCAATGTATGAACTTCGAGAAAGTAAATGATAACAAGAAAAAAACGGAAAAATAAACAAATAAACGAGTAAATATAAATAAATACAAGAGAAATATCAAAACAAACTGAAAAAAAGTTGAAACAATAAATTAAGAAAAAAAAAAGGAACAGATAAAAGATTTTGAAAAGGCACACATCAAGATTTCAATTTTGTACACTCTCCAAAGTTGTCTTCAAATCATAACAATATAAATATAAAAAACATTAAAGATCATAAAGAGATTTTAGTGAAAGTAAACGATAAAAAATCGAAAATTTGTAAAAATTGAATAAAAAATACAAATTCGCGAAACACAATTGAAAATATAAATGATAATAAAAAAATTCAAATATCCCTTACCTCTGCGGGTATTTCAAGTGTCTCAGTCCTCATATTATGCCTATGCGATTCAGAATAGTTGGCTACGAAATCGTCCAAATGATTCTTTCTTCTCCTCTTCTTTCTCGGTGGAGAAATGTACTGACACCTGGTGCTACTCAATTCCATTATGTGACCGTCGAAATCGTCATTTCCATGCGAAAACTGCGAATACTACCATTATGGCAAAGCTCACAAAACTACCTATCTACATTTGCTTAAAAAAAAGTTGGACACCTGCGGGTTCGAACCCAAAACCTCACGATCGCAAGATACTCTTTCACCACAAAGAAAATTTTTTTTACCATTCTTTTCCTGAAGGCCTCGTTGTTCTGATTTTCGAACAGGATCAGCTCGTTGGCCCCATTCTCAAAATTCCTGGATTGACTGGGTCCTGGGGCAGACGCGGAAAAAAGATTCGCGTCCGTTCGAATCTCATATTTCGGCAAATCGTCAACGGGGAAACGTATCTGCGTGATTTTAACATCAGAATGCTATCGCCGAGTAACAATAATGGTTTCTACTCACCTGTTTATTTCCATATTGCTTGGTAGTGAAGATTTCATTTACCGTTTCCATTGAGAATGATAATTCTCGTATTTGTCAAACGATTTCTGTTCAACGCCTTTGTTTCCTAGGGATTCTTGATTTGAATAAATTCGAAAAATTAGGACATAGAAATATAGGTTTGTCTGTGTTCATTTGGATTGCACAAAGAAATAAATTCGAAATGCGTGTTCTATATTCTATATGGCGCTCCGTTGCCAAGGTTCCCATCTTGGAAAGGGATTGTTCAAAGTTTGATCGATATCACTCTAGAGATTTTAATAGTGGTTCACGTATTTATTGATTACCAGTGAATGTGAATCATCACCCCCAAATCAAACCAAAGCTAGAAATAAGGACAGGAGGGTTTATCAAAACTGGACTAACTAAATTGCCTTTAATTATTCCAGTCATGATACTATATTATTGTATTTTACTTTTTCCATCGAATTGGTTCATGACAGACTTCGTGCACTATTTTTAAATAAAACTGAACATTTTTATGAAAAAAAAGTTCATGGAGGTAATAAAAAGCTAAGACCACTCTACGAAAGAACAAAATTAGGCCGGCTTTCAAAATTAGGTTATGTTTTGAGTTTTAAATGTTGAGATTTCACGAGAAAAGTTTTGCTGTTTGATTTCGAATTAAGATGGGAAAATTCGCAACCCCTCAGTGGGAACCTGACGAAGTAGGGGATGAAATATGTAATACTTTATTCAAGGTAAGAATTATTCAATTATTGCCAAGCGTTACGAAATATTACTATTTGAGAAGGCTCTGTTTGTTTTCATGACAGGTCAACTATGAATTTCAAATGGAGGCCCATTCTGCCTTTAATTCACCTCAAGTATCCAAAATCTTACTGTAATATCGTCGTTCCTTCCTTAATTCTTCATAAAAATAACAATTTGATCAGGAAAAATTTAACATTGTATCATACTCATTGCTCTCAAAGAATTGTTCCTGACTTGGATAAAAAAGTGATAGAATACCATCGAAGCGATGGCGAAGAGAAAGAAACTCCTTTAAAATCGCTGAAGTATTCTTTGATTTGCCTGGGAATGGGCATAGCAACAATTGGATCCTATTTATTCCTGAAATATGGCAGCCCTAGAATAGACGATGATGGAAATCTGATCCAGGACGAATATAGTGAACTTCCGAACTGGAAACAATACATTTATCGATGTCTTGAAGCTATAAAAACGTTAACATTATTCATTCAACAACCCTCTCGTGAGAAACTATTACCGGATCCTTTAAATCTTCCATATCATCAACCGAAGTATACATTGGTGTTGGAGTTAACAAACGTTCTTGTACACCCAGACTGGACCTATAAAACAGGTTGGAGATTCAAGAAGAGACCTGGACTCGATTATCTCCTAGAAAATCTGGTCGGTTTGTACGAAATAGTAATTTTCACAGCCGAGCAAGGAATTATAGTATTCCCACTTTGCGAAGCTTTGGATCCCAAGAACTTCATCTCCTACAAGCTAGTCAGAGATGCCACCCACTTTGTGGACGGCCATCACGTAAAAAATTTGGATAAACTCAACCGAGATTTGAGTAAAGTCGTTGTGATTGATTATAACGATGAATCAGTGAAATTTCACGAAGATAACTTGCTCAATATTGGATCTTGGAATGGGAGAGATGACGATGTTTTGTTTGATTTGACGTCTTTCCTGGCAACTATTGCTCAGAATGAGGTGGAGGATGTTCGGGAGGTTCTGAAGTATTATAAGACTTTCAAGAATCCTTTGGTCACTTTTAGACAGAAGCAGAAGGAACTTTTTGATGAGAAACGTGAAAGCATATCTGTATTACAGCCGAAAATTAAAAGAAATTACTTTTATTAGCATGTTAGAAAGTCAATAAAAGATTGAGAATATAATAGATTTTTTTGGGGGTGAAAAAGGTGTTTAAGCATTTGCAATATTAAAAGTTAATAAAACCAACAAAGTATCCTAATTTTTCAATGCTTTTATACACTTATTGTGAGTCTTTTAAATGCGTGTTCCATTCTGTATATGTTTTTTTCAAAGGTTCATTTATTTCAGGGAAAAAGTAAAAATAAGACTAAGAAAAAAGAGAAACTTAAAAACGGCGGTAAAATAATGAAAGCTAAGCTGAATAAAGCAAAACTCGAAATAAATGAGAAATTTGTGAAAAATATTGGGGGAAACATGAAGAATATCAAAAATATTATAAGTCAAAAGACAAACAAAATCATTCAAAAACACAACAAAAATAAAAAAGAGTCCAATACTTCCATTGAAAATGAAGCAAACACGAGTCAACAAAAATTAATTAAAAACAAGAAAAAAGTTCCTAAATGCAATTTTCCCAATTTGAAACATTTAAAGAATATGGTCAAAACAAAACTAAGTAATGAAGAAGATACAAAACAACTTTTTGCAGAAGATGGAGATGTTACAATTTCAGAAACTAGCACTCTGGAAGTCAAACAAAAAAAGAAACGAAAAAAGAAAAAAAATATCGTAGATTTAAAAGAAGACTTATCAGCAAAAATTGACTCAAATATAATTAAGGCAAAAAATAAAGTGAGACAGAAGGAAAAGAAATTACAAGAGGAAGAATGTACTGCTACAAAACAATGCAATTTGAATGATACTTTAGATGAAAGTGTTCTTGTTGCAAAAAAAGGTAAAAGTGGCAATAAATATTCGTCTTTGAGGGAAAGAATGATGGCAAAACTTAAGGCTTCAAGGTTTAGGTATCTGAATGAACAGTTGTATTGTTCACCCAGTAAAGAGTCTAAAAGTTTGTTCGAAAGTGATCCTGATGCATTTAAAGCGTACCACGATGGTTTTAGGCAGCAAGTTGACAGGTGGCCTGTCAATCCGGTGGATGTTATAATCAAGAGCATCAAGAATATGTAAGTAGAACAATGAATTTCTTTCTGTATCCAATTTTTTTCATGGAGAACATAGTTTTGCATTATTCGTTTTTTTCCAGGAAAAAGAGTTTGGAAATAGTGGATTTTGGTTGTGGAGACGCCAAAATTGCTCAAGAAGTCAAACAGAAAGTCCACTCCTTTGACTTGGTAGCCACAAATGAGAGAGTTACACCCTGCGATATGGCTAAGGTTCCTTTGAATAAGGAAAGTGTGGACGTTGCTGTATTTTGTCTTTCTTTGATGGGAACGAATCTTCAAGACTATCTGAAGGAAGCGAATAGAGTTTTGAAGACTGGGTAAGTTTTTTTTCTTGATCCTGAGGACGAAATAATAATGGATGTTTTTTACAGAGGAATTTTGAAGATTGCAGAGGTCGAAAGTAGATTCGAAGACGTGGATGAATTCATCAAAGGCGTTCAGCATTTTGGATTCCAGAACACCCATAAGGATTTAACGCATAATATTTTTTATTTTATGGATTTCAAGAAGGTTGCAAACGTTAAGAAAGGCAAAGGCTTGCCTACTTTGAGTTTAAATCCATGCCTGTATAAAAAAAGATAGAAATATATTTATCTTCATTTCATGTTTTGATTCATTTCTGAACCAGTCCTGATTTTTCTTCGGATTTAGAATGTAACTAGTTTTTGAAATTGAGGTTTTATTTAAAAAATTATCAAAAATAATCAATATCAACGCAGAACTTTTATCACAATACATTTTTAACAAAAAACAATTTCAACGAGGAAGGCTGAATTGATTATGTTGGAAACCATCGTTCACCCCATTTAAAACATCCTCAGCCTCTTCCCTCAAGTTCTCTACCTTTTCCAAGAGCAACATCTGGAAAAAATTGATTCTAATACAATACCATAACAAGGGGCAGTATAACCTAACTTTCCACAGTTTGACAACACTGCCATCTGTCAACTATGACAGAAGACATTACAAAATTAAAAATTCACTCAAATCCTCACCTTTGCGGCAGAAATCAACTGTACAGCAACTCTCTTATTCAAATATTCGATGTCTCTGATCAAATCATCAACGTTCGCTTTCGCTATGGAATGCAAGGACTTGTACCCCGCGTTAAACAACTGTTTAGCCCGGCTCTGCAATAAAAACCATCGGAATCAAATCTGTACAACCTGCAGGATCACGAAAGGTACCTGTTTCACCGCTGGTAACTCCATGAGCGGCATCAGTTCTCTGGTGCAACAATGAGACAACCGCATGCTCATACCTTTCAAAAGATGAGCGAAAGGCCAGAATTCTTCCAGTTCTTGGCAAAAACTCACCACGTTGCTCGAGAAAGAAGCCGACGACTGCATTAGATTCTGTACCAGACCCCGATCCACCTAAAAGTTCACGATATGATCAAAACTGAGGTATAATCTAATTCGAAAGTTGTACCCCGTATTTTTCAGCAGCATCGAAGATTGGCATTTCGTTCCAAAGGTCGTTCAGCATCAACGTCAAATAGAATCTATTCAAGACACGTTCTGAAACAGTCTAAAATAAAGGTAATTGGTTTTAAATTGAAGGCAGTGTGTGAGAAAACCTAACCTTGATTGGTTGATTTGACATCATTTTGACAGCTACCGACTCCGTTATACCTAGAACTTTGGCAGTGTGCAGTTCCTTCGGGGATAACTGTTGAAACTACGGAAGAATAATAAGGAAATTTGGACAGTTTCATTGATATTTTTCGTCTAGACTATTTTACCCACCATTGTGAAATAATTGTTCATATCTGGTCTAATTTGTTCGCTTAGATCATATGGGGTTACCAGATACAATAAATGAACAACGTCTAATAATACTAAACTATATTGTGCTTGAACCAAGTCTTCATATAAAATATGTGCCCTTGAAAGCTCAAGACCCCCTGAAAAAAATTCAAAACATTTTCAAAAATAAAGGAAACATAATATGAAACAAAAATGAAGATTTTTAGACAAACGATGCTTTTTATCTCCGAATAAACCTACCCTTTATTGCTGCTATTCCCATTTTGCTTATAACCAATTTTGTGTTTTTCTGAATCAGCAGATGTTTCTTTTTCCCCCTGTTCAAGTCCTGGCTCTCAATACTCTCCTCACTGTTCATCTATACCGAAAATAATACAGATTAAGATAAAAAAAACGGAAAATGAATGAGTACTTACCGTTGTTTCAAGTTTTACAGACAGGTTGGACGATTGCCTTTCCATATTCAGAGAGGGGATGTTTGTTTGTAGGGCGCCCATGGTGAAAAGATCTTTTATTATTTTGTTTGTAAGTTTTTTGTGTTCTGTTTCGTTCAAGTTCTGTACTGCCCAAAGTGTTTTCTTTGTCACCGCTTGAAGTTCCGATCTTGTATTGGCTATTCCTAGGGCTATACAACTAAGGAGTAAATGTCTGAAATTGAGACAGAATCAGAAGAAGTTACCATATACCAACACAAAAGTATAATGTTTGAAATTTATTCTCAGCTTATTTTTTTCTAAATATTTATTTTTCGAAATGTTTTCTACTCCTTTCCCAAACCGGTATGAATGAGTTTTTTGACTCACCTGAGCCCTTTACCCTCATTTTCATGTATGGAAGACATCGCCTTGTCCATTGGAGACTTCAATAAAGTAATAACTTTAGGAAGATCCTTCTGCAGGCATATCAATATGCTATCTCCTTTCTCCCCCAAACCTGCCCTACCGGCCCTTCCTATCATTTGTTTATAACGAGATAGATTCATAAAATCTCTCCCTATGTATGGAGACCTCAGTATAACCTTCAAGTAATGTAATAATTATCATTCATACGAAAATTTTAAAATACGAAAAAAATCTTCTTCATTTTCAAACGCGAATAACTTTCCCACCATTGCACCGATTTCGATGATTATACCTTTAATGCAGAGGCTGGAATGTTGAGTCTCAAATGAGCCTTCAACCATTTCAATACGATTACTAGTTTGAAAGTTCTTCGCATCAATAGGAGGAAACACGGAAATTTTATAAGAACACGAAAAACAAAATCTAAATTTTATTCGCGAATAACTCTCCAACCATCGCTCCGATTTCGATGGTCATACCTTTAAAACAGGGGCAAAAATGTTAATTTTCAAATGAGCCTTTAACCATTTCACTGCGATCAGTAGTTTGAGAGTTCTACGCGTCAATAGGAAGAAATTCGGAAATTTTATAAGAACGCGAAAAAAAAATTCAAACGCGAATAACTTTCCAACCATGTCTTCGATTCATTTGGTTATAAATTTAATACAGGAGCCGAAATGTTAAGTTTCAAATGAACCTTTAACCATTTGACTACGATCAGTAATTTGAGAGTTCTACGCATCAAGAGGAAGAAATTCGGAAATTTCATAAGAACACAAAAAAAACAATTTTAAACGCGAATAACTTTCCAACCCTTTCCCCAATTTCGATGATTATCCCTTTAATATAGGGGCTGAAATGTTCAGTTTCAAATGAGCCTTTAACCATTTCACTGCGATCAGTACTTTGAGAGTTCCAAGCATCAATAGGAAGAAATTCGGAAATTTCATAAGAAAACGAAAAAAACAATTTTAAACGCGAATGAATAACTTTCCAACCATTTCTCCGATTTCGATGATTATACCTTTAATACGGGGGCTGAAATGTTAAGTTTCAAATGAGCCTTCAACCATTTTATTGCGATCAGTACTTTGAGAGTTCTGAGCATCAATAGGAAGAAATACGGAAATTTTATGAGAACAAGAAACATTTTTTTTTTCTGAAATTTCAAACCCCAATAACTTTCCAACCACAGCTCCGATATCGATGGTTATACCTTTAATACAGGGGCCGAAATGTTGAGTTTCGAATGAACCTTCAACCATTTAACTGCGATCAGTAGTTTGAGAGTTCTACGCATCAATAGGGAGAAATACGGTAATTTCATGAGAACACGAAAAAAACAATTTCAAACGCGAATAACTTTCCAACCATTTCTCCGATTTCGATAATTATACCTTTAATACAGGGGCTGAAATGTTAAGTTTCAAATGAGCCTTCAACCATTTCAATGCGATCAGTAGTTTGAGAGTTCTACGCATCAATATGAAAAAACACCTCGAGTTTTTTTCGTCTTATCTTACCCTTTTTGCCGGCAAGTTGACACCAGCTGCCAACGTTGAAGTGCAACATATGACAGATATAGCACCTGCCCTGAATCCATCCTCGATAATCCGCCTTTCCTCAGTAGTCAACCCTGGTACGGAAAGACATACACATGAAGATTTATAGGCTCATCACACAAGTAAATTTTTTGTTTCGTAATGTTGATTTATAAGATTTGATTTCTAACCTGAATGATGATATGCAATACCAAATGGAATCGAGAATTTCAAGGTTTCGCATAAACTTCCAGTTTCAGCTTTCAGTCCATCTATTATTTGTTCTTTTTCAGCCGTTTTGTAATTTTTTAGCGATCTGTAAAATATATAATGGAGAATTTGACAATGATTATTATTTAATTATACCATACTTGAATAGAATCCTGGACAGAAGTTTTGCGACATTTTCACAGTTCTTTTTGGATGCGCAAAAAATTAGACAAGAACCTTTCGGTATGACTTCCATGACCAAGCCCCCAAGTTGATCAGGGTCTAGAGCTTTTATTGCTGGAGCATACTGGAAAAAAAAGAGTTTTCACCACAAATAGTAATAGTAGTAATTGAAAATTGTGTGTATTACATCTATCAATCAAGTTTGTCGGAACTGTTATTGACTGGAAATGAAGTTACTAACCTTAAAATCTACAGTTCTCTCAACTTTCAACAACTCATCGTCATCAGCTTTGAGATCGATTCTGGCAATTTCACTATCACACTTAACATATTCAGTTAGCTCGACAGGCCTGAAGTTTTTCGTATAAGCTTCAGCCCTTAAAAAAGTGCAAATGTCGCCAATATTACCAATGGTGGCACTCATTCCCACTATTTGTACCTTAGCTGAAAAAAGAAATGAAAAACATGTTTATGATTTTTTTTTATTAGTTACAAATTATTACCGTCTACAACAGATAGTTTGGTCAAGAGGGCTTCCAAAGTGGGCCCCCTTCCTGGTTCACCCACCAAATGCAATTCATCGACAACTATGAGACCGATTTCATTTAAACGACCTGTTTCTATGAGACTATTCACTAATCCCAGAGCCTTTTCTATCGTTGCTATAAATACTGAATTTTTCCTTCTTCTTTTTCTGGGCGGGTACACCCCTTTACTGCCTGCATATTCTTCTACCAAGAAATCTAAGGCTACAGCAAACGGGGACAAAGTCCAAACCTACATAAAAAGAATAGTAACAATTTCAAATATGAATTATGTGAAAATATTAATTGCTTATTTTTTGCGTACCTTTTCTTGTACGATGGCAACAAATGGCAAAATAAAGATGGCATTCTTCTTGAAACAAAGCAATTCCCTCAAAATAAGAATTTCAGCAACTAGAGTTTTTCCGCCACTTGTAGGCAAAGCATAAATGAGATTTTTTTTCTGGTGTATAGAAGGCAAATTCAAACACTCCTCTTGCCAATCTGAAAGGGTTAAAACAATTTTCGAATCTTGCAAATCTTGTTTTCAGTGCTTCCAGTACTTAAATCTATAACAGTTAGAAGACTCACCATATAGTTCATCGATTCCTTTGTAGAGTTTGATAAGATCTTTTACCTTAGTTGGCAGTCCATAAAAAGGGCCTAATTCTTGATATTCCACATCTACGTCAGCCAAAGAAATATTTGCTGGTTCAATTTTTTGCTCGATGACACTTTTAGAAGCGTTGGCTACCAACTTATCCTTAAAAATAGTGCTGAAACTCAAGTTGGAGCTGGAAATATTGAGCAGGGATTTACCATCTTCTATCTCGAGTGGCCGATCACCTTCGCACAACATTTCAAGTACATTTTCATGCCTTAAGCTTAATATTTCTTGTGAAGTCCCCATTTGGCAGATAGAATTTTCTATTTCATCAAAAATTACATCCATATCGCTCTGATTCAACAATTCTGATAGCGTTTTATTGTATTTTTTCAAAATGGTTTCTTTGTTGGATGGCGAGTCTGTGAACTTTGGAATCTTGAAATTTTGGTTACCAGAAGAATGGTCATCGTCTTTTTTACGTTTCCCATGATTTTTCTGTGTATTTTCAGATGTACCCTGATTCACCGAATCTATTGCGTTTTCTATCTGCCCCATTAAGTGGGAATCGTCGAAAAATTGGGAGGGTAAAATATTTTCTACATTCTCATCTGAATTCCTAGATTTATTCGATGTTATGTTTTTTTCATTCAAGAATATTGCTTGAGTCGATATATTGTCTAATGTATCTCCTAATTCGTCCATCATCGAAAAGTTATCGGCGCTTTTCTTCTGAGTACCTGAGGAGCAAAAATTGTTTGAAAAATGTGTAATACAGTTTAAGGTCATCTTACTAGTAATTATGTTGGATATTCCCTTCTTTTTTGATACTTTACCAAGGTCGTTGTTGGTTTTAGATTTGGACATTCTTTTTAAGGGGATTTGTTCATGTTAAACTGAACAGGATGAAAGAAATTGAACTTTTTTGTTTACATCCCATGAAAAATTTGAATTTTCTGTCCTTGCAGTAGATTTTCAGACTACGAAGTAGAATATCTACTGGTCAATTACTCCACAGAATTGGTCTGTGATTACTCCAAAGAGGATTTGATTACTCAAATTCAAAATAATATTTAATCTCATTTATATGGAATGTTTGAAATCGAACTAAAATATCAAGTGAAGATATCTCTCTATTTGCTGTATCATATAAGAGATCCATTAAACAGGGCTGGTATTAATGGTAGTTCGTAACTACTGTTGATCAAACCACCACCTGTCATCGAACCCGTGGTAATTAACCTAACTTTTGAATAAAGGTTATAAAAAATTAATGATTTTGAAAGCTTAGATACACATTTTGTATTCGATAATGAGTTCTATCCTCAGTTTCTATAAACTGTGAGTTTTCTTATTAATAGAAAAATGCTTTCACTTTACGTTTTTTCTTGCATTCCTTCAGCTTCATGTTTGGCTAATGACCACCTAAAGGAGAATTTTGTCTCCTTTATTTCAAATTTAATGTATTGATTCAATGATTCTTCATTAAATTTTCATCACGACTTAGCTTCTGAATCGATGAAGACTCTTGGAATACATTTTTTCGAGCAAGCTTTCTAGACAAACTTTGTACGAATAAAGTGAATGAAACGCAATTATTTATTATTTTGGTACAGCAATGAAAAATAAACAATATTAACTAATTAACTATTTTGTTATTGTGATCTTATGTTCCATACTTCCATATTTACATTTTTTCAGTTATTAAATTTGAGGTATGCAGGTTCAATTCACACGTAGATTCAGTCTATATTTTTTCAGTGTTCTGATCATTTCACTCGATCGCGCCATTATATTTATGATTTTTGAATAATTGGATGTGATAACATATGAATATAAAGACAGAGTTAGGGATTCTCCGGAATTGTTTGTGTATGAAAAATAATTCTGCCATCGCTTCATTACCCGGAGTCACAGAAAAAATGCAGAATCGTGAGCTTGCCTCGTATTTCTTAAACTAACCCGTCGCAACTAGGTAGTTTTTTCACTTTTTTGTTTATTTATTATTATCTTGAATTTAATACCCATTACATATGACAATACTTTAATATCTTTTTCGAAATGCATATTTATAATGATGTTTCGACGAGTCGTAAATAAGGGAAATCTACAACAAAATTTCAAATTATTTCTATGATTCCGCATGGAAATTGTGATTTTTCAGTTTTGCGATTTATTTTCTCGTAAAACAGAGTTTTATTTCTCAGTAGGTTTGTTTGATCACGGCGGTTGGATCTGGATCATGCTTTATTTGTTGTTTTCCAGATACCAAAGAGCCAGGCCATTGAAACCATCAATAATTTATGCCAATAAACGCTTCAATAAGACCCTACTTCCGGGTCGCTTGATCGAGACAAGAAATTATTCCTCGAGTAACACAACATCGAGTGAGTATTCTCATCCTGTTGATAAAGAACGCTAATTTCTTGATATTAGTTATCAACGGTCCTCGGCGAGCGTATATAACGAGTGACCATCTAATTTTTGGCTTTTCATGTTCCTCTATTGTGGGAGTTGCTTCGATGCGATAGCGTGAAAAGTGAAGATGAAACTGTTGAATAAAAAAAGTTTGATCATTTTCCTAGTGCCGTCTGATTTCACGGATATTGGACTGTATTTCATTCAGTATTTGCTGATTGTCAAAGGTCAGTAATCTTGGAGAGATGATGCATTGTTTGAGCGCGTGATATTGTCATGTCGATTTTTAACCGCAGACCACAGAAGAAACGTTTGTGAGTAACTGTGGATTTTTGTGTGATACTGATAAATTTTATGAGTCAATAAAACAGCTTTTAAAAACCCATAATTATGTAGGCTGGCGTCTTATGATTATGAAAGTAGCTTCTATCTAATGAATGAATTCAAATGCCAGTGAAAGTAGTGGAATTTCATTGAACGCTCAATTTCACGAAATCTTTCGAAAGAAAGGACATAGAGTCTTGAAATTTGTAACAGCGCGCAACAGTTCCTAACTTCATGTTATTGCTAATTTTCTTCTATTATAGTGGCAATTTTTCGTTCGAAAATTGTTTGTTTGTTTGGAAAATCCTGCATAGGTATAGATAAGGAATCTTTCCATCAACGCTAAAATCAGATCAAAAAAATGGACGGGCTTTTCCCTCAGATATAATTCCAAAGAAATCAAGGTCAGAAAAATACTTTCAGCAGTTCTCAGAAAATGAAATGTCGTTAATTCTTTTTTCCTTTTTCAATGAGATTTAATGGCCTGTTTATTTATTTTGATGCTTCATTATCACAACCTCTTAACCCTTTCGGCTGATTTAGGACAATCAGTATAATCTAGTTCCGCGAAATAATTTCAATAATACGCTGAAATGTCATTAGGGAATATTTTTTATGTCAACTTTTGCAGATACGAATAGTAGGAAAATGTACAATTTCAATCGCGAATACATTCACAATTGCGGATACTTACACAATTGCGGATACTTACACAATTGCGGATACTTACACAATTGCGGATACCTACACAACGGCGGATCCTTACACAACTGCGGATACTTACACAAATGCGGATCCTTGATTTTTCAAGTGGGCCAATAAGCCTTAATTCTGAGCTGTTTTTCACCACGAAGAATAGCAATTTGATCCGGAATTGAGATTTTTTTTTATTTTAGGGTGGTCCGAATGGAGTGGGGTATTCACAAAGTTCGTCCCAGTGGGTGTATGTCTTATAGCAGTTATGCAATGGCGGGCCTTTCGGAAAAGGAGCCAAGATAGCGTAGCGACAGAGTTAGAGATCAAATGTTACTGCTTCTTGCCTTTGAGGACGGCTTCAAGATGCTGGGGTTACATAGCAGGTAGTAACATTTTTCGAAAAATATTATGGAAAAAATTAAGGCTGGGATTTTTTGGTTTTCAGATATAAAATTACCTGAAGTATTAAGACCTTATGTATACAGCCTGTATATCAACATGTTCCACGTTAACCTATCAGAGGCTCTGAATGAGGATTTGAAGTCTTACTTGAGTCTAGCAGACTTTTTTTCAAGACAGATTAAACAGGAAGTTAGGACAATCGATCAAAATAGTTGTTTGGTTTCGCCTTGCGATGGCACCGTATTAAATTTAGGACCTGTGCATAATGAAGATATTGAACAAGTGAGTTTTTTGACTTATTATTCAGTGGTTTGAAAAAATATAGGTGTGCGATGTTTTTGATTTTGACTAATCCTTAATTTGTTCCAGGTTAAAGGGATCACTTATAAATTACCAAGTTTCTTTGGAGAAAACACGTGGAATAGTAAAATTGAGCAATGTTCAGATTACAGAGCGTCTCTTCTTCACAATAAGAAGGATTGTCCGCACTTGTATCAATGTGTCATCTATCTAGCACCTGGAGATTACCACAGGTTAGTTCATCTAGTGTTGAGTTCTTCTCGGTGTTGTTTAAAGTATTTGAGGAGCTGAAAGCTGGGCCCCATAACCTATTAGGTTTTATTGTTTATCTCAATTTTTTTCAATACTTTCTTGTGATTTGATCTAGTGCGCCTGTGGAAAATTAGATTGCTGTAATACTGTGCGTATTTTCATCATTCTTAATGTCGTGGCTTGGCCGTGTGAGTATCAAGCAATGTTTACAAAACGCGGCGTCCTCAAAACTTCCCGGATTTAAGTTTTAACGATTTATCTGTGCCAAATTATGATTGATTCCAGATGACTCTTCCAGAGGTTATCATCTAGGGAGGTATGTTCGTGCAAAATTAATCCGCAAATGTTTGCATTTTTATCTGATTATTTTATTATGTTATTTAATTGTGTTGATGATTGTGGAAAATGTTGCAGACCTTAGGTCTACAGAACTATAATTTTTTGAGCGAATTCCTGATACTTATCGTTTGCGTGGATTCAATGAATTGATTTTATAACTGTGGTATTCAAAAATGGAAGAGATCGACGGTCTATGAAGCAAGATTTCAGTGCCTGGGCTGTAATAATAGACAGATGTTCAGATCGACTCGCTAAAATTAATAAACTTCATTGATATAATTCTTTTTCGCATTCAGCTTCAATTGATAAAAGTTGCTCTTTATTCATATCGTATGACCAGATAATAAATTGCCAATTTTGGCATCCTGTACTATGAATGCAGCACATGCACATGAATAAGGTCAAGTTTCCGAAGAAAGTACAAGGAGCGGCCAATAAATATTCGACATAACCTTGAAATTATCATATTTTTATTTTTCTTTCTATTTTGTCTCGAAACTTTTTCTTTCAACCGAATTCAAGAACAAATGAAACGGTGACGAATCTGGTGAATACGAAAGGTACTGTAACATTCCAAGTTTGTAAATCCTAGAACATTATGAAAAAGGGAGAGAAAACGTGAATCCTGCCCTACTCTGAAGAGCTGGCTAAAGGTAGAATTACGTTAAAGGGGGTTTTATACTTATACTTTTGGCTTGTGATGGGATCGTCTAGATTGGTAGAACTCCATGTTATGTCGTAGTAATTCAGATTCGTAATAACTCAGATTAGTGAAATATAGGATGGGAAATAATGAGGTAAAATTGATAAATAAAACACTAGATTGGACATAAAGGTGGAACAAGAGCCTTTATTCGTCCAGAGCCATAGTTCGGGGAATCATAGCCTATGATGGAAAAACGAACGAGAATCAATTGAAACTCAAAGCAAAAAACCCTTCTAGCATTACAGATGATATGTTTACAATCCATAGAACAATTATCAATAAGACAAGCACTGGTGATATGTACAATATGATATGGAGCTTCCTATACTCCGGTAAGGTGGCACAATTGTGATAAAAAGCAGAATCCAATACATCCAAAGTTATCCAAAGGTTATAGGCATATAGAGTGTGTCACCTGACTATTAATGAAATTTATAAGCAGTATCCTTGTAGTTCCTAGTGTGAGAATCCTTCCTTCCAAGTGTTATGTGTGATATCCTAGCAGTCGCGTTGGTTTGGAAGTGACGATAAACTCCTTATATTTCCTGTTAACTGATGAACGATGGCACCTTCAAAGCACTCCTTGCTTATCGGGTACGCCAAGGGCCCGAAGACGAGGCTTGGTTTACTGAGGACGTTCGTCTATAGAACTCTCAGAGGAAGTCTCACTGGCCACTGTTGTGGTGGATGTTTTCCTTGGCACAGGCGATATAAACAGTTTATCCTAGGCCTCCAAACCATTGATATTTGTACGTAAAATATTATCCTAAAAGCAACAACTCCAAATGCCTACACCATAGTGTCGAGTGAATAGTTAAATGTGCAGTAGGCCTTATCAACAGTATAAGAATATTCCAAATGGATTGGTAGCAGAACAGAGTTCCACAATATTCAATAGACATGCAATAATAAAATAGAACAAGCTTACATGAGATTAAATCCTGTGAAATGAAACAGAGTTATTTAAATGGGGACAGTGTACATACCAGATAACAAAGAAGCGTCGTTAAAATATACTAAAATGGCGGATTCCTAGAAGAGGAACTCCATTTCAAAGGAACACTATTGTGAACCAGAATGAAAGTGAATCGAATGGATAACAGCAGCCGCACAGTGAAAGTGAAGTAAAAAAAGAGGTCCTTCCATTCGTTGTCGTTTCGGAGGTTAGTTTTTCTTCCACAGAATCGTATTTCTTCGATGGTCACAGAAGAACAAGTTTACTTCATGGTGGATCTTCGATATGATTAAAATCTCCTATTTATAAAGATGCGAATTGCCCAAAGTATTGATTGAAGTCGTACTAATATTCATCATTCATAGAATTTTAAAATAATTTCAAATAAGTTCATTCAACGTAGTTCCACATTTCGACAATAGACGTTGCAGAGTTGGAAGCCATGAAGTAGTCTGGCAACGGTGCATTTTATTTTATTGCAGGGTAGGAAATTCAGATATGTTACAGTACGTCACTCCATTTATCCCATTCCGAAAAAATACTTGCACGCAGATCACCCTGTACGTTTTGTGTCGCAGGTTCCATTCTCCAGCCGATTGGAAACCGACCCATCGCAGGCATTTTCACGGGGAACTCTTGTCCGTGAATCCGAAAATTGCCAAATGGATTCCCGGCCTTTTCTCCTTGAACGAAAGGTCCATTTACCTCGGCGAGTGGGAACACGGCTTCTTCTCCTACACCGCAGTTGGTGAGTAAAACTATAAAACTAACCTCATTTACGTTTCTCAGTATCCCAGGTAACCAAATGACGTCTGAGGTATGTCATTTAGACGTCATCTATCGGAGAACGTCAGCAACTGACATGAGAAATGTCACAGACTCCTTATATGTCAAAAGAAGACGTTTAATATCAGTCACTCACACTCCATATTTAATTCTCCGACTTTCAAGAGTTTGACAGTAGAATAACTCGTATAGAAACCGATATATGACGTTAAATTGACCTTTAAACACACCTCGGAGGAAACGTCAAAAAATGACGGCGTTTCCACGTCATATTTTGACGGATGGCGACCATAAAAAATATGTGCCATCTGGTCAACTGGAATTGAGGATCAAAAATCGAAATTAACTCTCTATTTCAGGAGCTACGAACGTGGGGACCATCAAGGTCTACTTCGACAAAAACCTGCAGACGAACTGCAAGAGAAAAACGCCGAAATGTAGGGACGTATGTTTCGGGAATTCCCTGGGCCTCAAAAAGGGGGATATCGTAGGGGAATTCAGGATGGGTTCTACCATCGTGCTGGTGTTCCAGGCGCCCCCCGATTTCAGATTCAGCGTAGCCCCTGGTACGAAGATAAAGATGGGGCAGAGTTTGGGACGTGTGGGAGAAACGAAAAAGGTTGAAATAGTGAATCAAGAACAAGTTCATTGAAATGAAGACGAAGACAGATTGAAAAATTAAAACAGAGAAATACTAAAAGATTTATTTATCTTGACAAAAAAGAAAACTTGGTTAACTCAACAATCTGGAAAGTCATCGATGATTTTCAGTGAAATAAAAAGTGTATAGTTGAGGTGAAACTTAGTTCAAAACATTATTATCACTTTCATAAAGTGCATTGTTTGTAATGAAAATTTCAATGTGATATTTGTAATTGTTGGAAAGCATATTGCATATTATTGAAAATATTTTTGCATGACGTTATTCAATCCTTTAAAGTTTTAAATTCTATCTATGTTATTGATTTGTTGTCTAAGGAAGAAATATTATTTTTCTCCTTGGCAACTTTTCTTGGCTGAAACTGGTCAGTTTTTGCAATTTTTGGTTGATCTGATTGTATTATTGGACGAATAAAATTGATTATGATTTTGCAAGTGTGTTTTTATGGTTATATTCATGAAATTAATTTCTTTTTGTATAAGTTACACAAATTAATCAATATTTCCATTTTTGATGAAATTTCATTTGACAGGTCAAAATCTAAACGGTGATAGTTAGGGCTTTGAAATATTTTTTATTGAATGGAGCGACCTCGAAAACCTACATTTTGATACCTAAATCACCCATGTAGCCCTCAAAAGTAATGAAATATTCCACTTTTTATTTTTCGATTTTTCATTTTCGAGTTCTGTTCAAGGTAAGGGTGCTGTCAGTCCGCAAAATGGCTTTTATTGAAGATTCCAATGGCTGGAACAACTTCCTGATCAAATAACACCATTAGATTCTTCCAGATATTTGTTATATTGACCAATTATTTTTGGGGTTTTGGTATATACAGGGTCTTTCACGAGGAACCTCACTCATATTTATACGGGAAACTACTGCACGTATTTTCATGAAATTCAACACTTATAAGTATTTCACGATGCTGATGAAATCTAAAATATTTTCAAGGCATGAGCACCTCCGGTTTTTCCGGAAATGACGTCAACTTCCGTTTTTCAAACTAGAACACCATTTTTTTTATTGCAGAAATAGATTCCTTAGAAAATTTCAAGTTATTTTGATGTGACATTTTTCAGTTTTGGTTGGAAAATTCTCTCTGAGCGGGAAAATTCGAAAAAAAAATCGAAAATAGAGCTCCGCTGAAACAAGAATAACTTCTAGGTTTTTGGATGGAAAATTTTCATTTTTGGGATTTTTCAAGATGTAAGATTGATGTATCCACTTTAAAAATCGAAATCGCGATTCATGATACAGGGGGTGAAAAAATCGCTTTCAAAGTTAGGGATGACAAAATCGTGAAAAATCAATTTTTTCAAATTAGAACCCCATTTTTTTATGGCAGATATTGAATCTACGTTGAAAAATAATGTGAGTGTATGCATCACACCCTTGCCCTAAAGTGGATATTTTCTGAGTTATTCACAAACAACTGTTTTTCGTCTTGAATTTTCAGCTATTTCTTTTCCCTTCACGCCAAAAAGATGAAATTTTCAGGAACTGTTACTTAAACCATGTTTTAGATTTTACTACCTTAATATGCAAGAGAAAAAAGTTACAGGTTGTTCCTAAATAGATGGCGAATTTGGATTCGAATTTGTATCGGAAACCTCTTCATTTCAACTAATCGGCCATCGGTTTTCTCTCCAGTGATAAATAAATAATTCCTTATGAACCATATGCAAAAACTTACCATGTTTCACATTCTTTTTTTTAATGATAGATATCATAAATTACATCTGCCAATTTCCTCTTTATTCAGTAGCATGTAATTAATGATATCTATCATTAAAAAAAAGAATGTGAAACATGGTAAGTTTTTGCATATGGTTCATAAGGAATTATTTATTTATCACTGGAGAGAAAACCGATGGCCGATTAGTTGAAATAAAGAGGTTTCCGATACAAATTCGAATCCAAATTCGCCATCTATTTAGGAACAACCTGTAACTTTTTTCTCTTGCATATTAGGGTAGTAAAATCTAAAACATGGTTTAAGTAACAGTTCCTGAAAATTTCATCTTTTTGGCGTGAAGGGAAAAGAAATAGCTGAAAATTCAAGACGAAAAACAGTTTTTTGTGAATAACTCAGAAAATATCCACTTTAGGGCAAGGGTGTGATGCATACACTCACATTATTTTTTAACGTAGATTCAATATCTGCCATAAAAAAATGGGGTTCTAATTTGAAAAAATTGATTTTTCACGATTTTGTCATCCCTAACTTTGAAAGCGATTTTTTCACCCCCTGTATCATGAATCGCGATTTCGATTTTCAAAGTAGATACATCAATCTTACATCTTGAAAAATCCCAAAAATGAAAATTTTCCATCCAAAAACCTCGAAGTTATTCTTGTTTCAGCGGAGCTCTATTTTCGATTTTTTTTTCGAATTTTCCCGCTCAGAGAGAATTTTCCAACCAAAACTGAAAAATGTTACATCAAAATAACTTGAAATTTTCTAAGGAATCTATTTCTGCAATAAAAAAATGGTGTTCTAATTTGAAAAACGGAAGTTGACGTCATTTCCGGAAAAACCAGAGGTGCTCATGCCTTGAAAATATTTTAGATTTCATCAGCATCGTGAAATACTTATAAGTGCTGAATTTCATGAAAATACGTTCAGTAGTTTCCCGTATAAATATGGGTGAGGTTCCTCGTGCAAGACCCTGTATTTCCGAAGCTCTAATCATGGATATCATATTTGTTTTCAAATAATTAATGTCATTAATTGAAGGACAAACAGAATTAAACAGATCGGACACATTTTTATTAACGTTTCTCTACATGATCATCATTGCATGGTATGAAACTCTTGAGATGATTGAGATACTACAGTACCACAGTTATGAATGACGTCTTCTACAGCATTCGCAGATGAAATCTCTGGTCACAGTACCACCCAATGTTCTTCTGGAATTCGGTAGACATTCCTGGAAAAAATCACAAATCATTGCCACAAACATTCGAATACAATTCAAAAATGTTGGCCAAATTTCAACAACAAAAATATCCGTACCTACCTCTTTCAGACATCTGATTTTCGACGACTCAGTAGGCATGGAGATCCTATTGACGATTTCCTCCGTCAATTTTCCTTTGACATTCCTGAGATCCAAACCGTACTTGAAGATTCTCACTGGACCGGCGTTGATGTTGAAAGTACCACTAGGTCTCACCGTTATCTCGTAACCGGTAGTACTCGAAGACGATCTGAAGCTCTGTTAAGAGGACAAAACGAAAATGGGATACATATTTGATGTTTCACTTCTTTCCACCTGGAGAGAGCATGAAATGACTGCATGGTCTCATTAACTGAGGCTTTGAGATCTGTGACTGAAAGCAGACTATCTCTAAACCACAATGAGCTAGTTTTGCCCATTAGGGTTGGAAGAAACTCACTTTGATGGAAGTCTCTTCAAGAGGTGGCACCACACGATACAACCGGAAGGAACCAGGCATCGAATCTTTCTTTCTCAGCACCAACGGCTTGCTGATCTCAATTTTGGGCGCAGAAACCTTCCGGTCGCATCTTCCCTTACATTTGAGTGGACAAATCGGTTCTGCTTCCTCCATTTGCTCTTCTAGCGGCTCTTCCAAAACGGTAGCACATCTGCTCTTAGGTCTCGATGTTATATCGCTTTTCAACGCACCAAATGCGTCTCTTGAAAGATCTTCGAATAGGTTATCAGTCCCTGTCTTTGGAGGTTCTGGTTTTGTTGACTTTGGACGTTTTTCTTCGGGTTCTCCAATTGGTTCTCGTTCTGGTACCTGAGAAGCCAAAGGTATGACTTGCATCGAGACTTTCGAGATGAAAAGTCACTCGCAAAAAGGATAAGAACATGGTCAATCTAAACGAGAAGCCTGAAATACCAAATTCCTTACATCTTCATCACTATCGTTCTGCCTGGAAAAACTCTGGTCCCACTCTGATAATATCCTTCTTTCTCGCGAAGCTCCTCTGGATGAAGGAAAACAAGGTTCACAGCCAACTTTGTACGTCGGCGATATCAAGGTTTCCAGTTGGTTCTTCGTTAAATCTCCTAAGATACCACCCGCTCTGCTACCATCATCGTCGTCACCTGCAAAATAACCCCATGACCAAGATCACTTCCAGAACGCTTCAAAATAGCTGGATAGTTTCATGGGTCTACTTGAAACCCTAACAACCCATCAGTTATTACCGTTTATGAGCCTGGAGGTCACCTTGACCATTTCCTCATTCTCCTTATCGTCCAGCCCAGTAATTTCCATCTCGATCACAGCCCCATCCGTCCGCCAGATACTCTGAGGGGATTCTGGAGACAGCTCGGTTTCCGTCAATTCCTGAGGAAGAGATAAATTATCATTTTGCTTAGTCAATGGTACCAAGTACATACCTTGCTAAGTGTTCGATGAAGATCGAAGGTAGCTTGTCTAAAAGTTGGACGGGAGTCAAGAGGGTAATTTGAAGGAAGCCTGACGAGAAAGGTTACTTTTGCTCGAAGATTTGGAGCAGAAATGCCTCAGAAGACTATGTGACTCGTCTGGTGTTGAGGCTACCTGACTGTCAGAGAATATACGAACTTCCTAGACGCTATATTATCGTCTCAGGTTTTTTCTAGTACGTACTTTCATTGAGTGAGGTTCTGCATCTCAATGGTATGCAGTCCAAAGCCTCCGAATAAATACCAGAAGAGGAACCTTTGGATACCAGAAAAAGACACTAGCTTGCCAAGGGTATTTGCGCTGTTCACTCAACAGTAGGTTAGGACTCATCTTCAGTCACCCTTTATATCTAATAAAAGGTTGTAAATAGTGTTTTCAATCCAGACATGATGGACTGAAGAGCTCAAAAAGACACTCAACATGGAGCGAAGATCTTCCAAAAACTCTCGAAGATGGTATGACATTGAGACCTATTGCGAATACCATCTACTCACCAATGGATGATTTAGCTAGGGCTCTCACGCTCATGTTGAGGTGAAGAACCCAGAAGACCTAGTCAAAGATTAAGCTCAGTTCGACGATGAACTGCAGCTTATAGATTAAGAACAGAATGAACTGCTTCGAATATGTGCCTCTCTTCACATTGGAATCTCTGGTTCATGGTGGGAAGATGTATTAAACGAACTGGATAGAGAAGCAGTTGGCAACCATCCAAGAAACCCAGGGCTACGATACCTGGATGATACATTCGTGAATTGTAGTCACGAAGAGGAACATCTGAATGTCTTCCTGAAAGTCTTCACCAGAAGGCACCCAGACAAGTTTACCACGACGAGTTCTGGTTCAAATAAAGCCTAACGACAACTAGGAGGTCTTCCCTCTTGCTCCTCGAAGTAAGGAAGTTCCACGATAGTCTTTCGTGGGTTTGAAGAAGATAAACTGAGGATGAAAACGCCCAAAAGTGTAGGTAAAAATAATTTATTCAAGTATAAGTAAACGATACAAAAATCTCCAACAAAACCCGCACAAAAATCAAGTCCACCGTCCTCGAAACGCCCTTCCTCAGCTGGGCGTCTCGCAAGGACTCTGCGGCCTAGGATGATTGGTGCAGTAGGTCTGGGGAAAAGACACAAAAGTGACGGGTATGACCAGGGGAACTTTCCGTTTCTGCTTCTCTCTCGTCAGCTTCAACTTCGGAAGGACTGGGATGGAGGACGTGGAGTTATGTTTGGCCACCACCTCGTCCAGGCGACAGCTGGAGTGCACCAGCTGATTGACTATGTTCCTGGAAGAGAGGGTGGGCGCGGTGCGCGAGGGAGGCAAGAGGTTCTTCTTGACCAGGCTGGATTTGATGGTGGTCAGATAGTGGGCGGTCTCCGCCCACCACTTCTTGTAAGGATGTCCTGTTTGGGGTTTTTTGAGGTCCTCTTGGATCTGCCGGCAACGTTGGCACTCGTGACAGGTCACGGTCACGTGGCGTAGGAACGAGTGAGTGGGGGCGGCTATTCTTTCCATCTGGAACGTGCAAAGGCTGTCAGGAGACTGTCCTCTTCCGTTTGGAGGTGTACCATCGATTCAGCGAAAAGATACGTTACCAGAGGACCATGGGAAGCAATAAACAGATCTTCAACTGACCCCCACTAAGTGAACTCTAGCTGTCGCGACAACAATATGTACCAATCGCTTTTTGGAACATACTTCAATTGGTAACTGAGAGACTGTGATAATCTTCATTGGTGATGAACATAAATGATTGAATTCTGCTAGAGGAGATGCTTAATGTATCTAGCAGGCTCCTGGTACGACTTTGGTAGCGGTCACTCACCTCGAAATCCTTGAGTCTTCTCCTGGTCCTCTTCAGTTTCGGTTCCTGTTTGCTACTCTGCTGCTTCTTCCTGCTCTGCTTGGACCCTTTCGTCTTGGACGTGTTGCTGTTGTTACTGCCGAACAGACCTCTCTGTTCCGCCATCTGTATCATGTACTTGTTGTCCAGTTTCAGTACTTGCTGCAAAATAATCTTATCCACACGAGACAATCTTAACTAGAGCGATTCTGCTATACCTTTCTCTGTATGAGAGCCAGGTAGCATCCGTTGTCCATCTTGCAGTTCAACTCTTCGGGACAGAGGCAGGGTAGGTCGGGAGTGTCGAACAGATCGGTCTCTGGTACTTGGACGTTTTTGAGGTCGCATGGGCTTTGGCAGCGATCGTCTGACATGTTGGGGATGCTTGTAGCTGAGTTTTCGTCGTTGTTGTTGTATTGGTGCTCAGTTTTTTCTTCGGTCTCTTCTTTTCTCTCGTCCTCGTTGTTGTTTATCTCTTTGAGCAGCTCAGATGGCTAAAAAAACTATGATTTTTGGTGTGTGCCGATACTAGTGAGTAGAAACAATGATTTGCGGTCAGTGAAATCAGGAAAATAAGCTCTGAGAAAAATTTCAGTACAATGCTGGACAAAAGAGAGGACTGGGAACATGAATACACCCACTACAATTTCAAAGAAAGTGTTTTTCAGGCAGAATTACTGAGAATTGAAAGTTGTCCAGGCATAAACCTAGAAAAAAACTATCGAAAGTGGGATATAGCCATTCTTTCGGATAGTCAAGCCGCTATCAAAGCTCTGAGCTCCTAAGGACTGAACGAGAATAAATTCGCTATCACAAAATCGCTTATATCTTTCGAACCACTGGACCGATTTCGAAAATCAAACTCATTTTCGAATCATCTTCTAATTCTAATTAAAACTGTTTTCACAATGAAAAAACCAGAACTAGTTTTTACAAAATTCATGGATTTTTCTGGAATTCTTCCCATCATGCTTCTTATAGTGTTCTCAGTCACTTTCTGGGATGCTGTCATCCACTTTTGCTTGAATCCCGCTAATGTTTTCGACGTTTTCGTTGATTTCTTAGTCTTCTTCAATTCTCTTTTTACCAGGGCCGAATATCTTTCGATTGGCCTGAGTTCTGGGCAATTTGGTGGATTGGCCTCTTTGGGGACAAAAACCACCTCATTAGCTTCGTACCATTCCTTGGTGGTCTTGCTGTAGTGGCATGAAGCTAAATCTGGCCAAAATATTGTTGACACATTGTGCTCACGTAAAAATGGTAAAAGTCGCTTCTTCAAGCATTCCTCGATGTATATCTTCGAGTCAACAGAGCCTTGGCCAACGAAAACTTGCTAATTTTCCCACAAGTGCTTGCCAAACCAGGAATTTTTTAGGAAACTTTGCTTTTTTCTTCACGCGAAATTGTTCGTCAACATTTCCACGAGAATCTGCAGTATAAAATTCCTGACCAGGAAGTTGCGAAAAATCAGCCAAGACATAGGTTTCGTCGTCCATCACGCAACAGGAAAAATTTTTCAAGAAATCTTTTTTTAATTTCTTTGCTCTTGATTTCGCTACTTGATTCTTCATAGCGTTCCTGTCTGGCACTTTCTGCACTTTGTATGTTCTAAGCCCACAACTCGACTTGATTTTCTGAAGGGTTGACTGCGATCAACCCACTATTTTGACCACTTTCCGTCCTGAAAGGTTAGGATTCTTCTGAAAAAGGCTGATGGCTTTCTTCACTTTTTTTGGGCTATGGAACTCCTTTTTCCTCCCGGTTCCTTCCTTGCGGTCAATTGTAAGATCTTCGTTGAAGTGCTTAACAACTCTTGATACCGTTTCCGGACGAACTCGAGCCTCTTTTGCGATTCTTTTGAAGCTCCATTTTTGATTATTTTTAAAAAGTTTCACTATAAATTCTCGTGTTTTCACTTCTCTCGACATTTTGCGACAGAGAATTGGAATATCTATTAAGTAAATGTTCCACATGTTTCTGACGTTCAAAACGAAGCTAACTATGATCAAATTTTGATTTTTTCCCAATTGGTTCAAGAGATATAAGCGTTTTTGTGATAGCGAATTTATTCTCGTTCAGTCCTTATGTAATTGACTCAAAGATGTAAAACTTAATGGAGTAGGCAAGAACAATACTATCTCCATAGTCTAGGTTCTTGGTCACTCAGGAATCAGAGGAAAAGAAGTCAGTATCTTTTTTTTGGTGTTGAGGACGTTGAGGTGAAAGGATCTCACCATTTGTATGGTCGACATATAATCCGAGCTGATCAGTCCCTGCAAGGATGCGTGATGCAGCTTTGCTATCCGGTTTATCTCATTCAAGGTAGTCTTGACCATGTCGCAGTTCTCGACGTCCAGTTCTGAGTGGGTTTCGTAAAGCACGACCTGGATCTAAAGTAGAGCTAAGATTACCTAATGGAACCTTGAATAAGACCTGGAACTGTTTCAACATTTTGCAAAACAAGTTTATTTGCTGGCCACTGTTAAATAAAATTGCAGTTGTCAACCTTCGATAGACCTTTCATGATTGTATTCGATCCTATTCTAAAGAAGGCTCAGTTGTTCAGTCTGTCCAAAGAACACTGCAACTAAGGAGTTTGTAGAAGAGAAGGTATTGAGTTAACGTTGATTTATGAAACATCAACATCTTGATTGCAGTTTTCTCTGGATTGTATTGTATTGTTTATACTGATTACTCCTAGGTCCAAGCTTGTAGCTTGTGCGAGTCATCAGGAGAATCAGTTGTGTTCTGTGTAGGCTTTGTTACGGTGTTCTCAAGTTCTGATTTGGATCTTTCAGACTCCAATTCGATACTTTCCTGTGGCCTAGACATGGCAAACTTGAGGGTTTTCCTCTGCTCTTCCAGGATCTTCGTAACCCTGTTTCTGCCTTCCAGGGTGTCTTCGGATTCCGTCAAAATCTCCAGCATGGACAAGTCTCCTCCTCTGCTACACACCTTCAATTAAGAACTCGAAAGTTAAACGAAACATCAGGTTGTACTCAGGAAACTTACCAAGTCTATAGGGTCTGTCACAGCGGAATAACTGTTTGGCGGTGTGGCATAAACGGCAACCACTTCTTCCATGCAGGGGGATTCGAACCCGAAATCTACCAATTTGTCGGAATATATGACCACGTTCGTCATTCCCAGTTCGTGGAGGTAGTTTTCGTACTCGATTTTCCTGGAATTTTTCGATATTTCCAGACACAATCGAGAAACATCGCAGAAATTTACTAATTGACAAAGAAACAGCAATTATTCGTGTTTGACGTACGAATGATTACATTCTAAAGGTTATAGCGGCAAGCTGAAAATCGTCAAAAAACCTCTTAGGTGTTCTGAGGACGATTATGATGATATTTTCAGATTCCGGTCGATTTTCAAGCCGATTTGGAAAAGTAACGTCACTCAGATGGGGTAGAAGTTAGACTGATTTTTCCTATATTCAAAAAGGGATTTCCAGGTAAAAATGAGGAAAAAGGTGTTCTTTAGATGTTCTTTAAACGAAAGCAGCCGAGTTTTATTCCCCATCATAGTTTTCAGAAAGTTATGAACGTAATCCATGTGCTCTAATTGACATTCTGATGATATTGCTCGGATGAAGGAATAATAAGTTTTTGGATAGAAAAAGACAGTTAGGGGGTCAATTCTCTTCGTCAATGTGATTTTACGTTGTCTTTCCACATTGTAGCTAAAATTCCAATCGACTACAACATTTTTGGAAGCAAGAAAATGGTTGAAAAAATCTGTTTAATGGCTTAATATCGTTTTGGATGGTTGGGATGAAGGTTTTTGAGGTGGTTTGTTATAATATTTTTCGGATTTTGGCAATTTTCGAAAAGTGACGTCATTCAGGAATGCTGAAGAGAAAATTGTTATTTTTATTATACAGGGTGAGTCTTCGACTTGTACATATATTTTAACTGTAGATTCTTGATGCTGAAGGAAACCTATTTTTTTCATTTTCCATTTTTCCGAATTCGGCTCTGTTAAAGAGATATAGCCATTTGAAAAAAAAATAGTGCTGAATACGTACCTGATATTATTCTTTACAAACACCTCAAAGTTCATATTTTTGGATTGAAATTGATGTGATTATTAGATATTCTGGGTGATACATTTAAAAAATACTCAAGCACTAACCTTATTTGAATAAGAATGTTACAAACACGATATTTCCTAACAAAATTTTTAGTTCTGTCCGATCGTTTCGGCAATTGAAAAGCTATATTTCTCCCACCAAAATAAGTTCCTTCTTCGATTGTCCTGAAGATTAGTTTATAGACACTAATAATTTGTTCATATTTTCCTCGATATTCTAAAACGATCGCATAAAAATTGGATTTTCACTAACCTATCCTAACTCCATTAACCAAAGTCATGATTCGGGGTCAACGACCTAACCTTACCACATCTTCTGTGATATTCACCCACAGAACTCTAGAGAAGACGATGCCAGATTGCCGATTTTCTCTTCAAACAATGCGAACTCAAGAAAGCAGTACGTTCCCTATCGTTTGCGGATGAACTGTCACAATCGCTAAAGGCTTCTAGGCGTTGCTCTTTGAAAATGCCAAACGAGTAGTTCTGATTCTCGCTAATATAGCGCTACGTTCCTAATTTCGGTCGTCACGGCCTACTCTACCCTTCAGAAGGCCGTGGATGTAGCCGCCACGCAAGACCGTTGTTCTGTGCTCCAACAAGTCCAAAATAAAACGTTAGTCAGTGATCCCATACACGGCATAAACGAAGTTCACGCTTTATTTATTTACAGAGAATGAAGCAAACAGGTGATGATTATGTAAATGACTTTCAGTGGATTGATGTAATAGTAGTGTCGTTCTGGTGTCGAGTAATATTGTTTCGATAGATATTTTGCTGAAGGACCGGTAACAATGAATTTTAAATAGAAACTGCCTATAAAATGTATAATTTCATGCTTCTTAGAATTCAATTTTATGTCCCACGAATGTGGAATTTTATTATCACATATCTCTACATCAAACGTTTTTTCATCATAGAGATTTTAGTCTTGACAAAGTTGATAAACATTCTGACAACGTTGAGAGACCAGAGAAGAAATAATATTCGATGAGATTTAACTCATGACAGCATTCAGATTATTCTTGAAATTCATGATTTTTTCCTCTAATTCAATCTTATACAACTAGGAATAACTTGAGAACGATGCGTTTCATTGAAAAAATATAAGAATACTTTTGTTTTCTAGAATAATTAATTCTTTCGAAAACGTGAACCGTTTATTTTTTTCAAGTGGTTTTATAGTATTTTTGCGTGAATTTATAAGTCGACTATACTGTAACTTTTTTACCAGGAGAAATATGAAAAAAGTTTCAATTGGGGAATATGCACCATGAATAGAGTAAACAATCAACCAAAATTCAGTTCATTCGAAATATCGGTTCCGAATATATGGAAGGAATAGTGTTAATTTCATGGATTTTTGACTACCTGTATCTTCCAAACGAAACCTAATTTTGAAAAATGGTATGGAAAAAAAGTCTTTCTTTTGATGGAAGGAATCTACAGTTAAAATATACAGGGTGGCCATTGGAAAACGAAACAGACGAGGTTACAGACGAAATAAATTTTTTCGATAGAAATGCTCGGACAGGTCGATTTCTGTTTCGAGGGGGACAACTTAAGATGTAGGTTACGGACGCATAGCGCTTCAACCCTTGCTGCTACAACCCCCACCCCCAATTTTTGAATAGGGAAGATGGGGTGAGTGATACCTCAATTTAAAGGTATTTTTATACTGATTTCAGCACAGTAATTGTTTTTTCATTTTATGCATTAGTTCTCGAAATATTCTTAACTAAGTATTTGAAATTGAAGTGGTGTTTTCATGGCACTTGTAGTGTTTTTTTGTGAAAAATCGACATCTTGATTAAAGATTTCTATGTCAGTGGATTGGAGGAAGGAAGCCACAGTCATGGTTGTTTTGAAGCTCAAAATGTCGATTTTTCACAAAAAAACACTACAAGTGCCATGAAAACACCACTTCATTTTCAAATACTTATTTAAGAATATTTTGAGAACTAATGCATAAAATGAAAAAACAATTACTGGGCTGAAATCAGTATAAAAATACCTTTCAAATGAGGTATCACTCACCCCATCTTCCCTATTCAAAAATTGGGGGTGAGGGTTGTAGTAGCAAGGGTTGAAGCGCTATGCGTCCGTAACCTACATCTTAAGTTGTCCCCCTCAAAACAGAAATCGACCTGTCCGAGCATTTCTATCGAAAAAATTTATTTCGTCTGTAATCTCGTCTGTTTCGTTTTCAAATGGCCACCCTGTATGTACAAGTCAAAGACTCACCCTGTATTATATTATGTTATAAAATAATGTTTTACTTTGTTTTTCGACGATGTGGAAAGCAATTGCGCCCGATTTTTGGTGATTTTTGATTGAATTTGGATAAATTGACATTCCAGTAATGAACGGAAGTACAAGTAGCTTGGGATTGTATTCCTCAAGAATAAATAGACCATCTTGTTGCATCAATGGCGAGACGTGTAGGGGTGTGTATAGATAATCGCGGTGAACAGACACATTATTAACAAATTTATTGAAAAGAATTGTAACCCCTTCGTTTTTTTCCTCCAAATTTTAATAATTCACCCCTTGATATACTATCTATGTTTCACCAAAAAAATTTTTAATTTTAACAGCTCCTTCTGAATGTTGCAGTTGCTCTGTCAGTTAGTATACTTTCGCGTGGGGCACTTTTATTGATTTCGCACATAGCACTTTCTTATTTCTTTCCTTTCTAACAGATCTAACCTTAATCTCGAATATCACCTATTAAATTTTACCTTCTACCTGCACTGAAAGCCATCAATTTCTTAATCTTCTCGTTCTGCGACAACAGGTTCGCCAGATAAGCAGTGGATCTCGGGGAATTCACGTGCGTCTGTATGACACTTCCGGACAACTGTAGGTCCTCAACAACCTTCCAGAAAGTCGCAGCGCCGACACAGAATGACCTATCCTAAGACGACACATTCAGTTGAAACAAAAAGAAAGAAAATAATTGAAATTTGCATGAAAGTTTTAACAGTGCGAAGGCTCAAAGAGGAATGCGTTTACCTGAACGATGAGCTTATGATTACGAACAAGATTGCTCTTGGCCAACTGAGTCCTCATGGAATAATGGAACGCGACAGTCAGAGGACAGTGACGATCCCATTTGAAGGTGTTAGGTCCCAGATCTTTCAAATCGTCAACCAACTTGACCTTCAAAGCGTGCTCTATCTGCTTTTTGATGTCGTTGACGTTTCTGCAGGTGAAGACCTTCAGTTTTCAACTTCCATACCTCAGAATCTAGAGTCAACTCACTTGAATTTCCGGTTGTTGATCCAGACAGTGACTGGAATGTTTCTGGTCTCCTTGCTCACCCTGTCGCCTCTCAAATGCGAAGGGAGAAGGTCCATGAGACTCAGGGCGTTGTATTTGATCCTCAGCCTGGCCACAGCGGCCGCCAGCTTGACCCTCTGACACCACAGGGCGTTTTCGGCGAACGACAGCTTGGCGTGGTGGAAAAGTCTCGATGCCAACTCTCTGACCGCCGTCTCTCTCTTCTTGAAACTCCTGTGATATAGGTCGTAGAACAGCAGCCATACAATCGGAACGGAGACCTGAAGCTGCAATGGAGGGTCTTTAGAAAGTCGAAAAAGGGAATAGCTGTAACATATCTGAATTTCCTACCCTACAATGAAATAAAATGCACCGTTGCCAGACTACTCCATGGCTTCCAACTTTGCAACGTCTATTGTCGAAATGTAGAACTACGTTGAATGAACTCATTTGATATTATTTTATAATTATAATTCTATGAATGGAGAATATTAGTACGACTTCAATCAATACTTTAGGCAATTCGCATCTTTATAAATAGGAAATTTTGATCATATCGAAGATCCACCATGAAGTAAACTTGTTCTTCTGTGACCATCGAAGAAATACGATTCTGTGGAAGAAAAACTAAGCTCCGAAACGACAACGAATGGAAGGCTCTCTTTTACTTCACTTTCACTCGACTGCTGCTGTCTGTTTTCACTTTCATTCTGGTTCACAATAGTGTTCTTTTGAAATGGAGTTCCTCTTCTAGGAATCCGCCATTTTAGTATATTTTAAAGACGCTTCTTTGTTATCTGGTATGTACACTGTCCCCATTTAAATAACTCTGTTCATTTCACAGGATTTAATCTCATGTAAGCTTGTTCTATCTTATTATTGCATTTCTATTGAATATTGTGGAACTCTGTTCTACCACCAACCCATTTGGAATATTCTTATACTGTTCGTAAGGCCTACTGCACATTTACCTATTCACTCGACACTATGGTATAGGCATTTGGAGCTGTTGTTTTTATTATAATATTTTACGTACAATAATCACTGGTTTGGAGGCCTAGGATAAACTGTTTATATCGTCTGTGTCAAGGAAAACATCCCCCACAACAGTGGCCAGTGAGACTTCCTCTGAGAGTTCTCTAACGAACGTCCTCAGTAAACATAGCCTCGTCTTCGGGCCATGGCGAGCCAGGCAAGTGAAGGATTGCTTCGATCTGGTTCCACCGTTCATCAGTTAACAGGAAATATAAGGAGTTCATCGTCACTTCCAAACCAACGCGACTGCTAGGATCTCACACATAACACTTGGAAGGAAGGATTCTCACACTAGGAACTACAAGGATACTGCTTATGAATTTCATTAATAATCAGGTGGCACACTCTATATGCCTATAACCTTTGGATAACTTTGGATGTATTGGATTCTGCTGTTTATCACAATTGTGCCAGTAATAACCTTACCGGAGTATAGGAAGCTCCATATTGTACATATCACCAGTGCTCGTCTTATTAATAATTGTTCTATGGATTGTAAACATATCATCTGTAATGCTAGAAGGTTTTTTGCTTTGAGTTTCAATTGATTCTCGTTCGTTTTTTCCTTCATAGGCTATGGTTCCTCGAACTATGGCGCTGGACGAATAAAGGGCTCTTGTTCCACCTTTATGTCCAATCTAGTGTTTTATTTATCTATTTTACCTCATTATTTCCCATCCTATATTTCACTAATCTGAGTTATTACGAATCAGAATTACTACGACATAATATAGAGTTCTACCAATCTAGACGATCACATCACAAGCCAAAAATATAAGTATAAAACCCCCTTTAACGTAATTCTACCCTCAGCTCTCCAGAGCAGGGTTGCCCCTTTTCTCTTAACATAATGTTCCTAGGGTTTTACAAACTTGGAATGCTACATAGCTAGCCAGTAGAGAAAAACATCTATAATTCTTCAGAGTTTATAAACCGGCGTTGAAACACAATAAAGGCGCCATTCACGACCACAGTTCGCGTGTTAGAACAGGCTTCTACACGTCGGAATTAAACGGGGCATCAAAATTTGAGGGAATGAGGTGATGAGTTTGATGGTCCGACAATGTAAATGCCGCTTAGCACAAGTATATAAATTGTGCAACCGTTAGTGCCGCATGCAAATCTACGCTTTGCATGCGGCAAAACAGCGTTTGGTTGCTCGGAATCAGCAGCTGTTATGAGCCCGGAAATGAGCATCCAATTAAGAGCAAACGGAAAAATGTTTTATTTGTTTCTCATTTGTAAAGGTCAGTTTCCAAAAACACAATATTAATCAAGAAAGTTTATTTTATCAAGTCACTAACTTGTAAAACTGACAGTTAACTTGCAAAATTTTTACAAGTTAGTAGTATTATTTACATTAAAAAATTTTGCTTTATCGTCATATATGTTGAAAATCATGGTACAATTGTTATTTCCAGTAACACAGATTTTTGATGATGAAAGAGTTGATACTGATGATGATGAACCATCTGTTGACTCAGAAACTGCTGAACTCGAGGACTGCAGAACATTTGTACTCTCCTTACTACCAAATAATTCGCTAGACATTTCGATTTTTTTGTTGACCGAATCATCGACATAACTCATCGCAATTTCGGTGCTCTTCCACCCTCCTGCACGCTTTAGTGCTAAAATATCTCTACCCTAATCCGCAACCATAGTGGCTCCAGTTCTGCGAAAAGAGTGGCCGGTGTATAACTCTGGGTCTTTTAAACCTAAATATTTCGCTATTTGCTTTGGGACACCACCAAAAGTGTGCTGGCCAGCATTAAGGGAAATGCACTTTCCATGTCGGTATGTAAAAAAAAATCTTAAGCTTTCTGTTCCAGGAGGCCGAAGATTTCCATATTTTCTGTATAACATGCAGGGCTTGAAGCTGCAGCCATCATCGGTTATGGTGAATCTTCTTGTTGTTGAATTTTTTGTTTGCCGCAATGTCACAATAACGTATTTTCCCATATCTTCTACATCATTCATGTTTAAGGATAGAATTTCGTCACATCGACAACATCCAAAAATCCCAAATATTGTTACAATTTTCGCCAGCAACCACTGGTCATCAGGAGCATGTAAAAGAAATTGTTCAGCCTCTTCTTTGCTTAATACCTTGGCCTTTTTTGGCGTATAACGCTCATTTTTTCGTTTCAGAAACGCTATTACCTTTTGAAATCTGCAAATGACAACTAAACGTCATATTCTTCAATAGATTTTTTAAGGAAAACAAACCTGCGAACAGGGGCATTTTCTTTCATTTCCAAGCAGCTTTTCAGCATAGACCATTTTGCCCATAAAGTATTAGGGCTGAATCTAGCTGATATTTCATTCAAATAGACCAACAAAACATCTTCAGTTAGCCCAATCACACTATTTTTGTTTTGCCACTTTTTGAAGTCGTCGTATTCTCGCTCGTACCTTGAAGCTAATTTTGCAGGTAATAAACTTGAAGCTACACTGCTGGCTGCCTCGATAATTTCTTTTGGTACATTCATTTTCGCTTTCGCCAAAACAAATTTAAAGAAAAATAAACAGACATGTTCATAGCAACGCTTCCATGGCTTACGACATTTCGACATTTGCGACAAATTATTGAGATTTTGTTGGAATTTATATAACCTTTTTACAAATGAGAAACGAATAAAATATTAAACAATACACGCAAGGTAACGGGTTTTACTGGCTTAAGGAGGTAACTGACTCGCCTGCGGCTCGTCAGTTATATCCTCCATTCGCCAGAAATGATCTGTTATAACTATTAAATCATCTGATGCTACCCAATTGCTGGAAGCTACCCTAATTTCTATAATCCTCGTAATTACTGTATAATTGTTTATTTTCCAACGTTAAAAGTCGGGGGATTTTGCTTTAGGGAACCTATTTGGTTCCTTTTTCGTTTTCCCTCTCTAGAATGTGGCTTCGAAAACTATTTCCACTTGGATCGATAAAGGAAATGTCCTATAACTATATGAGGGATCGGCTTCAGAGAAAATCACACGATTAAGGATATTGCGAGACATTAGATGACCGGACTGTATCGAAAATCGTTCGTCAGTCTCCTCAAACGTTTCGCAAACATGACACGGACAATTTCGCTAACTGGGTCGGCAAACTTCTTCTCGTTAGATTCGTGGTTTCATGTCCAAAAGTTATAATACGGGTCATAACTTACCTGTTCGAAGATCTGGAAGAAATTTATGTCGTTCAGGGCCTGCATCAGCACATTCTTATCTGCGAAAGGAACAGAGACAAAACGGGAGCCATCAATAGCATGAATTATCGGATTGTTCGGAATTTTATTGTATGGAAATAGGAAAAGTTGCAAGTTATGATCACGCTAGTACGATATGCCTTCAAATGAACGAAATCGACGACATTATCGGAATCTGGGTCGCGTGATTTATCGGAATTTCGACGTATTTGCATAAACTGGAGTGTACGCCGACATTTCGCATATGCACACACGCTCAAAACCCACCAACGTCGAGAACTTGGGGGATCAAACCTTTACGTCCCATCCAACTCGAAAAACAACGTTCCAAGAGCTTAATCACAAATTTTGGTTATTCTAAGGACTGAACGAGAATAAATTCGCTATCACAAAAACGCTTATATCTTTCGAACCACTGGACCGATTTCGAAAATCAAACTTATTTTCGAATCATCTTCTAATTCTAATGAAAACTGTTTTTACAATAAAAAAACCAAAACTATTTTTCATAAAATTCATGGATTTTTTCTGGAATTCTTCCCATCATCCTTCTTATAGTGTTCTCAGTCACTTTCTGGGATGCTGTCTTCCACTTTTGCAATATCTTTCGATTGGCCTGAGTTCTGGGCAATTTGGTGGATTGGGATCTTTGGGGACAAAAACAACCTCATTAGTAACAGGTAAATAAAATTCAATTTCCACAAACAATATTTAATTTTGAACAACGATCGTTTCGCCTCACTGAGGCTTCGTCAGGTTCTACATTTGAACTAATTGGGTGGTATAATAACAGGCCATTATATAGGATATACAGGTATAAATGGGGTTGTTTAGATGGTATTCACAAGTTACAAGAAGAAGTACCGACAGGGGCAATAAAAGTTATTGAGTTTTGCCGCTGGTTTTTCCAAACTATGTGAAGATATTCAACAACGGCGATCTATTAACATCCGTTTGGTCATTTAACAAAATTTTTTGAGAATTATATCTGTTAATTTCAAGTGATTCTAATAGTGTTAATCTTGATCCTTTACTCTCGATATGGATAATTTCGTAATTGTGGTTGAAATTATGACCAAATTCTCTTAAATGGTCGGCGTATGTTGAATGTGGACTATTTGATGTATAACTCTTCTGGTGTTCATGGATCCGTTTTTTAAATGATCTGCCGGTTTGACCAATGTAGACCAATGGGCAATCATCACAAGTAAGCTTGTAGACACCCGATTTATCATCTTTGTTTGATTTATCTTTGTTATTTTTAATGTATTTATCTAAGTTGTTAGAGGTTCTGAAAGCTGAAGTATAATTGAAATTGTCTCTAAAATAATTGGCAATATTTTCAGATAATCTATCCCACAAAAATATATCCGAATCACATATATTAATAGATTATCTGAAAATATTGCCAATTATTTTAGAGACAATTTCAATTATACTTCAGCTTTCAGAACCTCTAACAACTTAGATGAATACATTAAAAATAACAAAGATAAATCAAACAAAGATGATAAATCGGGTGTCTACAAGCTTACTTGTGATGATTGCCCATTGGTCAAACCGGCAGATCATTTAAAAAACGGATCCATGAACACCAGAAGAGTTATACATCAAATAGTCCACATTCAACATACGCCGACCATTTAAGAGAATTTGGTCATAATTTCAACCACAATTACGAAATTATCCATATCGAGAGTAAAGGATCAAGATTAACACTATTAGAATCACTTGAAATTAACAGATATAATTCTCAAAAAATTTTGTTAAATGACCAAACGGATGTTAATAGATCGCCGTTGTTGAATATCTTCACATAGTTTGGAAAAACCAGCGGCAAAACTCAATAACTTTTATTGCCCCTGTCGGTACTTCTTCTTGTAACTTGTGAATACCATCTAAACAACCCCATTTATACCTGTATATCCTATATAATGGCCTGTTATTATACCACCCAATTAGTTCAAATGTAGAACCTGACGAAGCCTCAGTGAGGCGAAACGATCGTTGTTCAAAATTAAATATTGTTTGTGGAAATTGAATTTTATTTACCTGTTATTGAACATGAATTTCCATCAAGTAAAGACTGAATCCATCGAATACAACCTCATTAGCTTCGTACCATTCCTTGGTGGTCTTGCTGTAGTGGCATGAAGCTAAATCTGGCCAAAAGATTGTTGACACATCGTGCTCACGTAAAAATGGTAAAAGTCGCTTCTTCAAGCATTCCTCGATGTATATCTTCGAGTCAACAGAGCCTTGGACAACGAAAAATTTGCTCCTTTTCCCATAAGTGCAAATTGCTTGCCAAACCAGGAATTTTTTAGGAAACTTTGCTTGTTTCTTCACGCGAAATTATGCTCGTCAACATTTCCACGAGAATCTGCAGTATAAAATTCTTGACCAGGAAGTTGCGAAAAATCAGCCAAGACATAGGTTTCGTCGTCCATCACGCAACAGGAAAAAATTTTTCGAGAAATCTTTTTTTGATTTCTTTTCTCTTGATTTCGCTTCTTGATTCTTCACAGCGTTCCTGTCTGGCACTTTCTGCACTTTGTATGTTCTAAGTCCACAACTTGACTCGATTATCTGAACGGTTGACTGCGAACAACCCACTATTTGGGCCACTTTCCTTCCTGAAAGGTTAGGATTCTTCTGAAAAAGGCTGATGGCTTTCTTCACATTTTTTGGGCTATGAAACCCCTTTTTCCTCCTGGTTCCTTTCTTGCGGTTAATTGTAAGATATTCGTTGAAGCGCTGAACAATTCTTGATACCGTTTCCGGACGAACGCGAGCCTCTTTTGCGATGCTTTTGAAGCTCCATTTTTGATTATTTTGAAAACGTCACTATTAATTCTCATGTTTTCACTTCGCTTGACATTTTGCGACAGAGAATTGGAATATCTATGAAGTAAATATTCCACATGTTTCTGACGTTCATAACAAAGTTAACTATGATCGAATTTTGATTTGTTCTCAATTGGTTCAGGAGATATATGCGTTTTTGTGATAGCGAATTTATTCTCGTTCAGTCCTTACATCATTCCCAAGATGTTCTGAATCAAAATGAAACCGCGAAGGTCCGGAATATCACCCAGACCTAGCACCACTCGACCAGAACCGATCCTAACATCGCAATCTCCAATTTCGTCCTTCCTGAACCTAAAACTCACATCTGAACACGTCGTAGATGAGTGTGTACACCCTCCTCATCTCCTGCTCGTCCTCGAAGGCCGTGCCGATGGGGGGCGAGTGCAGGAGACACCCCGCCTTGGCCAGATCGCTGACGGTCCACGTGATCGGGTCCGGACCTCGTTTCAGCCTCTTCCTGCCGATCTTGTTGGGCTTCGCCTCGTCGCATTCCGTCCTCTCGCTCTTCGGTATTATGTTCCAATCGTGTAGCTTGTTTTCGTTCTGATTTTGTTGATGGATGGGATCCAACATCCTGCGGGAGGAAAAAAATTTTGGACAGTTGATGTCAAGAAAAATGACAGCGACTGTCAAAAAATGACAGCCGGTGGCAAAGAAATCGTCCATGATCGTGGATCTATCATTGGAGAAATACTCGAAGTTTTTTGTCGGTGATTCGCTAGCATTGTATACTCCATTCACTTTTATTTAATCACATAGGAGGTCATGGTTTCGTTTTCAGGAGTTGGTGCCCCTGATGAAAAGCACAGAACATATGATGAAAAGTCAGTGCGCGCACAGAAAATATCGTTAATGACAAAACGGCGTTGCCAGTTTCTTTGTTTACATCAAAGTAAAAGTATCAAAGATATTCCACATTTTGTTAGGTTTACAAATTGTTCGCAGATTTTTGGTATTTAATCGATATTTGCAGGTGAGTTTTTCGTCGAAAATCCAAGATTAACGTATGTTTATTGTTCTTAGCACCAGTTTGGAGCGTGAGGACGATTTTCAAGACCAGGACGAATGTTTACATTTCGAGGTTGAAGGGGTACACAGGATCTTCGTTGAAAATGCTGTTATTTGGACAGATATCGCAGTAGATGGATCGGATGGAGCCTCGAGAGGTCGATTAGGATGATATTTTTCAGGTTTTCCAAGAAATTTGGCGATATCTGAGCAGATTTGCAAAAGTTAGGTACCTCACTAATGAGGTGGAACTTAGATCTAATTCTCCTATAAGAAACGCCTTTCAAAGATCGAGATGGTGAAAAATGTATTCTTTAGATGTTGTTTGAACAAACGCAGCCGAGTTTTATATCCCAACATTGATTTTAAGAAAGTTATCAACAAAATGAAATTGACATTATTCTTGATTCTCATAATTACCCATCAATTATCTAATATCTTTGCGTTGATTTTTTTTAATGGATTCTTGATTAGAATCAATAATTGATGTCGTCAAGTCTTGAACTTTCAGTTCAAGAGGATAATAAACATTAAATCTTCACAAGCATTCATATGAAAATTATGTGAAAGCAATGCAATTTTCTTCCATGGCGAAAAATAATATATTTCAACAGTGATCTCTTGTACTTTTCATGCAAATAACTAGAAAAGGAATCCTTTCTATCAATTCATATAAACGTTAATTATTTTCGTCCATCACATCTTTTCCAATTCATTCATTTTCCGAATGAATTCACATTCTGAGAAATACGCTAAGAATGTATAAAGGGCAACATAGTGTTGACTTGGAACATAAAAATATTTTGAAAAACGTCATAACTTCGATACAGAGTGGAATGTGTCAAATTTCCAGTGCCAGAGTTGTGATTTTATAATTGTGAATGGAGTATATATGGTTCTGGTTGAGCGAACTGGATGAAATTCTGCGTAAAGCTTGAATACGTCATTATCCATCTTAGTCTTCAATTTCATCTTGATGGAATACGTAGTTTGTAGTTTTCAAATTATCGTGAAAACAAAATTTCAAAAAGTCATTTGTGGAGAAATTTCGTCCTAAAGGAACTCAACCAGGGCATTTAAGATCCCAACCAACCATAGAAATTTCCATTATCTAGTTTCTTCGTTCGAGATTCATCGTGTTCACGGACAGCCGGACGGACAGAATAATAATAAGGGTAATAAGGCAAAATGGAATCATTCCTAGTGTAACGAAATGGCGAATGCGACGGTCATGCAGAACTGTCTCAAGTAGTTTTTAATCCACTTGGAATGAAGCATGAACTTATTCAGAATCTTCATGGTGTATGTTTCTTCAATAGATTTCTTTTTGTATAGTTGAAATTCTTGTCAAACAATAAACAAATACACTGTGGATAGAAAACATTGATTTGTTGGAAGGGAGTGAACAGAATCTACGAATTGTAATCTCTTCACGAAAATACTACACAAAAATACATGAAGTATTAAACTATAAGCATCTTGTTAAAAAAATAGTTTGTATCGTCCTGAATATGGCATGCAAAAACCGACAAGTTCAACTTTGATGGTCAAAGAAAAAGATGCTTTCTAAAATTCCGCAAAGTATATTCTGATCACCACTGTTCTATCCATTTCATTCCACCACTTTCAACCTTCTGATACGACTAAGTAGCGTTAAATAAAATACTCTAAAATCCTACCTTCAATGTGGAAGTTGACAGAGAAATTTCACTGCAATTTATTTGAAAATAAACTGGACAAGTTACTGACAAATTGTCAGTGTCAAGAATCGCCTCAGAGACGGAACGAGAAAGTGAAATTTTTCATTTAGGTTCAGCAAAATCTACCAAAATGTAGTTTGATATTCTTCATCAGAAAAAGAGAACTGAATGAGTCTTTAACAAGTTGAAAATAGTGAATATATCTGTGGTTTCGAAAAGCGAACAGATCTGAATCATCCTGGAACAATAGGTGGAATGTTTAGGAGAGATATACACTACGCAAAAAAATTAACGCACATTATGGAAAGTGGAAATCTCAAATTTATTCTACAACTGAAGGTGTTCTCAATGATAATTATTTTTATCAGAATTATGCATGCATATGTTATCCATTTTCAACGTTTTTCTTCAATACAGATATTTTCTCCCAGCATCAGGAATAAAAAAAAGATGATATTATCAGATTTTGAATGTATTGGCTCCATTCTAAAATCAGTTGTTCTCGATCAATTCTAGTGATCAATAGTTTTTCTTTCGTTTGATTTTCTACACTCGATCGCTATGCAACGCGAAACACGCAATTTGACCCAAGAGGAATGTGCCCAAGCGGTAGTTTTGCGAGAAGAAGGGTGGACATACACAAGAATTGCAGAAAGGTTTGGAGTTTCCCATACAAGTGTGTCCAGAATGTTGCAGCGATTCAGGGAGACAGGTATGAATGTCCGAAGACCAGGACAGGGTAGACCACGGGTAACAACTGCCATTCAAGAACGTTACTTGAGAGTTTCTTCGTTGAGACAACGGTTTGCAACCGCTCGCCTCCTTCAAAATCAGCTTGAGCAAACTCATGAGGTGCAAATTAGCACTCAGACAATAAGAAATCGCCTCAGAGAATATGATTTAAAGCCTCGTGTCGCAGCAAGAGGCCCAGCTCTTACCCCAGCCCATCGAAAGGCGCGTTTGGATTTTGCGAGAGAGCATATCCATTGGGAAGAGACCGATTGGGAAAGAGTTCTCTTCACAGATGAGTCTAGATTCTGCCTCTACCATTGTGATCGACGTTCCCTTGTATACAGACGTCCACATGAAAGATATGCTCAGTGCAATTTCCTGAATACTACTGGTTTCGGGGGAGGATCGATTATGGTATTGGGTGGAATATCTTTGACTGCTCGCACAGACCTAGTGGTCGTTGATAATGGAGCTATGAATGCTGATAAGTATATAAGGAACATTCTTGAAGAGCATGTAGTGCCCTTTGCCCCATACATTGGTGAAAATTTCATTTTTATGGAGGGTAATGCCAGACCCCATCGTGCGCGCATCGTTCAGGAGTACCTTGAAGAGGTTGAAGTCTCTCGAATGGAATGGCCAGCAAGAAGTCCAGATCTCAATCCGATTGAGCAGGTTTGGGACAACCTGAGAAGTTCAGAAAATCATCCAGCTACTCTTAATGACTTGGGAATCCAACTCGGAGAAATCTGGGAAGTATTAGACCAGAACATTTTAAGATCACTCATTTTGAGTATGAACTGTCGTTGCCGAGCTGTAATTAACGCAAGGGGTGGAAATACCAAGTATTAAATCACTTATCAGCATTTCAGTATTTTGAAAATTGTTCATTTCTCTTCTTTCACATAAGATTCGGTGAAATCCTGAATTTTTTTTCCATTTAATGTGTCTTGTTTCGTTCAAAACCTTCCCGAGAGAACATAAAAAATAAGTTATAAAGTCAATGTAGAGTTAACTTTCATTAAAATCGAGATTTTCAGAATGTACGTTAATTTTTTTGCGCAGTGTATTTCTCTTTGCATGTATTCAGTATGTCTCGTATGCAGTATGCTAATGAGCTTTAATATTGTACCAAAGTTGGCCTTTATGAGTTTTAACAGGACCTGATGGTATTCCTAAGATTATATTATATGTGGAGGTATAGATGAAAAGTGTTACTTTTTCTTTTATCCTAAAGCAGTTATAATTTTCATTTCATTTGCAAGATTGGATAGGCTACGATATTCTACGTATGGCATCATGTGTAAGCTGGAATAAACAGTGTGTCTCAAGAATCAATTCAGATAATTGTTTATGAAACAATGATTTCTTCTATGTACTTTGGTTTCTGCATAACTCATAACTCCCCAGTTTTCTGATCTCATGGCCTATTCTCATATAGAATGTCTAAAAAGTTTTCGTATTTCTTGTGGTGATATTTGTTATTGTAGAAGGAGGAACAATAATGATATTACTCACCCCTCATCTCCAGCGGCGTCCGCTTTCCTCTGCTGCTCCACCAGCCTGTAATAGATCTTCTCCTTCCACTGCTCGTCGCTGGGGAAGATCATGTCCAGAGGCTCGGTGGCCGCTTTCAAGGCCTCCTGCGTTATCATCTTCCGGAACAGTTCGGGCAATATGGCGAACACGTTACCTTCTCCGAGGGCACTGAGTTTCACCCAGAGACGATCAGTCGAAGGGTCCTGTTCGAGTTCGTCCCCCATCCTCGTAAGCTGCGTAGAAACGTGGAAGGACATCATTCGTTTTGTCGCAGGATTATTTCGGTTTTCTGGATGATTTATTCATTTTTGGGACGGGATATTAATTGGGTTTTTTCGGGGGTAGGTTTCAGTAAAAGAGGATGATTTGGGGTTGAAAAATGGAGTTGGGGGGTCTTTCATTTGTTGGTGATTAATGAATAGGGTAATTCTCGTGAAGTTGACAGAAAAAAAAATTCAATATCTCCTAAACTAGTTGACAAATTGAGCTGAAATTTTTTATGTACAGAATAGATATAATTCGTTATCTATTGAGGGACTCTCAAGAACTATGGGACCCAAATAAAAACATATGACATTTTTTTTCCAACAAATCCAAATCAGAAAACAGAACTGTCCTATCATTTCTACATTTTGAGTTATGATCAGAAATTGGGAAAATGTGTCATCTGTTTTCATCTAGCTCCTCAAGTTCTCGAGATCCCTCTACTAGACAATGAATTTTTCGCCCCCTGTACATCATTGAAACAGATAAAATGAGTTACCGAAAAAATCGTTAAGGGGCAGTATCACCTTTTGAATCGTGGTTAATCTCCATTCAAAAGTGGTCTCTTTATTTTACGAGTAAGTTCCCTAATTTACGACGTATAGAGACTTGATTATTTTTCTTAATTGAAGTTGAAGAACGTCCCGAGGGCAAATAGTTTTCTTTTTTTCGATTTAATCAGTTTTTCAATTAAAAAAAACAGGGTAATCGTTAGATCTGGGGTTATTGAATATGTTTTTCGTTTTTCATGAGTACAAGCTATATTTTTGAAATAATAATCATGGCACATCCTGAGGTGCCGATGCTACCACTCTTCGTACGGCTGCTTTAGCCTTGGTTTTTTCTGCAGCTGAATACTGCTGTTCTGTTTGGTTGAATAGTTCCCATGTCCATAAAATTGATGGGCAACTCAATATTTCTATGAGGATTATAACTGGAACCATTAAATCTACTCCATTAGCTTTTTTTCTTTATTCTAAAAAAATCATAAAGAAATTTGGAGTTCGGAATGGACTTCATATGATTTTTTCAATAAAAGTTTAATTCTCGATCCTTCAGAGAAAGTTCCCGGTTTTCATCTGTCTAGGAAAAATTGGTGTCTTCTGAATCGTCTTAGAACAGGTCATGGACGTTGTAATAGTATGCTCTTCAAATAGAATGCTATTGATAGCCCGAGATGTGAGTGTGGGCATGAAGAGCAAACTATTGACCATTTGGTCAATAATTGTCCAATATATAAATTTCCAGATGGTTTCAACTCTATTCATTCAGTATCTGATTCATTTTTGAGATGGGTTGGTACCTTCAAAACAATTTGAATATATTAGTGGATTTTGCTTTTCCTTTTTTCTCCCTTTGGTTTTTGTTTCAGATCATTTAAAAATGCTTTGTCAACCCCTTTGAAGAAATGAAGAAGCATTTACATTCGAAGAAGATGCCCTCCAACATGAATATTTGTACACAAATCCAATATCCCTACACTTATACGGGGAGACAGAGTTTTTGCTGAGGTTTTTATCTGTGCTCTTGCATCATACGCAGAACTGTATGGTGCCCCGTTTCACATTCCTCTGCTAATACTGAGATTAGGAGCGGGGAATGGATCAATATGTTTGTTTGAATGATCTGTTCCTTGTTGCCTTTTCGAGACACATGCCATATTTGGAATCAAATCTGTACAGCTCCATTTCATAAGAATATATAGTATATGAAAATTTTTGTAGTTTATGGAAGATTAAATTGCCGAGGGCAAATAGTTGCGATTTTTTCGATTTAATTAGTTTTTCAATTAAAAAAACAGGTTGGACTTCAGCGTTTTGGAAACTACACTTAATGATTTTTTTCCGACGGTTATTCATCATTTTTTGGAAAAAATCGCATCTATTTGCCCTCGGCAATTCAATCTTCTATAAAGTACAAAAATTTTTATAATGATTATTTCAAAAATAAAGCTTGTACTCATGAAAAACGAAAAACATATTCAATAACCCCAGAGCTAACGATAACCCTAGTTTTTTTAATTGCAAAACTAATTAAATCGAAAAAAAGAAAACTATTTGCCCTCGGGACGTTCTTCAACTTCAATTTAAAAAAAATCAAGTCTCTACGTCGTGAATTAGGGTACTTACTCGTGAAATAAAGAGACCACTTTTGAATGGAGATTTACCACGATTCAAAAGGTCATACTGCCCCTTAACGTCGTCCCAATAGATAATCGAATATTTCATTTTTTTTATTTGGATCAAGCAAAATCAGACGGATTCAGTACCAGAATGGGTGACCACACTAACTACGAATTTGGGAAGGCCTGTGAAAATTCCCAACATCTTGTTCGTGCTTTTACAATTTTTTTTCTATGTTTATTCTCAAGTTGAACTATTTCTTATAACCGACGCATCCGCCAATTTGTTGTGCTTTTCTTGTATTGTTCATAATTAGCTATAATTCTAACTTTATACTTCAAACTGAAGAAATATGAAGATTAATTGAGCAAGAATTGAATCTTACACAAAAATCACGCCGAAAATTTGAGTATGTCCTTTGTTTTTGGAATAAAGGTCAAGTTTAAAAACTGAATTGATTTCAAAGTAATTTTCCCTTCATAACACATCTTGAGACATGTCGAGTAGAGGAATTGAACAATATCGCAAGGAATTGAGGTCAAATGTTGATATAGAAATGATCAGCCTTTAAGAAAAAACATCAACCAAATGAGTTAACAATTCAAGGGTAAGTGGAACAGATTGAAGAAACTGATTCAATGTAAAAACAATCTATTTAGGACAT